>CM035174.1:89488226-90006602 GCA_020205615.1 Panax quinquefolius | reverse complement strand
AAGATAATGCGTAATAAATTATCATTACCTTCCTTCAACAAAGTTGTTAAACCGATAAAATACAATAGACAACCAGCTTTAATCAGCAATGAATAAGCAATCCATTAAAAGAGTCAAGTAGAGAATAAAGTCTACTATCTTTTAGGTTTTAAAAGGTTTTCATCAATTTTTATCACGAGACTCACTAATAATAAACCACCACATCTAATCATCCTCGCATTACTGGCCAAGGATTTTCATCAAATTATCAATGGTCACGACTATACCGAATCACCCCCGGTCATAATCATACCAAAAACTATCCATCATCGCATTACAGCCATCGAGGACTTTTGTCACATCATTTATATCAAGTCACGATTATACCGAATGATCCCTCGGTCATAATCATACTAAGTTCATCTACGCACGTAAAGCCAAAGATAATATAATATAACATGAGGATGATGACAATGACATAGTAATTCAATAAAACAAGTTCAAGAATTATTTAATCCATGAATTATTAACGCCCAAATTGTCAATACGACATCGCTTTTAGAGTAAAATTCAAGAATGATCAAGAATATTTCCATGAAAAGATATCGATGAAACGCAAATATCAAGGATATTCTACTAATTTCATGGAGTATATAAGTCAAAGATTTAACCAATCGGGTATAATAAAGAATGGAATAACAAAAGAAATCACCATGACGCTAAGATTGACAATAAAAGTTATTCCAATGTAATAATAATAATCTTAACCAAAGTCGTGAAATTCACAATCTGTGATGTTCCAATGTAATAATAAAGATGGAACTGCATCCTGTAAAACACATGATAGATATTCCAATGTAATGATAAAGATTTTAACCAGTCCTGTAAAAACACATGCATGTGATGTTCCAAATGTAATAATAAAACGAACCAGTCCCGTAAAACACATGCATGTGATGTTCCAAATGTAATAATAATAATGTCACCAAGATAGGGATTCTCACAGATACAAAGTTATTCCAATGTAATAAATAAGAATGGAATAACATAAGGATTTCACCAAGTATAGGTACGCCAGTATATACAAAGTTATGATAGGTATACCACTTTTACAAAAGTTATTCCAATGTAATAATAAAAGGAATGGAATAATGTAAGTTCTCTTCAAGCAGTTAAGAAAGAATAACACCCCTTACCGTAAAAGAACCTAATATGTAAGAATAAGTAAAGGTATCATCTTCTTCTTTTCTCTCTAATTTTTCTCTATAGCTTCTCTCTATAATTCTCTCTAAAGTTTCAAATGAATTCGTAAGAAAATAATGAAGGAACGAGCTTCTATTTATAGAAAATGGAATGCATAAGAATTCAATCCATGAACTGGCCTGTATTGATTTATTTTAATCTGATCATCCATATTTAAAGAAAAATCTTTTAAATAAAATATAATATATTCTATTTATATAAAACATTTTACTATGCAAACACTATGCAATACTACGCAAAAACACTATGCAAAAACACTATACAACACTATGCATAATAAAATATAATATATTCTATTTATGTAATAACTTTAATAAAGTATTCTATTTTATATAAAGATGTTTCGCTTTTATTACGCTAATAATATAATAAAACAAAACGCCATTATCGCTATAATAATTCATATTATTAATCGGACAATAATGGAATCAAACCGAGTGACTTTCACATAAAGATCAATAATCAATACCGTGTGCTACTACGCAACCACATAATTTGACATCGCATTTTTTACTACCGAAAGTAGTTCAACAAGAACTACCAGTAAAACTTCCGCCGTTATTTCAATAAAATATTTTTGTCGCTTTTTTCAATCCGACAATAATTTTGCTGTTGGTCCACCAACGATTCGAGCATTGCATTTAATATTCCCGCTAAACCTAATATTCCCTCACCAATCTAATATAATATAACCACTGTGATACTTTGCAAAATTTATAAATACTACCCACAACTATAATATTATCTCAAATTCACACCATAATATAAAAAATTATTTCGACAAAATTTAAATCTTTATTGAAAAATCCTGGGTCTCACAGACATCCATGTTTTGACATCATGAAGCGGCTCCAAGAAATGCTACTTCCTCAAGCCGTAACTCGATTTCTTCAATTTCGTATATATAATTGGTTTTCACGGCCTTCGAGTACCAAATTTAAACGGGTGCTTCACGATCTTCACGATTTTGAATATATAAGATGTCATCAATAAAGACAACAACGAATCGATCCAAATATTCCTCAATACTTGGCTCATTATATCCATGAAAGTTTAGGAGCATTAGTTAGTCCGAATCAAAGACACGACTAAGAATTCATAATGCCCATACCGAAGTTCAAGGCAATTGAATATCCTCGCCTAATCTTCATTTGATGATATCCGTAATCTAAGATCGATTTTTGAAAAGAATTGCGCTCTCAGAATGTGTCAAACAAGTCATCAATACGAGGTAGAGGATACCTATTCTCGATGGTGACACGGTTCAATTCCGATAAGTAATATACAAAGTCGATACTCCCGCCTTTCTTCTTTATTTAATAAAACAGAGAGCACCCCAAGGAGATGTACTAGACGAACGAAACCGATGTCCAACAATTCTCGTAATTTGACCTTTAACTCCTCAAGTTCAATAGAGCCATTCGATATGGGGTTTTAGAAATGGGCTTGCATTGTGTTCAAGATCAATAAAGAATTCAACTTCACGCTCGGGGGTAGACCGAAGTTCTTCTAGAAATACGCCAGAAAGTCAATAACAATGAATATTATTCAAATTTGACGGTCTTTATTCAAATCCATAACATGGGCTAAGAAAGCTCGACATCCGCTTTTTAATAAACTAATAACTTTTATGATTAGATATGATGTTGATTGATTTTAATGGTTTAGTTGTTGTTAATTGCATAACAAAGTCGGGTTAGAATATGAAAACTAACAACCTTACGAAAACAATCAATTTTCAAAACGATGAGAAGTTAACCAATCAATCCCTAAAATCACATCAAAAGCAAGTATCTTTAAAGAGATAAGGTCAATGTAAAGTGATGGTGCCAACTTGAATCAAACAAGATTTATAAACAAAGTGGATGTGATGAAAGTTTTCCTAATCTGAGTTTCCACAGAGCAGTCAAAGTCTAAATTCTCCTGAGTCAAGTTTAAACGCTGAGCACACGCAGAGAGATAAATGAATGGGTAAGACCTAGATTCAAGTAAGGTATAAACTTCGCAAGAATTTATAAATACTTACCCGTGATCACCTCGCTTCGTTCCTCGATTATGACCAACCACAACAAACGCCTTCCCTAATCGCTGATTTTGATTTTTCTCGGGATAACGAGTCACCGCCCTCACCGAACTAGGTTTCGCCATCGCATAATCTCGAGCGATATGTCCTTCCTTTCCACAATTATAAGATACCTTGAATGCGTCAGGCGCTTTGACCGATATGTCCCTCTTTCAGATTTGTAATATACGACCGGTGGTCGTTTTCCTCCCTTGTAACCGCTTGTCGCCAAGACCGCTGCCTTCACACGGTCGTCAAGTTAAATCTCCTTTAAAATCTCCTCCCGACTCGCTTCTTCTATTTTCATGGCTATGATTACCACCGTAGTGGTTACCATTTTTGTCCGTCTGCTTTTTTCTCCGCCACGTTATCATTATTTCGCTGATCGCTATCTCCGTACGATCCTCGGTCAGGGTCCTCGTCACCAGATTCAAGTATCTCGCTCTAATAATTCGAGCCCTGCTCACAACATCCTAATAGAGAGAAAATTTACGAGAATGAGATATCGACGATACGCCGGTTTCAAACCTCTAAGAAACATCCGCACATACGCTCCTCATTCTCCACCAAATGAGGTGCAAACCGATAACTCGCAAACTTTGCTCTCGATCGAGACACCGCCATGTTGTTTTCGCTTCTAATAATAAACTCCACTTCCTTCATACGATTTAACACTTTCGTGAAAGTATTTGTCATTAAATAGTTTCAAACGCTCCCAAGATACGCCGAAAAGGTACCGGATGGTACGCTTCACGCACTCTCACCAAAGAATCCGCTTCGCCACTTTTAACATAAAGGTGGCGAATGGAACCTTCGTTCTCCGCATCCCAAGACATCGAATATCTTGTAATTTGTTTCGACCCATGTTTCCGCCATGATCGGATCCGCTTTCCTTAAATTCGTGGTCCCAACTTTCGAATCGCTTTGGTCAGGACAACCCGTGAATTGCTATCATTTCTCCTCAGATTTTGAACACGAAGTCTCCTCGTCTCGATTTTATGAATCGCAAAACTTCTAAACATCCCCTCGCTCATCATCCCGCCAAAGGGTGTTGTTCACAGAGGAACATTGCCACTGCTGACGCTCTCCTCGCTGGTGAGTACAAAGGCTCCACTGGCCTCATTTCCATCATAATATTCTCAACGACATTCTCAACATCGCCATAAAACAAGGGTTAATTAAGGAAATCAATATATCACATAATATCCTTATATATCGACCAACTAAAAAATAAGCTTTAGTAGACACACTAATCAAGGATTTACTCTGCCTCCCTCCTAGTTCTATTCCCCGATCTCCGCCAGAGATCATATCCCTAAGCTCGATACCAACCGCGACGCCCCCAAAATAGTATACATCACCCATTCTCGAAATCACAATACATGGTACGTAAACAACTACAACTTTATTATTACAACAAGAAATCGTGAGTTTCAATACAAATATTATCTTCTAGATAATATCTATACTCAAATAAATCCTCATCACATTTATCGATACATTATTTTACAAAATGGTGAGGACTACTAAACAATTCTTTCTAAAACCTTCATTCCATACCCCGACTCTGCACTCGCATATATTCTCGCCTCCCGAGAAGAAAAAATGGAACAAAAGGAAAAGGGTGAGCTCAACTAGCTCAAAGAAAGAATATTACGACTAAGATAATATACAACAAATTATCGTTAGTCTTCAACAGGAAAAATCTAATGTAATACAATAGACAACAAATTTTAAATCAATATTCGCAATGAAATAATAATTCATTGTAAGAGTTAAGTAGAGAATGCAAACTACTATCTTCTATGTATATGAATTTAAAAGTTCATCGCTCATCTTTTATCCCTCAGAACATCAATCAATATACATCCGAATCAAATATTCATCTTTGCACTACAGCCAAAGATATTCATCACTTGGTCATGTTCATCTAAACACTGCTCATCTTCAGACTACAGCCAAAGATATTCTTCAGAAATCATTCATCTTTGCACTATGTGCCAAAGATATTCAATAATATCATCATTTAAGATCGAGGATGATGAAAATATTTTTAAAGAAACGAATCCAAAGGAAACAAAATGACAAGGATTAAGGATTAAGGATTCAGATTTTGTTTTATCCATGTTCAAAAAATACCTCAAAAATAATCATAGTGGTGTAAAATTCAAGAATGATCAAAACATGGATACAATCAAAGCTAGTATCCGCATAGATATTTTGGACAAAAAGAAGAAATTTCATTTTTTTCTAATTGAGGTCAGATACGTGAATAAGGTCGATACGTGAATAAGAATCTCGACACCAAAAGATAGAAATTTCCAAAAAACATCTTCACGCTTCACTTAATAAGACTCATGAATAAGAATCGTGAATAAGAACTCTTAATAAGAATCGTGAATAAGAACTCATGAATAAGAAATCATTAATAAGAACTCCCCATATGAAAAAGTTCCAAATTTGATAAAAGTTTCAACCAATATTTCAAAGATAATGATATCAAGAAATAATATCATTCGAGAAGAAAATAACATCCTTACCTCGAAAAGATTAAGATTTCTACGGAATAATGTATAAGGTCAAGGAACTTCAGACCGCCTAACAATACTCAAAGTATACTCAAAATACTCACAAGAATACGCCGATAATATAGAGAGAGAAAACTTCAGCTTCGTGTGATTTTCAATTCTAACCCAAGACCCTATTTATAGAAAACGCTAGAATAACCAATTCAAAGTAAAATTTAATATAATATTAATATATATATTAAGATTTCTACGCCCACCTTCCTAGATCTGAATTCAGCTCATTCAATGCACATGTTGTAGCCCACAAAACAAACAAAAAAACGTTTTTATTATTTAAAATATTTTAAACTTCCAAAATCAATTATTTTGAGCTTCTAACTTCAATAATTCATAATAAATAGCCCTTTTATCGTAAAAATTCAATCTCATGAGTTTTTATAGGAAATTCAATTTCTACAACTTTGCAGTAAGAAAGTTTTTCCAAATTCCAAATGTAAATTGACCAAATCCACAAACGGGATTTTATGTGCTATAATCAAATTTTCAAATAATAAATGGGGTCCAATCGACATGTTTAACATGTTTTAAACATTTATTGCAACAAAAATACTCTTCCTCCTCAGATACTCATATATCCCACATTCGCTGTAAAATATCACCATTATTATATTATTAAAATATAATAATATATTTAAAAGAATTATTTTATCGTAAAAAGATAAAATTTCAATTTTCAACAATTGTCACATTTAAAATTTTTCTCCATCTATATCCACATAAAATCAATATTTTCCTCATCATATGAATCAATAATTAATTATTCACAAATAATATTATGTAATCACAATATCGACAACTGTGCAGCTTCCTCCTGAGAGCAGGGGCTTTCCAATAAGAATTTCTTCTTATCATGCACAAGCAATTAGTGACCAAACCTCTCCTTAGATGTAACTTTCTAGACATTGCCAATAATGTTATCTAATAATATTATTCAGATAATATGAATTATCGCTTCGATAATGAAAAATAATCGTAATGACAATTATCAAACAACAAAGAATATAAAATATCAACGCAAAGAATTATTAAATAAATAAAATATCGAATAAAGAATTATCGTAACCATTATCGAGTAAAGGCTTCTTCACGTAGTAAGAATCAACAATTGGTGCAATACCGTGCTACCGTGTTTTAACCAACCGAGTATTTTAACAAGATAATTCAGAATAACTACGCCGTTATTTTTAAACAACTTATATTTGCTGCTTTCTTCATCCAATCGCTCACATGGGCCCACATACGGTCGCTACTATTGCATTTAATATTCCCGACAAAGATTTAATATTCCACCACCAAACTAATATTCCCCACAACAATGAATATTTTATAACCACTGCTTATTTTCAAATATTTCATGATTTTACCCCTAACTATCCACATTAATCACATCAACCCTTACTATTTCAAAATAATAAATAGAGAAAATTAAATTTCATTAATAATAAGTTGGGGTCTTACAACCTCCCTCCTTATGAAATTTCGTCCTCTAAATCGACGACGACTGTGTTTCTCAAAAGGTGAGGATACCTCGCTTTCATTTCCGCTTCCAATTCCCTGTGTCATTTCTATAAAGATGATTCCTCCACAAAACTTTAACTTGTGGTACGACTTCACAGTAGGACACGCTCCTTCCTATCCAAGATCTCGACAGTACCTCCTCACACGTTAAGTCTTCTCGCTATTTCGTCTGTTTCTAATTCTATAACGTGGTTCGGATCTTTCACATATTTACTTAAGTATGATATGTGAAACACATTATGAACACGAGACATACTTGAGGTAACGCAAGTCTATAGGCTACATTTCCTACCTTGGCCAAGAATTTGAAATGGACCAATAAATCGTGGATCGAGCTTTTCCTCTCTTCCCAAATCTCAGAATTCCCTTCCACGGAGCAACTCGCAATAATACACGATCCCCTACACTAAATTCCACGCCCTTTCGGATGAAGATCCGTGATAACTCTTTTGTCGATCTTGTGCCGCTTTGTATACGCTGTCAATCATTCGATCTTTTTCAGAGTCATACGCATCAACCTCGGGTCCCACAAATGTTGCTTCACCCACCTCATCCCAACATATCGGAGAGAGCGACACTTTCGGCCCATATAATGCTTCAAATGGAGCTACACCTATACTTCTGCTCGATAACTGTTGTGGTAGTAGAGAATTCCACCAATGGTAAATACTTATCCTAACCGCCTTGAAGTTCAGGACACAGTAGTCTTAATAAATCTTCAAGAGTTTGAATACCCCTTCGATTGTTCGTCTGCTTCGAGGATGGTATGCCAATCGAATCAGAACTGCGCTCATAGCTTTTTGCAAGCTAACCCAAAATCTTCAAGTGAATCTTCGGGTCACGATCCTAAACTATGGATACAGTGCATGCCACGCAACCTCACAATCTCATTCACGTACATATCTAAGAAGACGCTCAAGTGAATAAGTCTCCCAGACGGCAAGAAATGAGCAGACTTGGTTAATCTATCAACAATAACCCAAATAGCATTGATGCCCCGAGAAACCGTAGAAGACCCGTGAATTAAATCCATGGTAATGTGTTCCCACTTCCATTTCGAATCTCAAGTGGTTGCAACGGACCTTTAGGTACTAGATGTCCGCCTTTACACGCCGACAAGTTAAACACATCGAGATAAACTTTGCAATCTCTCTCTTCATATTGTTCCACCAAAATGTACGTCAAGATCATTATACATTTTAAGACTTCCGTGATGGATTGCAAAATGGTGTATTGTGTGCCTTCATCATAATCTTCAGACTTCAAATCGTAGTCGTTAGAACACAAAAGTCAGAGAGGACTCAAGTATTCCTTCTTCATCAATTCTCGCTCCTAATAGCTCCTCCTTCAGACTTTCTTCTTCATACGATCACCTCCGGCCCAATGGCTCGAGCAACCTTAACTTTTTCTATTAAAGTCGGGCTTCTACGCGATACTTGACATCATCGCACTCATTCCTCAAGATACGATCTTCTACTCAACGCCACGTCACTACCACGCTCGCTTTCCAAGATGGTATCAATAAAGTGTGGTCGTAGTCTTCAATACTCGAGCCAACGTCGCCGCCAAGATGTCGAGTTCTTTTTGAGTGAAGAAATATTTAAGGCTTTTTTATGGTCCAATATATCTCCACTTTCTCCCCATATAGATAAGGCTCCATATCTTTTAACGCTAAAACGATCGCCGCTAACTCTAGATCACGAAAGTAGGATAATTTTTCTCATACTCTTTAAGTTGTCGCGAGGCATAAAGCTATGACTTTCCCACGCTGCATGAGAACACATCCTAACCCTTTGCTCAAGCATCATCAGAGATAACAAATCCATCCAACCAGATGGTATTGTAGAACAGCCAAATAAGTCTCCTCTAAGCTTCGAAACTCTTCTCAGATTCTTCGCCTCCAAACGAATTTTGTATCCTTCCGAGTTAGTCGAAGTTAATGGAGAAGCGATTCGAGAAAACCCTTCCAAGAATCTCCGATAATAACCAAATAAGCTCCAAAAGCTACGACTTCACCACCGACTTTTGCTGTTCTAACTTTCAGATTGCTTCAATCTTCACGGATCCACTTGATACTCCATGTTTCGACACTGACGCGCTTCAAGAAATGCTACTTCCTCGCCGTAACTCGATTTCTTCAATTTGGCATATAGTTGGTTTTCACGGGTTTTCGAGTACCAAATTTCAAATGGTGCTCATGATCTTCACGACTTTTGGAATATATAAGGATGTCATCAATAAAGACAACAACGAATCGATCCAAATATTCCTCGAATACTTGGCTCATCATATCCATGAAAGTCGCAGGAGCATTAGTTAGTCCAAAAGATATGACTAAGAATTCATAATGCCCATACCGAAGTTCAAGGCGCCTTTGAATATCCTCGCCTAATCTTCACCGATGATATATCCGTAATCTAAGATCGATTTTTGAAAAGAATTGTGCCCTTGCAATCGGGTCAAACAAGTCATCAATACGAGGTAGAGGATACCTATTCTCGATGGTGACATGGTTCAATTCCCGATATAAGAATATTAAAGTCGATACTCCCGCTTTTCTTCTTTACTTAATAAAACAGAGCAATTCCCAAGGAGATGTACTAGATTTAATGAAACCGATGTCCAACAATTCCTCAGTTGGACCTTTAACTCCCAAGTTCAATAGAGCCATTCGATATGGGGTTTTAGAAATGGGCTTGTACCTCGTGTTCAAGATCAATAAAGAATTCAACTTCACGCTCGGGGGTAGACCGAAGTTCTTCGAAATACGCCAGAAAGTCAATAACAAACAGAATATTATTCAAATTTCACGGTCTTTATTCAAATCCATAACATGGGCTAAGAAAGTTTCGACATCCGCTTTTTAATAAACGAATAACTTTATGATTAGATATGATGTTGATTGATTTTAATGGTTTAGTCATTGAATTGCATAACAAAAGTTGGTTTGGAATATGAAAACTAACAACCCATTTAAAAACAATCAATTTTGGTACGATGAGAAGTATTTAACCAATCAATCCCTAAAATCACATCAAAAGCAAGTATCTTTAAAGAGATAAGGTCAATGTAAGGTGATGGTGCCAACTTGAATCAAACAAGATTTATAAAAAATGATGTGATGAAAGTTTCTCCTAACGAGTTTCCACAGATAAAGTCAAAGTCTAATTTCTCCTGAGTCAAGTTTAAACGCTGAAAGCACACGCAGGAGAGATAAATGAACGGGTAAGCACCCAGATCAAGTAAGGTATAAACTTCGCAAGAATTTATAAATATTTTACCCGTGATCACCTCGTTGGGTTCCTCGAGATTGACCAAACCACAACAAACGTGTTAGGTTTGTAATATTCAAGAAGCAATCAAATTGCAAAAAGCAAGGTTGAAAAATCAGAGTTTAAAAATTTACAAACCATATAACCTTGATCATCCTTTATGATAATTATTAATTAAACGAAAAGATAAAGAATAAATCATATACCAAGATCGAAGCCTCGTGTACAAGTTCACCTCCAAATCCTTTCGCTCAATCTCAATCCACCTTGTTTGGTTCTTCCTTCGATCAACGTTAGCCACCCAAATGTTTGGCCTCTAGAGGTGATCCACCAATGAAGAATAAAATTCAAGAAGACGGGTGTTACGGCTAACCCTAGTTTTCTATCTCTATGTAAAAGGCATACCCCAACAACTTGGAATTATTACGCATTTCATAAAGTCAACAACCCATACCACCCATAATAAGACTCCTCTTATTTATAGTAATGGGCAACCCACCTTAACAATTATGAATCGGGTTTTAATTAATTAATTCTTTTAATTAATTAAGCTCCCTAATCTTATTTGTGATAATTAATTAAACTCTTTAATTAATTTAACCTCCTAATCTTATTAGAATAAATGAGAGTACTTATATTAAATTAATTCCTAAACTCTTTAGAAATTAAAATAATAATAATTGTAATAATATTAATAAGACTTCTCTTATTAATTTATATTTAATATTTCTAAATATTAAATAATAATATTAAGCTATTTAATTTATTCTATCACCATAGATTAAATTAAATATACATAACATATTATTACGATTATGCCATTAACTTCTTTAAATAATTATTCTTCCTTTTTACGGTGCACTTTTGTGTTCTCCATATTAAACCGGTTGTGAATAAATCAATTGTAATAATTTAATCTTATTTAAATAAATAAATTAAACAATTAATTTATTTAAATAAATAATATTTATTCTACAATAGATGATAAGCCTCCCAAATTATCAACGACTTTCCAGATAATATAGATTTCAACATTAATCATAAAAGAACCTTTCGAGTAAATAGTTACCGCATAATTCAATCCTTCCACCATACAATGTCCCAATTAAATATAAGATATGGAATTATCACAAGTCTTATTTTATTTAATTATATGTATTTTAATTTTAAACGCACAACTCCAAATAATGCAAATTAAAACTCCTTTCTAATTTCATCCCGCCGCCAAGGACTATCGGGTTCATCATTTATCGAATCACATAGACATTTCTCTTCTTTATTGTAAGTGGTAGATTCTTTATCGATCATATATTATCTCCATGTATAACTTATTATACCCAAGCATACCTTTGATATACCCTAATGGTCTTAAGGAATAAGTCAAAGTATAACTCATCATACACAAGATACTACGATGATCTCAAGTCCAAGGATTATCAGACTACTACCACTACAGAATTCCTATCGACAGTAAATAAAACTCCATTAGGTATTCCTAATGAGCCAATGCTCAAAGGAACTTATTCTAATAAGCACCTACATACTGCTTTTGTGTCTCCACACAAATGATCATGAGATCAATCATCCTCATCAAGGAGAGAGAAGCTTGTCGCGACTCCTCCCGTAGAAAGTGTAAAAACCCGAACGAGATCATCACGGTAAGCTAATCATAAACTTTTTAGCTAAGTTTATACTTTATTTTATACCGGGTTCTACCCACTTTTCATTTCTCCTACTTAAGGCCAACGCTTAAATTTGACTTCGTAGAAATTGACTTTTCGATTTATATGTCAAACTCCGTCGGAGAAACCTTCATTACATCCACGGCTTATAAGTCTTGTTTGATTCAAATCGGTAACCGCACATTACCCGTCAATTTTATTTCTTTGAAAATACTCAGATTTGATGTGATTCTAGGATCGATCGTTAATTACTCATTATGCAAAAATCGATTGTTTTCGTAAGTGTCATATATGACGCCCCCAAAATAGTATACATCACCTATTCGAAATGTCAATACACGGTATGTAAACAACTACAACTTTATTATTACAACAAGAAATCGTGAGTTTGAATACAAATATTATCTTCTGCATAATATCTATACTCAAATAAATCCTCATCACATTTATCGATACATTATTTTACAAAAATGGTGAGGACTACTAAACAATTTTTCTAAAACCTTCATTCCATACTCCCGACTGCATCGCTATATATTCTCGCCTCCCGAGAAAAAATGGAACAAAAGGAAAAGGGTGAGCTCAACTAGCTCAAGAAAGAATATTACGACTAAGATAATATACAACAAATTATCATAGTCTTCAACAGGAAAAATCTAATGTAATACAATAGATAAACAAATTTTAAATCAATATTCGCAATGAAATAATAATTCATTGTAAGAGTTAAGCAGAGAATGCAAACTACTATCTTCCATGTATGAATTTAAAAGTTCATCGCTCATCTTTTATCCCCTCGTAACATCAATCAATATATATATCTAGATTC
This sequence comes from Panax quinquefolius, assembly GCA_020205615.1. Taxonomy (NCBI): domain Eukaryota; kingdom Viridiplantae; phylum Streptophyta; class Magnoliopsida; order Apiales; family Araliaceae; genus Panax; species Panax quinquefolius. The sequence goes on along the minus strand of CM035174.1, from coordinate 89,993,409 downwards.
ACATATTCATTTTTGCATCATGTGCCAAAGATATTCATCACTTGGTCATGTTCATCTAAACACTGCTCATCTTTGCACTACATGTGGCAAAGATATTCTTCAGAAATCATTCATCTTCGCACTATGTGCCAAAGATATTCCATAATATCATCATTTAAGATCAAGACGATGAAAATATTTTTAAAGAAACGAATCCAAAGGAAACAAAATGACAAGGATTAAGGATTAATGATTAAGGATTCAGATTTTGTTTTATTCACGCCCAAAAATAACAAAAAAATAATCGCAAGGTGTAAAATTCAAGAATGATCAAAAACATGGATACAATCAAAGCTAGTATCCGTAATAGATATTTCTGACAAAAAAGAAGAAATTTTATTTTCTATGAATAAAGGTCAGATACGTGAAATAGGTCAACACGTGAATAAGAATCTACACCAAAAGATAGAAATTTCAAAAAAACATCTTCACGCTTTCATTAATATCACTACTCGTGAATAAGAATCGTGAATAAGAACTCGCTTAATAAGAAACTCGTGAATAAGAACTCATGAATAAGAATCTCATGAATAAGAACTCCCATATGAAAAAGTTCTAAATTTGATAAAAAGTTCCAACCAATATTTCAAAGATAATGATATCAAGAAATAATATCATTCGAGAAGAAAATAACATCCCTTACCTCAAAGATTAAGATTTAATCGAATACCGTATATAAGGTCAAGGAACTTCAGACCGCCTAACAATACTCAAAGTATACTCAAAATACTCACAAGAATACGCCGATAATATATAGAGAAAACTTCATCGTGTGATTTTCAATTTAACCCAAGACTCTATTTATAGAAAACGCTAGAACACCAAAGCAGTAAAATTTAATATAATATTAATATATATATTAAGATTTCTACGCCCACCTTCCTAGATCTGATCTCATTTCATTATGCACACATGTCAGAGCCTACAAAACAAACAAAAAATGTTTTTATTATTTAAAATATTTTAAACTTCCAAAAATCAATTATTTTGAGCTTCTAACTTCAATAATTCATAATAAATAGCCCTTCTATCAGTAAAATTCGAATCTCGAGAATTTTTATAGAAAATTCAATTCTCACAACTTTACGTAAGAAAGTTTTTCCAAATTCCAAATGTAAATCGAATCAAATCCACAAACGGGATTTTACAAAGCTATAATCAAATTTCAAATAATAAATGGGGTCCATCGACATGTTTAATATGTTTTAAATATTTATTGCAATAAAAATACTCTTCCTCCTCAGATACTCATATATCCCACATTCGCTGTAAAAATATCACCATTATTATATTATTAAAATATAATAATATATTTAAAAGAATTATTTTATCGTAAAAAGATAAAATTTCAATTTTCAACAATTGTCACATTTAAAATTTTTCTCCATCTATATCCACATAAAATCAATATTTTCCTCATCATATGAATCAATAATTAATTATTCACAAATAATATTACGTAATCACAATATCGACAACAAAAGTAGCCTCAGAAAGAGGGCTTTCCAACAAGAATTTCTTCATCAAAAGCGCAATTAGTGACCAAACCTCACCTTAGATGTAACTTTCTAGACATTGCCAATAATGTTATCTAATAATATTATTCAGATAATATGAATTATCGCTTCGATAATGAAAATACCGTAATGACAATTATCAAACAACAAAGAATATAAAATATCAACGCAAGAATTATTAACTCAATAAAATAATCGAATAAAGAATTATCAGAAACCATTATCGAAAGTAAAGTGCCTTTCACGTAAGAATCAACAATTGGTGCAATACTGCGGTAGCAACGTGTTTTAACCACCGGTATTTTAACAAAGATTAATTCAGAATAACACGCTGCTATTTTTAAACCACTTATATTTATCGCTTTTTCATCCAATCGCTCACTATGGGGCCCACATGGTCGGCTTGGCCGCATTTAATATTCCCGACAGCATTTAATATTCCACGCACCAAACTAATATTCCCCGACAACAATGAATATTTTATAACCACTTGCTTATTTCAAGTATTTCATGATTTTACCCCTAACTATCCACATTAATCACATCAACCCTTACTATTTCAAAATAATAAATAGAGAAAATTAAATTTCATTAATAATAAGTTGGGGTCTTACATGTTAGCTTTCATATTCCTAACCAACCTATTATGCTAATTCAAACAACTAAACCATTAAAATCAATCACCGCTATCTCAAGCCATAAAGCTATTCATTTATCGAAAAACTGATGTCAAGCTTTCTTAGCTCATGTCATGATCTAAACAAAATACGCCGCTTTTAATGATATTTCTATTGTTAATGAATTTCCGACGATTCTCAAGAACTTCCGCCTACCCCGTGAGCGTGAAATCAATTTCAGATCGACTCGAACCCAGACAAAGCCCATTTCCAAAGCCCCATATCGAATGGCTCCTATCGAACTTCGTGAGTTAAAGACCCAACCGCAGGAATTGTTAGACATCGGGCTTTATTCGGCCCTAGTACTTCCCTCGGGGTGCTCCCTGCTTTATTCGTGAAGAAGAAAGACGGGAGACGCGACTTTCAGACGATTATCTGGAGTCAATCATGTCACCATCAAAAATAGTACCCATCGCCACGTATCGATGACCTCGTTTCAACCAAATTGCAAGGAGCCAAATTCTTTTCAAAGATCGATCTTCGTCCGGATATCACCAATGAAGATTGTAACCGACGATATTCCAAAGACGGCCAGTAATCCTCAGCAGACGGCATTATGAATTCCTAGTCATGTTTTTGATCGACTAATGCTCATGCCGCTTTCATGGATATGATGAACCGAGTATTCAAGGAATATTTGGATCACTTTGTGGTCGCCTTTATCGATGACATCCTCATATATTCCAAAACCCGTGAAGATCATGAGCAACACTGAGGTCGACATCCAAAAAGCTTCGTGAATATAAGCTTTATGCCAAGTCAAGAAATGCGAAGTTCTTCGAGGAAGTAGCATTCCTTGGGAACGTGGTATCAAGTCATGGAATATCCGCTGACCCAAAGAAAGATGAAGCTATTCAAAGCTAGAGTAACCTAAATTCCATGATCAAGCACGAACTTTCTCTTGCTTAATAGTTATTATCTGAGATTCGTGGGAAGGATTTTTCAATCACTACTCCACTAACTCAAATTTGACTCAAAAAGATACAAAGTTCTATTGGAGCGAGGAATGTGAGAAGAGTTTTCAAGAACTCAAGAGGAGACTCATTTCGTGACCTGCTCGACAATATCATCCGGTTCTGAGGATTTGTCATCTACAAGTTGATGCTTCAGCAAAGGGTTGGGGATGTGTTCTCATGCAATACGGGAAAGTCATAGTTTACGCCTCACTTATTAACTCAAAGAATATGAGAGGAATTATCCTACTCACGATCTAGAGTCAGAAGTCATTGTCTTCGCACTAAAGATTTGGAGGCATTACTCAGATGGGAGAAAGTGGAGATCTTTACTTGATCATAAAAGCCTCAAATATTTCTTCACTCAAAAGGAACTCAATACGAAAACGACGCTGGGTTTTGAACTATTGAAAGATTATGATCATACCATCCAATACCATCCCGAAAAGCTTAACGTGGTAATCGAGCATCGAGTAGAAGATCATATGCTTGCACGAAAGTGCAATATTGTCAACGCAAAGGCCCATTTTGTATGACTTCGCAAAGGATGGAGATAGAGATAAAGACCTGTGGACCCACGGATGATGGAGAATATACAGTAGAACCGACTTTAATTGATAAAGTTAAAGTCGCCAAACCATCGACCGGAGCCGATGCGTGATGAGGAAGAAAGTGCAAGAAGGTGCTATACCTAAGCAAGAATCGATGACGAAGGAATACTTCGAAGTCAACTCCTGCAATTTGTGTTCCTAATCATCCTAAGTTAAAGTATAAAATCACGATGGTGGTGCACAACACACCGCTTGTAATCCATCTCGGAGTACCAAATGTATCGTGATCTTCGCCATACATTTTGGTGGAGCAATACGTAAGAGAGAGATAGCGCTTATTTATCTCAAGGTGTCTAACTTGTCAACGAAGTCAAGGCGTAGAATTAAGTACCAAAAGGTCCATCAGAACCACTTGAAATTCTAGAATGGAAGTGGGAGCACATTACCATGGATTTCAAGCATCGGTCTTCCCAAGGTTTCTCAAGGCATAGATGCAATTTGGGTCATTGTTGATAGATCGACCAAGTCCGCTTCATTTCTTACCAATACGGAGAAACTTATACGCTTGAACGCCTTGCTCAGTATATACATAAACGAGATCAGTAAGATCGCATGGTACGCCAAGATCCATAGTTTTCGATCGAGACCCAAGATTCACTTCATGATTTTCAAGTTAGTTTATAAAAAGCCACGGGCACTAATTTACGATTTAATTTGGCATATCATCCTCGCATTTTGACGGAAAATCGTAGAGGACTATCCAAACTCGAAGATTTATTAAGACTCGTGTCCTCGACTTCAAGGGAAGTTGGGATAAGTTCTTACCATCGTGGACTTTTCCCACATCAACAATTATCGCAAGTATCGCACGGCTCCATTCGAGGCGCCAGATGGAAGAAAGTTTCGCTCTCCAAAGATGTCGGGACGAGGGTGAAGCAACGTTGTTGGGACCGTGAGTTGGTACGTATGACTACTAAAAAGATTCAAATGATCCGACAACATATAAAAATATCACAAGATCGATAAAAGAGTCAGGCCGATCTTCATCAAAAGGACGTGGAATTCGATATAGAGATCATGTGTGTTACGTGGTCGCCCCATGGAAAGGAGTTATTTAGATTTGGAAAGAGAGGAAAGCTCAATCCTCGATCTATCGCCCATTTTAATCCTCGATCGGTAGGAACTCGGGCCTATAGACTCGCTTTTACCGCCAAGTATGTCCTCGTGTTCATAACATTTTCATATCCATGTTACGTAAATATGTGGGAAGACCCAACCACATTATCGACTTGGAACCGACAAAATAAGCGGAAAATTTAACGTATTTAAGAGGTTCCTGCTCAAATCTTGGATAAGAAGGAACATATTCTACGCCCAAGGTTATACCTCAAGTCAAAGTTTTCAGGAGAAACAACGATGTCGAGGAAAATGACCTGCAGAGTTAGAATCAAATGAAGTCAGGTATCCTTACCTCTTCGATATACTGTGTACGCATTCTAATTTCGAGGGCTAAATTTCTTAAGAAGGGAGGTCAGAAGACCCCAACTTTTTGTATAAAGATGAATTTTCTATAATTATCATTTTTGAGTATTATGGAACGAATTTAATATAATGTTATAATCAGTAATATTTACAAAATTTGCAAAAGAGTAAAGTTGTCATATTATATTCGATTGGCCTGAAAATATTCTTTTATCAGGAATATATACGACTACCGATAATCATGGTGGACCCCACAATGTAATTATCATTTGATTGATCGAGAAAAGACAAAAATATTTTTATGAAAATAACTATGAAGTTTTACTGCTAATATCGGCTGAACTACCTCAGTAGTAAAAGTACAAGAATACGTGTGGGTCGCATAAGAAGCATTACCCAGATTGATTATCGATGCTTACGTGATAAGTCACTTCAGCTTTTGTTTTATTAGTATTATTAACGTAATAAAATGTAAATATCTTTTTTTATATAAAATGTAATACTTTTATAAAGTTATTCGCTTTATTTGATAATAATTAGATTATATTATATTTTATTACGCACAAGGTCAAGATAAGTGTTTTGCATAGTAAAATTATAAATGTAATATATTATATTTTATTTAAAAATTTTACTTTTAAATATGGACCGTCCGATTAAAGTAAATCAATCTAGACCGCTCATGAATTAGTTATACGCAATCCATTCTTCTATAAATCAAGCTCATTCCTTCATTATTTTCTTTAATTCACCGAAACTCTGAGAGATAAACTGTAGTTAGAGAGAAAGAAGAATAGTATTCGCTACTTAACTACTCTTATATTCAGCTTTTTTTACTGTAAGGGATATTATTCTTTTGTATTCATGAAGAGAATTTCGTTATTCCATTTCTTATTATTCGCTGAATAACTCAGATAACGCAAGCTACCCTATACTGGGTGACATTCTTCTATTATTCTCGCTTTTATTATTCTCATTGAATATCCTCGCTCAGGTGTTTTACACCTAATTCGGTTCCGCCTTTTATTATTCTCGTCTGGATTAATATCCCGCTCTGTGTTTTCATTCGATTCGGTTCCGTTACATTTATTATTTCGTTGAATAACCGCTCATGCCAAGTACCGCATGCACGGTGATTTCTTTTTGTTATTACATTCTTTATTATACTCCATTGGTTAAAGTTTCGATTTCTATACTCCATGAAATTAGTAGAATATCCTCGATATTCATGCTTCATTCAAGATTCTTTTCATGGAAATATTCTTCGAGCATTCTTGAATTTTACTCTTCACAAAGAAAGATTACATGTCGATAATTGACGATGTTAGTTCCTCTAATAAATTAATTTTGAACTTGTTTTATCAATTTTATATCATTGTCATCATCCTTATGTTTATATTTTTTGAAAGTCATCCGTATCAGAAGTAGTATGTGGATGAACTTTGTATGATTATAACGAGGATTATTCTGCAATCACGACCGTAATGTTACAAATGATGTGGTAAAAGTCCTCATCGTCCAGAGTGTATCGATGGACGCTTATTGGTACGATCACGACCATTAATGAATACACTAATATTCTCGCCCGTAGAAGTGCATGGATAATTTGTGGTCGCGACCTTAATGAATATCCTCGACGTAGTATATGGATGATGTGGATTATTATTGTCGAGTCTCAAATGATAAAAGTGATGAAAACTTTTTAAATCATAAAAGATAGTAGAATTTATTCTCTACTCGATTTTTTTAATGGATTTCTTGTTCTACCGTAGTTAAACTTGATGTTTATCAGTATTTTATCTGGGCTTAATATCACAAGACTAACGATAATTTATTCTCGCATTATCTTAGTCATAATATTTCTTATCGATATTAAGTTTCACCCTTTCTTTCACCGTTCTTTTCGAAAAATGAGAACGAAGTCGGGATTTAGCCTGGGAATGGAGTGATGGTCCTGATGATAAGATTAGCTAAGTAGTCCTCACTATTCTCTAAATAGTGTAACAATAAATGTAATGAGGACTTATTCTCGAGAGCGGATATTGTCTGTAAGATAATATTTGTATTTAAACTCATAACATATGTTTTTGTCGATTTTACACGATCGTCAGATTATTAGTTTGTATTCAATTTTGTACCATGTATTTGGCAACTCAAGACGGGTGATGATACCTATTTTGGGGCGCTACATAAGGTAAAATTGCCTTTTTATTATAATAATCACTTTAATACGAAGGTGGAAGATAAGAAAGAGTCTCAAACCAACATTCATTTAGAAAAGTCACAAGATTTAATGCAAAAGTTTCATGATCAAGATGGATGTCATCTTCCGTGATTGCAAAAAAATAGATGAATATATACAACAAGAGAGAGAAACTTGAACTTGATAGGAGCATAAAGAGGAGAAGGTTATGACTATCGACATGTTCATTTGAATGAGATGCAAATGAAAAGTACATTGAAATGAAACAAGCAAAGATCTTTGAAAGAGCGCTTAACAAGTGTATTTATATAGTTGTCCTATCTAACTTTTTTTGGACTTGTAGCAATTGTATTTTGTTTAGATTTGCTCAAATTTCAATATCTCTCGATTGTATTTTTCAAGTTTGTTGGACTTATGGTAATCAAGTTTCTTTGACTTATTTTAATTTGTAATTGCTTTGGACTTATTTTAACCTACAATTGCTTTAAGAAACCTATTATGATATTATATAAATGATCGACATTATATTTAAACAAAATACAAATACTGACACTACATTCAAAAATTCAAATGTAACAATAGAACTTAAACATTTATTACATAAGTAGAAACACAATTACTAAACATTTCTCGCCGCCTCCGCCTTCCGATTGATTTACGATGCATAATTTTATCCTCGTAACTTTTTGCGCCCGCAATGAATTGGTTATAATCAAAGTGTTCATACCCGCAATCTACTATCGAGCAGTAAATTTCTTCAAACAAATAATAGTTACCTATCTCGAACGACTCAGATAGGTCACGCTTTATCTTCAGATAATCATGTTATGCATTATAATGCATGCCTTCATGATATTCTTCAATGTCATGTTAACTCTAAAATACCGCAAGGTTGTCAATTATATGGAAATAACGGATCGAAAACTCCAAAGGCATGTTCCACATCTTTCTCGTGCGTAATCTTGAGCACTTGCATAATTTTTTGCTCGAGTTTGTAGCATTTGAATTGTTTTGCAATAGTAGACCATTTTGCATGATACCATCCGCCAAATAATATCACGATCAGATCGATGATTTTTACGACAAAGTTCACCGATTTGAGCACCCACCATTAATAACATCTCGCAAAGATGTGTGAGAACGCTCAAGAACATTGATGTCATTGAGGAACCCGAAGGCCAAAGAAAGTATGTCATATCCAAAGATCACGAAGGCCACCGCTTCTAATATTATTGTTACATCATCACATCGCTCGAAAGTAAATTGACTCTTCCATCCACTGATAATTTTTTCACGTCCAATGCGATACAATCAATGCCGCCAACATTCCCGGAATCCACGCCTCATGTAGTAAAAATAACCTACTTATATGGCAAGAGTGACCTCAAGTATCGATCACCTAAAATGTTAATCACTTCTTCAACAAATTTTTTCATTGCCTCATTTGATATGCTTTCCGCAAGTCAAAGATACTCATCCACTATATCACCATAAACTCCATAACACAACATTCTGAGTGTTGCAGTAACTTTTTGTAATGAAGATAAGCCCTCTGTGCGTGAAATATTTCGATGTTGCACAACATATTCATCATAATCCAAAATAAAGATCATTAATGCGAGGAATAAATTACGCACTCATGTGAAATTGCCTTAGAAATACCCCTCGCGAGGAAATTTTTGGTCGAGAGAAGTAATCTCGTACAAGTTTTCACGGCCCGCCTTACGATTACAATTGATGTAAATATTGACCGAGAATGTAACCTCAACGTGTCTTCTTTCGCTTTTCTCTTCAAATTTCTCCTTCCATGGTTAAATAATTTTCATGCGTAACCTCTTGTTCAAATAGTAGTCAAGTAAGAGATGTTGATGCCTTCTTCAAAAAATTAAAACATTTGTGATGTTAGAAGTAGGAGAAGAATGCTAAATTGAAATGATCGTTGCACTTTTTGATTTCTAACAATATCTATTTTTAAATTAAAATAATAACATTTTTTAAATTTAAACAATAATTATTTTTAAATAAAAAATAGTTACAACGGTCAAAACATGTTTTGATTGTTGGAACTTTCAAATTTTAACTTTTAAATTTCAAATTTCATTATTTAAGGAATCAATATAAGGAATCTGTTGGGTACATAGTGAAAAAATTGAATCCATATCATGCATAATGACCCAAAAGCACCGCAGAGTAGGGATAGAGATATGAAAACTTTTGTGAATGCTCTTAGTCAATTGGAATGATCATTCCATATATTCCTTTAGTTATTCCCTTCCAAATCTAAAAGTTATTTTCCATTCCTTTCTAAATAGGTGGGTTTATTTCATTCCTAGGCCAACCTCCTGTTAGATTTTTAATATTCATGAACGCAATCAAATTGTACAAAATAAGCAGAAACGTGGAAAATTAGAGTTTTAAAATTTTACAAACAATATACCCGGATCATCCTTTATGCATAATTATTAATTAAACGAAAAGATAAAAAACAAGAATCATACCCTTGAAGATTCGAGCTTCTCGTACAAGTTCACCTCCAAACTTTTCAATGCTCAACTTGAATCCACCGAAGTTTGGTTCCTTCCTTCGATCAACGTTAGCCACCCAAATGTTTGGCCTCAGAGGTGATCCATCAAGGAAGAAGAAAGAAGAAAGATTCAAGAAGATGGGTGTTCTCAAAATCCTAGTTTTTCTATCTCTAATAGAAAAAGAATGTACTCTCCAATAATTGAATCGTATTTTGATATCCGATATAAGACCTCTTATAAAGATATCGCTTAACCTTCAAATGTGACGCCCCCAAAATATAGTATACATCACCCATCTCGAAAGTCGCCAAATACATAAGACAAAATTCAATACAACTTAATTATACAACAATGTAAAGTACGTACAAAATACATGTCATGGAGTTTTAATACAAATATTGTCTTCTAGATAATATCCACTCGTAAAAAGTCCTCATTACATTTATTATCACACTATTTATAGAATAAGTGAGGACTACTAAGACACCATCTCTGACCATCACTCCGTCCCCCGACTAGTTCCTGCCACGCTCTCATTTCTCAAGAGAATAAAGAAAGAAAAGGTGAGCTCAACTAGCCCAAAGAAGAAATATTATGACCAAGATAATGCAGTAATAAATTATCATTAGTCTCCAAAAATGTCAAACTAATAAAAAACAATAGACATCAAGTTTAACTACAGCGGAACAAGCAATCCATTAAAAGAGTCAAGTAGAGAATAAAATCTACTATCTTTTATGTTTTAAAAGGTTTTTCATCACTTTTATCATTGGACTCAAATTTTAATAAATAATCCACATCATCCCTCAGATTACGGCCAAGGATATTCATTAGGTCAATTACCACACAAATTCCATGCACTACTTGCCAAGGATATTTTGTATTCATCAATGGTCACGATCATGCTAATAATCGGCCCATCAATGCACTACGGGCAAGCTAACGAGGACTTTTACCACATCATTTGTAATATTACTGGCCATGATTACAATCAATAATCCATGGTCATAATCATACCAAGTCCATCCACGCTATGTAAAGCCATAGATGACTTTTAAAAATATAAACATGAGGATGATGACAATGATATAAGAATTCAATAAAACAAGTTCAAGAATTAAGTTATTCAGAACTAATAACGTCCAAATTGTCAACATGATACTTATTTGTAAAGTAAAATTCAAGAATGCTAAGAAGAATATTTTCATGAAAAGATATCGACGAAGCGCAAATATCAAGGATATTCCACTAATTTCATGGAGTATAGAAGTCAAAATTTTAACCAATCGAGTATAATAAACTAATGTAATAACAAAATAAATCACCACGACGCAGATTTCAGACATGTGTTATTCCAACAGAATAATAATAATCTAACCAAAGTCGTGAAATTCACAATCATGTGATGTTCCAAATGTAATAATAATAAGTAATGGAATAACAATGTAAATCACCATGCATGCAGATTGCATGTATGCATTATTCCAACAAAATAATAAGTAATTTTAACCAGTCCATGTAAAACACATGCATGTGATATTCCAATGTAATAATAATAAAGATTTTAACCAGTCCTGTAAAACACATGCATGTGATGTTCCAATGTAATATTAAAGATGTAATAATGTAAGAATGTCACCAAGTATAGGTAGTTCATGACGCAAAGTTATTCCAATGTAAAATAAAAAATGGAATAATGTAAGTTCTCTTCTTGAATACAAAAGAAATAACACCACTTACCGTAATGTAAACCGGATATGTGAAAAGAAAGTTAGCAAACTTCTTCTTCTTTCTCTCTATAATTTTCTCTCTGTAGTTTTAGTGAATTCGTAAGAAAATAATGAAGGAAACGAGCTTCTATTTATGTAAGAATGGACGTATAGTAACTAATTCATTTAATCTGCCTCAGATTGATTTACTTTTAATCTGGACTATCCATATTTAAAGCAAAATCTTTAAATAAAATATATTATATATATAAACTATATATATATAATGATAATAATTATATTCCTCCCGTGATAAACCAAATTTCCCACCCCACCCAAGTTGATAACTTTAAAAAAAAACCTCCCAACAATTCAATTTTCAACACCGTGGCCCCACATGTTCTCCTCCCCAACATGTCATAATCATGTGGGTCCCATTATATTTAAATAACTTTCTACCAATTATGTTGAAAATAGGTAAACGGGGTCTAAATAATACACCAAATTTACAACAACTAATTCTCATAAAAATTCTTTCAATATTTTTAACAACCTTTATCATCATTATTACAATTCACAATATTAATCGACTGCGTCGCTCCTGCGAAAAGTGGGCTTTCCAATAAGGATTTCTCCTATCATCGCCGCAATTAGGTGACCAAACCTCTCCTCGACAAAACTTCTGTACATCGTTAATATTGCAAATAATAATATTAATAACCTTGCTGCCTCAATTATTGATTTTAATAATATATAAAATATCGACAATAATCGAATCAAATAACGGAGATACTACGCATTAATTACTATATAATAATTGAACAAAATCGAACGACTTCTCACGTAAAGATTAATAATCAATACCGCAAGCTACTACGCAACCACACGACATCGCATTTTTTTACTACCGAAAGTAGCTTCAACAAAGATCAACCAGAAACTTCGCCGCTATTTTTATAAAATATTTTTTTTGCTTTCAATCAAAATAATTTCGCTAGGGGTCCACTAATAATCAGGGTTATTGCATTTAATATTTCTCGCTAAAACGAATATTCCCCACAAATCCTAATATAATATAACAACTTCGCATACTTTTGCAGTAATTTATAAATACTACCAACAACTATAACATTATATCAAATTCATACTTTAATATTTAAAATGATATTTATAGAAAATTCATCTTTATTCATAAAAGTTGGGGTCTTACATCTAATCTAATTAGAAAATAAGATATTATTTAATTAATTAAATTCTTTTAATTAATTAAGCTCCCTAATCTTATTAGGGATAATTAATTAAACTCTTTTAATAAATTTAACCTCCTAATCTTATTAGAATATACGAGAGTATTTTTTAATTAATTCCCAAACCCTTTAGAATTAAATAATAATAATAGTAATAATAATAATAAGACTCTCTTATTAATTTATATTTAATATTTCTAAAATATTAAATAATAATATTAAGCTATTTAATTTATTCTATCACCACAGATTAAATTAAATATACTTAACTTATTATTACGATTATGCCATTAACTTCTTAAATAATTATTCTTCCTTTATAAGGTGACCCTTTAGGTTTCTCCATATTAAATTCCACAGAATAAATTAATTAGAACAATTTAATCTTATTTAAATAAATAAATTAAACTATTAATTTATTTAAATAAATAATATTTATTCTACAATAGTGATAAGTTCTCCCTAACATCAAACGACTTTCCGTATAATATAGATTTCAACATTAATCATAAAAGAACCTTTCGAGTAAATAGTTACCGACAATTCAATCCTTCCACCATACAACGTCTCCAATTAAATATAAGACATTAAATTATCACAAGTCTTATTTTATTTAATTATACGTATTTCAATTTTAAATGCATTAACTCCAAATAATCCAAATTAGAAACTCCTTTCTAATTTTATTCTCGCTTTTGCCAATGACTATCGGGTTGTCATTTATCGAATCACATAAGACATTTCTTCTTTACTAGAAGTGGTAGATTTTTATCGATCATACATTATCTCCATGCATAATTTATTATACCCAAGCATACCCTTTGATATACCCTAAGAGTCTTAAGGAATAAGTCAAAGTATAACTCATCATACACAAGATACTATGATGATCTCTCAAGTCCAAGGATCACTAGATTACTATCACTACAGAATTCCTATCGATGTGCAAATAAAACTCCATTAGTATTCCTTAATGAGCCAATGCTCAAAGTGAACTTATTCTCTAATAGGACCTACATACTGCTTTAGTGTTTCCACACAAATGATCATGAGATCAATCATCCTCATCCAACGAAAAGAACGATGTATCTACTTATTCTGGATTCACTAATCCCCAATTTAGTAATCCAACGAACGGGGAACTATTTTAGTTTTAAGCTTTCTAAGAATTTAGATCTTATTAATCATTATTCTAAAAGCATCGCTTAAAACTACGAAGTTTATCACATATTATAAAGCAACGCCATGTAGATAATTAAAAGGATTTAATAAATTAATACTTTTTATTAATAAATGAATAAGATTGTTACAAAATATATGCTTTATCATCAAACATGATCGGCTTTAAAGTATACTACTTTTACCTCATTCCTCCTCTTTCACTATCATCATTTCTTTCTTTTCCTATTTTTTTATGCTACTTCATTTTCCTTACAAAAACGTTATGTTTATGTTTATTTTGAACTACTTTTTTGTATTGTTTTTATACTAATATTTTTGACTAATATTAGAGTCAAAAAATATGTTTATAAAAATATTCATATTCTATTTTTATAAAAAAATACATACTAATTTTTATTTTATTAGTAAAAACACATGTTTATATTTGCAAAAATTAAAAAAATATGTTAATAATATGTATTTTTCTTGTAAAAATAGAATATGAATATTAGTATTCATATAATTAATTTTTACTAAATACATACTATAAATATTAATGTTTAATAATAATTTTGTAAAAATATTACATATCAGTATTAACATTTTTTATAATTTTATAAATATCAGATCTAGTATTAACGCTTTTTAAAAAAATATATGTGATTAAATGACTTAAACGTTAATACAAGATATGTTTATAAACATATTTTTGTATTGCAATAATATGTTTCTATTATATATATTTATAAATGACTTAAATGTTAATACAAGATTTATATATAATTACATACCGTATTAACGCTTAAGTCATTTAGTTTTACAAAGAATATGTTTCTATTATATATTTATACTTATTTACATAATACTCTCCGCTTTTAAAAAAAATAAAAAATGAATAAAGTATAATTTTCACACAAATTAAAAAAATAAAAGTAAAAAAATAAAATAAAAGAATTTCAAATTTAAACTTAATGACCTCGCAAGTTTATTTTTCATTCATTTTATAAGTTTGTAGTATATAAAAATCTAAAAAAAATCATTTCACATTCCATTCATAATATAATTCATATAAACTAAACACCTAAAGGTAAAAGTAATTTTATTCCCAAGAATGAATAGACAAACCAAATATAAAATGAGAATGACCATTCCATTCCTTAAGTCATTCCATTCCATACATGTCAAGGAATGGGAATCGAACATAGCATTAGTGTACAAAGACCATATTTATATGAGATCCACTTTAATTACTAGTTTATATGTTTTTGTTAAATAATCTTAAGTATATATATCATTGGAAATTTATTTTGTATGCTCTCTTTTTAATTTGTTAAAGCTGATTTCTTAATTCACATGAAATCACTTGTATGACATTTTTTACATTACATTTCTTGCATTTACCACATAGGAAATACAATTCCTTCACCAAGAAATAATCCAAAGCATTCACAAATTACCAACCACTCAACTCAATCATGACCAAGTACTGAAATTTATGGGCTGTTAAACTGTCAAGGCCACCAAGCCCAGTCCAAGAAAGTGTCGAGCCTAGAATTGAGGTTTGGGCTCATAAGGCAAGGCTGCATTGACTTTTCAAGCCCAAGAAAGTATTGGTGTTAGTCCAAGAAAGTACTTATTAGATTTAGGCATGGCTAGTTACTAAATACTCCGTCCAACTTATTTGTCGTAGTGGACTTTTTTAAGATCAAATTAATAAATTTTAAAATAAATATATTAAGATTTTTAAAAAATAAGTTACTTTAAAATAGTATATTTGATGTACTGATAATAATTTTGTACTTATATAATATGTAAGACCCTCAAATTATTAATAAATGAAATTTATTTTCCTCTATTTATTATTTTGAAATAAGAAGGTCGATTTGATTAACGTGATACATATGGGTAAAATACGCAAATATTTCTAATAAGTTGGTTATAAAATATTCATTATCGTTGAGAATATTCGTTTGGTCGTGGAATATTCAGATCGTTTGGGAATATTCGCATTTACACAGCAAATTTTTGTGGGCCCCATAACTGAAAAAGTATATCGATGAAGAAACGATAAATATAAGTTATTTATAAATAATCTACAGAAGTTGTTACAAGTAATATCATTGAATACCTGCGGTTAAAACACACTAATACGCCATTGTCAACAAGAAGACATCAGATCGCACCAATTATCGATTCTCACGTAAGCAAGGCACTACTCAATAATTGTTACAAAGAATTACTGCTCAAAGATTTTATTTTATCGATTCAATAATCACGATCGATATTTTATATTACCGTTGTTTCAATAAATGTCATTACATAAGATTTTCCATTATCTGAGCAATAATTCATATTATCCTAATAATATTATCGATAACATTATGGCAATGTCTAGAAAGTTTTCATTTCAAGGAGAGGTTTGGTCACCTAATCAAGGCCGCCAAGAAGAGAGATCCTTATCGAAAGCCCCTCTTCCCTAGAACTACCGTCACAAGATCGTGATTCTGTAATATTATTTGTGAATAATTAATTATTGATTTATATGATGAGGAAAATATTAATTTTATGTGGATATGATGGAGAAAATTTTAAAATGACAATTGTTGAAAATTAATATTTTATCTTTTTCCGATAAAATAATTCATTTAAATATATTATTTTAATAATATATTAATTATGATATTTTTATAATGAATGTGGGATATATGAGTATATGAGGAGGAAGAGTATTTTGTGGCATTAAATGTTTAACACATATTTTGTGTGTCAGGACACAATTATCGATCAAATTTGATTATACCGTAAAATCGCTCTGCTTGTGGATTTTTGGCCAATTTCGCTTTGGAATTGGAAAACTTTCTTCCAAAGTTGTAGAGAATTGAATTTCCTATAAAAACGCTGAGATTTCAATTTTTCTAATAAAAGAGCTATTTATTATGAATTATCAAGTTTCAAGTTCCAAAATAATCGATTTTTGAAAGTTTTAATTATTTTTATTTACAAAACGTGTTTTTTCATTTTTTTGTTTCATTTAACATGTGATAGGGCTGAAGTTCAGATGGTAAAGCATGTATGATGAAGTTTTGGAAAAATATAATAATATTTATTAAATTTTCTACTTTTGTGTTCTAAAGATTTTCCTATAAATAGGTGCTTAGGTTAGAATTGAAAATCACACCGTAAACCCAAGTTTTCTCTCTATATTATCGAGTTTATTCTTGTGAGTATTTTGAGTATACTTTGAGTATTGCTATACTATGCAAGTTCAAGTCATAGCCTATATCCCTGTTTCAACTGTAAGACTATCTTTTCGAGGTAAGTGGATGTTATTTTATTCTAAAATGATATTATTTCTTCAATATCATTATGCCAAATATGGTTGGAAATTTTTATCAAATTTGAACTTTTTACGCTTGAAAGTTATTATTCATGAAGTTACTATTCACGAAAGTTACTATTCATGAGTTACTATTCACTTAGTTAAGATTCATGAGATACTATTCACGAAGTTACTATTCACGAGTACTATTCACGTAAGCATGATGATATTTTTTTAAAATTTCTATATTTTGGTGTTTGAGTTACTATTCACACGATACTTAGACTATTCACGATGATTAAGACTATTCACTTAATCACTATAATTATTCATGTAAAAAATTAAATTTTTTTTTCGTTCAAAATATCTATTATGGATACTAGCTTTGATCAGATCCATGTTTTGATCATTCTCGAATTTTACTCCACCGATTATTTATGAAGTATTTTGAACTGGATTGTTTAAAATATTAATCCTTAATATTTATTCTTTTGTTTCATCGGATTCGCGCTTTCTTTAAAATATTTTTCATCATCCTCGCCCTAAAATGATGATATAATTGAATATCTTTCGCCCAGAAAGTAAAGATGAATGATTTTGATGAATATCTTCGCCTCAGAAAAGATGAAATGTGTCGGATTTAACACGATCGATCGATTAATATCTTCGCCAGAAGTAAAAGATGAACAATGTGTTTAGATGAATATTTAATTAATCGATGAATATCTTCGCCTCAGTAAAAGAAAAGATGAATATTTGATTCCGTATATATATCGATTGATGTTATGTGGATAAAATATCGACGATGAACTTTAAATTCATATATGTAAGATAGTAGTTTGCATTCTCTACTTAACTCTTCTAATGAATTATTATTTTCACAAGCGAAGATTGATTTAAAACCTGTTGTTTATCAGATTCTATTAGATTTTTCTTCGCTCAAGACTAACGATAATTTGTTGTATATTATCTTAGTCATAATATTTTTATCGGGCTAGTTGAGCTCACCCTTTCCTTTTTTGTTCCATTTTTCTTCTCGTGAGGCTAGAATGTAATATAAGACTTAGTTCTCTGAAAATGGAATGATGGTTCTGTAGAGAGTTGTTTAGTAGTCCTCACCATTTTTGTAAAATAATGTATCAATAATTATGATGGGATTTATTCATGGTGGATATCGCTAGATGGCAATATCTCAGATTTAAACTCATAAGATATATGTTGCTATTATATGTTGTAATAATAAAGTCAGAAGTTATTTCGCACTCATGATTTGGCGACTCGTAATGGGTTGGATGGAATGGACCTATTTGGGGGGCGCCATGCTTGGTATCGTAGTTAGGATACGATCCCATGAGATCGGGGAATGTAACTAGAGGGAGAGACGAGTAAATCCTTCGCCAGTGTGTCCTACCTAAGCTTATTTGTTAGTTGGTTAAGATATAGGATATACGTGATATATCGATTTTCTTAATTAACCTTTTTTTTTGACAAGATTGAGAATGTCGATCGAGAATATTAATAAAGTGGAGTAAATGAGACCGTGGAGATGCCAGATTTACCAACGAGGAAACGCGCAACAGTCGGCAATGTACCTCCCGTGAACAACACCAATCGAAAGCAGATGATGAACGAGGGGATGTTTGAAGATTTTGCAGCTCATGACAAAAATCGCACGAGTGGAGACTCGTGTTCAAAATACGGAGAGAAATGATAGCAATTCACCAGTGGTCACATGCCAAGCAGCTTCAAAGAGTCGGGACCACCGTAATCTGGGAAAGCCGATCCGATTAAGGTGGAGACGGGTCAAACAAATTACCAAGATATTCGATGTCTGGGATGCACGAGGAATGAAAGTTCCATTCGCCACTTTTTATGTTCCGTAACGAGGCAGACACATCGTGGGAATTCAGAAGTTGCATCCATCCAAATTTCAGACTCAAAGACGTCATGGGAGACATTTCAGAAAATAGCCTCAACGACAAGTACTTCCCTCGAAAGTATTCGGCTATACGAAGGAAGTGGAGTTTATTAGACCGAGCAGTAATAATACGACGGTGTCCCAAAGACGAGGTTAAGTTTCATGAGTTATCTGTGTTCTCAGACCTCATTCGTGGAGAATGAGGAACGATGACGCTGGATGTTTCGAGAGGTTCGAAACCCGGATACGCCAAGATCTCATTTCTCATAAATTTTTCTCTATTCGATGTTGTCAATGTGGCTCAAATTGTTAGAGCGAGATAACGAGTACGCTCAACCGAGGGACCATAACCAGATCATATCAAGATAGAAGCCATCGTAATAACGATAACCAAATGGA
Organism: Panax quinquefolius; assembly: GCA_020205615.1. Lineage (NCBI taxonomy): Eukaryota > Viridiplantae > Streptophyta > Magnoliopsida > Apiales > Araliaceae > Panax > Panax quinquefolius. The sequence goes on along the minus strand of CM035174.1, from coordinate 89,973,709 downwards.
GAAAGAAGAATACTGGACAAAGGCAAGAACCACTCCGGTGGTAATCGTGGCCATGAAAATAGAAGAAACGAAGCCTGAGGGGATTTTAAAAGAGGAGATTCAACAACCACCACGAAGACGCCGCCAACAAGAAGAATCGGTTCCAAGTGGAGGAGAAGCACCACCTATCAGATGTTACAAATGCGGAAAGAGGGATATATCACCTCAAACCGCCCACAACAGCTTTTTAAGGTATGCTATAATTGTGGAAAAGAAGGACATATCGCCGAGATCAGAAGGTATCGAAACCCGCCAAGCGGGAATGGTGACTCAAAAGGATGTCCCGTAAAAGTCAAAGTCAACGATTGCCTCGAAGAGAGCTTTGTCGTGACCCATTAAAATGCGAGAACCCGAACGGTTAGCACGTTAGTTAATTATAAATTTTCGCTAAAGTTTATACCTTACTAGATACCTTGCCTTCTACCCATTCTTTATCTCTTCGTCACACTCAACGCTTGAACTCGACTACACGAGAAATTAGACTTTGACCTATTTACGGAGATCTGCTAGAGAAACTTTCATTACATCCGTTGTTTAGAAATCTTATTGATTCAGTCAGCACTATCACATTACCGTTAACCTTATTTCTATAGTAGATATTTGCTTTTGATGTGATTTTAAGGTTAACTACTCATCACGCCAAAATTGATTACTTTCGTAAGGTTGTTAGTTTTCATATTCCTAAGCAACCCGTTATTCAATTCAAGCAATCAAACCATCAGTAGTCAAACATTTTCATATCAAGCCATGAAGTCATTCGCTTATTACGGATGTCAAGTTTTCTTAGTCCATGTTATGGATTTGAATAAAGACACGCCGATTTGAATAATATTCCCTGTTGTTATTGATTTTTCCCGACGTATTTCAAGAATTTTTCGTTTACTCCCAAAGATCCGATATAAATTTTGTATCGACTTTGAACCCCAGACAAAACTCATTTCTAAAATCTCACATCGAATGGCTCCTATTGAACTTCGTGAGTTAAAATTCAACTATAGAATTTGGTACCGAGCCTTTATCCGTGACTTTCAGGAATGCACCGGCCGATTCTCCGTAGGGACACCATATTCGTAAGGCGATAGTAAACCGATAGTGTCATCAGAACGTGTTATCCAAGGTCGATATGAGTCACAGCTTGAGAACAACCTAAGCTTCAGAATCTAAATAATGAGCTTTCAGGCTTAGTTGGTTATTATCTGAGATTCGTCAAGGATATTCTAATCGCTATTCCATTAACGCAAATTGACTCAGTAGAGATACAAAATTCGAATGGAGCAAGGAATGGGAAGAGCTTCAAGAACTCAAGAGAGACTTATTTCAAAGACATGTTTCACCACGCCATCCTCGAAAGTTTAACGTGGTAAATGACGTGTCGAAAGTAAGATCGATACAAGCACGAAAACGATATCACAAAGACTCATTTCAGATAATTTACAAATAATGGAGATGGAGATGAAAACTCTAGTACCCACGTGATGATATATTTAGTATAATCGATTTTAATCGATAAAGTTAAAGTCGCTCAAGATACACACCGAGTCGATGAATTTGAAGAAGGAGGTGCAAGAAGTGTTATTTCAAAAGCGAGAATCCATGAGGTGAGGAAAGCTCAAACCTTCGATTTATTAATCCATTTGAAATTCTCGATCGAATAGAATCGCGGCCTATAGACTCGCTTTTACCGCCAAGTACGACGCTGGTTCATAACGCTTTTCACGATCGATGTTACGTAAATATGTGGACTTAATTCAACCACGCTATCGAAGTTGAACCGGACGAGATAAACCAAGACTTAACGATTTAGGAGGTAATTGCCAAGATCTTGGATAGAAAGAATACGTCCTATGTATCGAGGTTATACCACAAGTTAAAGTTTTCAGGAGAAACCATGCTATCGAGGAAATGACCGGGAGTGGAAACTGGAAATGAAAGCGAGGTATTCTCATCTTTTCAAACACTGTGTAGACGTACGCCAATTTCGAGGACTAAATTTCATAAGAGAGGGAGGTCAGAAGACCCCAAATTATTAATAAATGAAATTTATTTTCCTCTATTTATTATTTTGAAATAGTAAGGGTTGATTTGATTAATGTGGATAGCTATGGGTAAAATACACAAATATTTCAATAAGCAAGTGGTTATAAAATATTCATTATCACGGAATATCTATTCGTCGTCGGAATATTCAGAATCGCTTGGGAATATTCGTGACGACTGCACGCAGCCTTTGTGGGCCCCATAACTGAAAGTTTATCGATGAAGAAAACGACAAATATAAGTTGTTTATAAATAACTACAGTAGTTGTTACTGTAATCATCGCTGAATACCCGTGGTTAAAACACACTAATACGCCATTGTCAACAAAGAAGACACCAGATTGCACCAATTATCGATTCTACGTAAGAAGACACTACTCAATAATTGTTACAAGAATTACTATTCAAGATTTTATTTTATCGATTCAATAATCACGATCGATATTTTATATTTATCGTTATTTTAATAAATTGTCATTACACAAGATTTTCCATTATCTGAGCAATAATTCATATTATCTAATAATATTATCGATAACATTATTGGCAATGTCTAGAAAGTTCTCGTCTAAGGAGAGGTTTGGTCACCTAATCAAGGCGCCAAGAAGTGAGAGATCCTTATCGAAAAGCCCTCTCTTCCGGGAACTACCGTCACAAGATCGTGATTCTATAATATTATTTGTGAATAATTAATTATTGATTTATATGATGAGGAAAATATTGATTTTATGTGGATATAGATGGAGAAAATTTTTAAATGACAATTGTTGAAAATTAATATTTTATCTTTTCTCGATAAAATAATTCATTTAAATATATTATTTTAATAATATATTAACGGTGATATTTTTATAATGAATGTGGGATATATGAGTATATGAGGAGGAAGAGTATTTTTGTGGCATTAAATGTTTAACACATATTTTGTGTGTTGGTGGACACAATTATCGATCTAAATTTGATTATAACCTCGTAAAATCGCCTGCTTGTGGATTTCTTGGCCAATTTCTTAGGAATTTGGAAAAACTTTCTTTCCGAAAGTTGTAGAGAATTGAATTTCCTATAAAAAGACGCGCGAGATTCGAATTTTCTGATAAAAGAGCTATTTATTATGAATTATGAAGTTCAAGTTCAAATAATTGATTTTTGAAAGTTTTAATTATTTTTATTTACAAAAAACGTTTTTTTTTTTTTTTGTTTCATTTAATATGTGATAGGGCTGAGTTCAGATGGTAAAAGTATGCGATGAAGTTTTGGAAAAATATAATAATATTTAATAAATTTTCTACTTCGCTGTGTTCTAAAGATTTTCCTATAAAAATAGGTGCTTAGTTAATTGAAAATCACACCGTAAATCAAGTTTTCTTTATATTATCGAGTTTATTCTTGTGAGTATTTTGAGTATACTTTGAGTATTGCTATACGGCAAGTTCAAGTCATAATTTATATCCTGTTTCAACTAGTAAGATGCCTTTCGAGGTAAGTGGATGTTATTTTATTCAAAATGATATTATTTCTTCAATATCATTACGCCTTAAATATCGTTTGAAATTTTTATCAAATTTGAACTTTTTTCATGCGTCTGGGTTATTATTCATTTAAGTTACTATTCATGAGTTACTATTCACGAGTTACTATTCACGAAGTTACTATTCACGAAGTTACTATTCATTTAGTACTATTGATGATGATTTTTTTGAAATTTCTATCTTTTGTGTTTGTTGAGTTACTATTCACGATACGATTAACTATTCACGATACTCAAGACTATTCATTTATTATTACACTATTCACGTAAAAATTAAATTTCTTTTTTCGTCTAAAATATCTATTATGGATACTAGCTTTGATCAGATCCATGTTTTGATCATTCTCAATTTTACTCCACCTGATTATTTATGAAGTATTTTTGAACTCGAATGTTTAAAATATTTAATCCTTAATATTTGTTCTTTTGTTTCAATCGATTCGCTTTTCTTTAAAATATTTTTCATCATCCTCACCCTAAATGATGATATAATTGAATATCTTCGCCCAGAAGGCAAAAGATGAATGATTTCGATGAATATCTTTGGTTCAGAAAGCAAAGATTAAACAGTGTCGAGATTAATACGATCGATCGATTAATATCTTCGCCAGTAAAGAAAAAAAGATGAACAGTGTTTAGATGAACATAATTAATCGATGAATATCTTCGCCCGTAGTGCAAAAGATGAATATTTGATTCCGTATATATATCGATTGATGTTACAGGATAAAATATCGACGATGAACTTTTAAATTCATATATGTAAGATAGTAGTTTGCATTCTCTACTTAACTCTTCTAATGAATTATTATTTCGCCGCAAGATTGATTTTAAACCCGGTTGCCTATCAGATTCTATTAGATTTTTTCCCGTCAAGACTAACGATAATTTGTTGTATATTATCTTAGTCATAATATTCTTTACCGGGCTAATGAGCTCACCCTTTCCCTTTTGTTCCATTTTTCTTCTCAGAGGTAGAATGTAATGTAAGACGCATAGCCTGGGTATGGAATGATGGTTATAGAGAGAGTTGTTTAGTAGTCCTCACCATTTTTATAAAATAATGTATCAATAATTATGATGGAAATTTATTCATGCGTGGATACTGCTTCAGATGGCAATATCTCGTATTTAAACTCATAGTTTATATGTTGTAATAATAAAGTTATAGTTATTTCGAATATCCTAATAATGTATTTTATTATTTTACCTCTCTAAAATTTCAAAATCATTGTAAATTTATTTTATATTATTTAACATAATAGTTAATATTGTAAAAAAAATATTCATTCAACTTATTTAGCCAAAAAAATGGGACTTACCCATTCACTATTAATTCTGGAATTCTAATCGATGATTCAAGCTATTCGCATTTATTTTTATTCAAATAATTATCGAACGATCGAATTGGCGTACCCATTCAATGCTAATCAAACAAAATTTCAACTTTCTTCAATGAGAAAAACAATGACAAAAGTACATGATTAAATATATTTACTATAAAATTGGCACAATGTTCTTGACCTTAATCACATGTTTATATTGATTTAAATTAGGGAAAAAGCTAGAGCAAGATTGAACTATTTCATTATGTTCATTTACATTTTTATATAAAAATAAGAACGGATTAAAACATTCTTTAAAATCGTAATTGAAAAAATAATACTGATTTTTTTTATTGGAAAAAAATTTGTAATCTGTTTTACAAGTCAGATTGTTGAAAGCATGATTTGGAGATAATTAATTAGAACTCTCTTGAATGGCAATTAAATTGTTGGCAGGTCAGTTTTCAATGAATATTAATTTAAACAAATCATTAAATAAACATGTTTGCCATGGTCATAATATCAGATGCTTAATTAAGTACAAGTAGTAGTAGTAGTTGTAGTATAGTAAGTGCATCAATCTTAGCATAGGAAGCACGCAAACATAATCACATTAGAAAGAACCCCACATTTAAATCAATGAAGCTGGTTACCTAATTGACTTAATTAGTTTGTTATATTATTATTGTGGTCATCGATTTGTCACCTTTAGGATTAAGGAGAGTTCAGGTTTCAAGTAATTACTTGTAAATTTATTAGTACCGACATAAAAAGATTTCTTTTAATTTTGATCGGTCAATTTGTCTTATATATATATATATATATATATATATATATATATATATATATATATATATATATATGTAACCTGATCGTCAAGCCGCCCCTTATTTTTCATATAATGCGGATTTTTTTTTTTTTTTTTTTTAAAACAACTAATTTTTTAATATTTGATGAATCGAATTTTTCCATAATACAGCATGATTGTGATTGATACTTATACCAAAAATGTATGCATGTAGCCCGCACAGATCGCATGCACTGCTTTTGCTATAATGATCCAAATCACATCCAAAACATCAGACATGAAAAAATTTCGCCCATAAATATTAAACTTTTTTTAGTTGCTTTTAAAAAAAAAAAAAAAAGTCCGCATTTTAACAGCGACTTTATAGGAACCTAATTCTATATATATATATATATATGGAAAAATGAATGATACAAATACAGATATATTATGCCAGCCACATGTTTAGCCATCAACACATAACCCAAAAAATTGGCTATCATACTTCATCATCAAGAATACATGTACACAGATATACATATAAATTTTATATATATATATATATATATATATATATATAAAAAACGATCCATAAAATGTATTTATTATTAATTTTATAGGCTTACAATCTTTATCATCCATTTTAAAAATTAATCTAACAAAATTCAAAAGCTAATAAGAGCGGACGCTTAATCCACTAGAGTTTAGGTTTATTAACTAAGGTTAAGAGTTTATTAGTACGCTTAATAGTTTATTAACTGTGATTTAAGGTTTATTAATTAGGTTTATGATTTATTAACTAGATGTTAATAAGGTCTCGTTAAAAAATGAGTTAATAAACCTTATACCATGGTTTAAAACCCTTAATAAACCCTAGTTAATAAACTTACATCCTTATTCTCGATTAATGTCATACCATTAAAGAGCAGTATGTTATGTTTTGATTGATTGGGTAAATTTTAAAGAAAATAAGCAAATTTTCAATTTTCTCAATCATAATTTTTGTGTTGTTTGGCCGACGGTAATTTGTTCATTTCACTGTCTTGAAAAAGAAACATTTCGGACTTTTATACGCAACTTTAATCCTTGTGTAATTGGGTGATTTGAAATTCTAAATATATTTCCCTAGTTCTAAAGTCTTTACTCTGAATCACAAGTTGCCAAAAGCAATCTGGACAAGTTATATAGCCACTACTAGTCCAAAGTAAAGAAAATTCATACTAGTACCATATATAATTATATATAAATGGAATTGTTAATATTTATTTGATGGTGTATATATATATATATATATATATATATATATATATATATATAGATGAGGATCAGTCCTACCTCTTGACCATTAAAATACGCACCTTATTTATTTATTTATTTTTAAAACAACTAAAAATTATTATTTTATTGAATGAAATTTTTTATATTAAGTTGAAATATGATTTAGATACATATAACAAAATACGTATGCACAATTGCATGCATACGTTTGGTTATACGATGCAAATCACACCCAAAACACTCAGACATGAAAAATTCCATTCCATAAAATCTTAAAAAAAATTTGTTGTTTAAAAAAAGCAAAAAAATAAATATCCAGATTAAGATTAAATCCTGGAGTCCTGATCGAACCGACTCTCTATATATATATATATTTAGAACATTCCCTGTGCTTTCTAAGACATGATTTTTAATTTATCCCAAATTTTATTTTATTCAAATGATTTATTGTGGATTTAATAAAAAAATTTAAAATCATTTGTATTTTATTATATAGATATATATTACATCACATTCATCCCAACCTAATAATGAAGACCGTTGTTGCAGATAGTGATGTTTTTAAGTCATTACTTTAAACAGTTCAACCACTGAGACTTTTATATATAGAGAGTAAAACTCGATCGGATAGATTGAGAAAATTAATGAATTCAATTAAGATTGCGAGGTTGATATTAATAGGGTAAAACGTATGAAATCTGAGCAATTATTTTATTTCGGATCGGACAAATATATAGTTAGTATGCTCTTATTATTTAAATCAGTATTAAAAATCATAACATGTATTGGTAAGTACGTATATTAATTTGATCTAAAATAATTATATTATCATGCATGTCCCTGTACTTTTTATCATGTTAATATCACTCTTAAAATTTTATTGTTTATATTAAGTAATATTTAGACTTGCAATTGTTGTAATCTTTTGTCCCTAAATGAGCATCCTACTCTTAAGATTAATTTTCATCTCTAATTCTGGACGAACAAATTAAATATATATATATATATATATGTAATTTTGAAATAGAAGAATTACGTACCGATCATTTCCTATCCCAAAAGAAAATTTTTGTATTTATAACCGGCCGGGCCAGTTTATATTTCATAACTATCCCATTTCATTTCCTTATTTCTTATATATATATATATATATATATATATATATATATATATATATATATATATATATATATATCACATCATAAGTAATTACTTGTAAATTCATTATTACCAACTTGAGACGTGTTGAGGGCTATCTGAAGTGAAGGCAAATTAATTAAGTCACATTAAGAACAAATAGAAAAGTGTATTAAGCAACTTTTTTCTTTTAAGTAGTTGAATCAACAGACAAAGAATATGCACACAATTAGTAGTTAACTAGTCTATTTTAAACACTAGCTCTTGTGCCTTTTGCTTTATATATATTTTTACTAATATATAGAATTTATCATTAATAACCGCCGGTCATGGAAGAACCCCTTTTTACTACTTGAAATTTCGCCAATTCGACTGAAAAAAAAAAAAAAATCAATGCGCTAAAAAAGTTGTTCCACAAAGAATCTGGTCACACATTAACCCTATATATATATATACTCTGATTACCAAACAAAAAGGGAACAAATTTTCTATATATATGTTCTAAACTTTTCTGTTGTATGTAAAAGATTAGTTGGTTGGTGATATAAAACTAAATATTAGATCTAGATAATGGAATCTGCCCGGCCAGTGAATATAAGCCACACCCGTTAACAAATAACAGATAATAGTGGGACAAAACAAAAGGCATCTGCAGACTCTATTTGTATAGGAGCATTTATATTAATGAAACACACTAGCTAGTGGGACCAAAATTGTATTTATGACTGAATAAATAATTAAGAACCCTAATTATTTTGGTGGAGAGAGAAACCTTTAAATATATATATATATGGACTGCATTACTTACAACTCATGATCACAATATATATATACCAACCTTAATCAAATGAAGATTCAACTCTTGAGCTAAATTACAAAGCAAAACCATGTGAGTACTCTATCTATTAATCAAACTACCAAAATAAAATAAATAAATAATATTAATGTGGTCCTTCCTACCCATAAGGGATTGTCTATATGTCAAAAATAGACACCATGGACACGGAAGAACCGCCCAAAGCTAAAAACAAAAGGGTGCCTCTCAACTGATTCCACCAACCTGTCCAACATGTAACCTTCATATGTGTGTGTGTGTGTGTAATGAAATTGAAGATATTATTAATTGATTGAGTAGTGCTACTTGTTATGTCAGCTTTGGTTCATACTAGCATGAAACCCTAGTAGCTAAAGGTCTATCAACCATGGTCCTTGTGCTAGATTGATTGTAACCTGACCCAACCTATTTCTTATATAGAGGGACCAGTACTATACTCATCATTTCAACCATGGCATAGGGGATGGAATTTGAGTGGTGCCTGAAGTAAAAAAACCCTAATGGCTGCCTAGTTTATAGTAATATATATATATATATATATATATATATATATATATATATATATATATATATTATGGGATATAAACCAAACCATCTCATTTTAATTAGTTACGAGATTTATATTACATAATACATGTTTAGAGCTCTGATACATGACAAATTATCAATTGTATGTTCTAAAAAGCTTTAGGTGTTAGTGATAAAATGATCTCAATATATACTTGCTCAATAACATAGTTATTGTCACGGTTAGTTAGTTGTCCCAAATAGTTAAAAATAACGACGTAATTTTGATTAATAATAAGGGTAAAATGACAAAACTGCTACTAATATGGTGAAGTGATAAAATTATCATTATTGAAACTGTTAGTTGTGATTGTCAGTCATAGTACTATACCCTATAGGTATTATATATATATATATATATATATATATATATATATATATATATATATATATATATATTAAATTTAATAGAGCATGCATGTGACTAGGGGTGAGTATTTCGTTATAATCGAATCGAATTGCCTATCTTGCTATAATCAATCACCAAATATTACCCGAATATCATTTCAATATCAAAATTTTATTTTACAAAATAAAATTTTTTATTTCAAAATTGCACTAAAAGTTTCCAAACAATATATTTAACCACAACCCACAAACCATAATAATTCATAAACTAATTTAATAATTTCAAATTAACAATACATAAGTACATAATTCATATGACAACATCTATCAAATTCTAATTTTAAAAAATATATTTTATTTTTTTAAGTTTTAATTCGGTATTATCCGAATAGTCTAACTTTCATATTTGAAATTGAAAACTGAATACTGAAAATAAAACAGTTATAACTGAATATACTCAAATAACATAATAACTGAAATAATTCAATTTAAAAATACGATTCCATCGGTTCACTTATTCGATTTAATTTATCCGTTTTTGCTATGGGAGATTACAGTCATATTGACAAAATGCTAGCTTTTTTTTCTTGGGCTATTGATAGCAAAGCATCAAAACCAATGATAGAAGCTGGCCTATTTGATACTGTGTAGTTTAATTTCAAGGATGCCCCAATAATATTGAAAACAACTACTCAAAGAATAATGTTAGCAAGACCTTGCATTTAATTTGTTCACACACACAACATTGCCCATGTGACTCAAGTAAGCATGTATGAGCAGCTCCTATCCTCCTCCCTCCCTCCTCTCTCTTTTTATTCCTCCGCTCTTTTAATATAAGCTGCTTTTTAATCAAGGCACAAATATTAAAAGCAAATAATCAGATAACATTACTATACTATCAATCGTCTATATCATTCTCAGACGAAAAGTTAAAGATCATATTTATTTATCGGATAAAAAATTAAGAGAACCAAAGTTAATATTTAATACGGTGAATATTTAAATTAAGTTAATTAACGCTTACTTCAAATTCTCTCAAACGACTTATATTAAAGAAAAATCATTTTTCTAAAACGATTTATATTAAGCCGAATCTGGCGAAGTAATAAAATTACCTTTTCTCGATCATATATATATAGAGAGCCCTTCCACAAGAATTCGGTCATATGCATCACAAGCAACACCCCTTTTGGATCAGATTGATAAACTTATTTCAATACCAGATTGAAACATAATATACTGCTCGTGAATAACTTGTAACCGCTTTTATTTTAATACGGAAGCGACCCCACCATAACAATATTGTCATTGTTTAACTAAAACGAATTTTTTTATTAATAATAACGATATATTATATAAACATCATAAAGAAAAAAAATTTTAAAAAATAAAGAAGATGTAATTCTAATTTTACATATAAGAATAAAAATATAAGATGTTTCTTTTATTTGCTATTTTTATAACAATATTTGTTATTTTATAAAAACAAATATTTTAATAAAAACAAATATTTTATAATAATAAATAAAGATTATATTAAAATATTTTATAAAAACAAATATTTTTATAATAACAAATAAAGAATATAAAATATTTTTATAAAATAAAGAAAAAAAAGAATTATAAAAATATTCGTTATTTTATAATAGGATATAAAAATATTTTTATAATTTTTTATATAACTAAATATATTAATTTTTTATGATTTTTTATATCCTATATTTTATATAACAATAAGATATATTTGTTATATAAAGAATTAATAAATATTTTTATAATTCTTTTATTTGCTATTTTATAAAAAATATTTTATATTCTTTATTTGTTATTATAAAAATATTTGTTTTTATAAATATTTTATATTCTTTATTATTCATATTATAAAAATATTTGTTTTTATAAATAACAAATATTTTTATAAAAAATAATAGAAATAAAAGAACTCATGCCACTCATTATTCTGATTTTTATAGTTTTAGCTAGAAAACCAATGCTATTAGATTTTTTTTTTTTTTTTTTTTTACGTTTCGTAAGAGCTTGTTCCTGGTTAGATTTTTTTTTTTTTTAAGCCTAAGAGGTTGTGGCTTGGATTTATTTTTTATTTTTTTATATGTTTAAGATATGTTCGCAAATTCTACTGTGATATTTAATATTAAAAATTGCTTTTAGCTTAAACAAACCAATGTTAGTATAAATACGCTGACTAACACATGTTATTCCCTTATATTAAAATAAGTTCTAAGACAAGTTGTTACTGTATATACGGAAGATATTTATGTTTCAATCTCAAATTCTTCCAATGTTTTTTATTAACTATAATCAAAAGTGTACAGAAGATAAGCATAAAGAACTATGTAGGTCATATAATGAGGATTTATAATATATATATATATATATATATATATATATATATGAGAGAGAGAGAGAGAGAGAGAGAGAGAGAATATTTGGCTATAGATACTAATGTAGTAATTTTTCAACTTAGTAACTTAATCAAATAACTTAGCATCATCTGATAAACACAACTGCTGTCATGAATGTTTGATTTTTGGCTCCAAAAGCTAAAAGTCTATAAGTTTCAGTAGAGAAAACCCAAATTTTATACCATATATATATATATATATATATATATATATGTGTATGTATATAAATATAGATATATAATTACATGCATGGCTTGTGTTCTTTGCAGATTCATCATCAGCTTACTCCCCCTTAAAGTTAAAGGCTCCCCAAAATACACCTATTTAAATTCACCGCCTCTCTTTAATTGGTTTATGATGAGCATATGCAAACTCTATTCGTCTCCAGTGGCCGGGCCAGTTAATTATATATGTTGGTTTGAGAGATTGAAGCTGCCAGCATGATCTGGTAACAACTATATATCTACCTACCCATCTTAATCCTCGATCGTTAATTAAGCTGTGTTTGTGAGTTTTGTTTCGGAGAGATAAAAGAAGAAAGTTCTTCATTTCAATTTTTTTAATTATATCTTATATATATCTACCTACCTAACCCATATTTCTTTCTTTCCCCTTCTCTTTCTTTCTTTTCGCAATTTAAATTCCACATGATGAATCACCAAAATTTATCTGTCGATTTTTCTTAATTTGTGTTTGTGAGTTTTGTTTCGGAGGAGAGTACTAAAGTGAAGGAAATTAAAGAGATAGCAACAGAAACTTTTTCACTACATTTTTTTTTAAAAAAAAAAAGAATTTTATCTTCTCATTCATTCCATTCCCCACAAAATAAAATCACAATCATGGGTTAAGGCTTAAGTTATATCAAATTCATCAATTTTCTTGATATATATATATATATATATATATATATATAGAGAGAGAGAGAGAGAGAGAGAGAGAGTAAGTTGGTTTTTAGAATGGTGGGATATAGAGTTGGGGTATATTTGTTTGGTTCATAGATAGATATGGTTCCATCAGGTCATCTTGCAGCTTCAATCACTCATTCACCAACAGTCAATACAATTACCTCTTTTTTCCCTAATTAATACAATTCATGGATTCTGCAAGTAATGGTACTCTTCCAGACTCTCTCTCAATATATATACATATATTTATGTATATCTTTTTCTCTCTTTAGATATCTTTATGTTTGTGTGTACTTGTTTGTCTTTGGTATATATATATATATATATATATATATATATATATATATATATATATGCAGATCAATATATCAATGAGACATCAAGTAAGGACAAAATCCCAAGACACGAGAAAGACATGCTTCTGTCTTTCTCTTCCTTGTTTTGCTGGAGAATTTGAGGGTGTTTTCCAGATAAGTTCAAGCCAGAATGATTGTGTTCGTTCGAAATCAGGTTTTGATCATGTATAATTAATTAATGTAGTAAAAATGGTTAGGTTTCTTTCTTTAAGTCTATGACGGCATTATCCCTATCGTCTTTTGGATTTGCCTCAATCTGTATGACTTTGGGTTTCATTAAAATTTATTTTTGCCGATCAAAAAAAAATCTACTAAAATCCCAATGTTATTGTAGTAATGGCCTTAACTTCCTTGTAATGTTTCTAGGGCTACACAATTTTTAGATTATTAGAAAGAAAATTTGGGATAATACCATGTAATTAACATCTTAATTAAATGAAGATAAGTGAGACTATTGCTAGAACCGCAGTACGTACCCTTTTATGAAATGTGGATTAATTAAAAAATTTGTATTTTCAAATAAGGGATTTAATTTGATGAAATTCATTTCATTAGTAGCTATAGGCATAAAATGAATATATTCTGAATGAAGTACATTGTTTTGCCATATATGTCCTTCATTGTGTAATTGGTATCTAGAGTTGAATTAATAATTAGGATATATTAATCATGTTGAGTAAATATGTATGTATGAAGTGGAATTAATATATATAAAGAAGAAAAAAAAAGAGAAAAACAAAAATTAAAGCAACATATATCAATATATAAAGAGATGGATGTTATAATGCTGTTTAAGTATTACTAACTATTAATAAAAGTTATTGACAGTTTAACAGAGGTAATTAGCAATAAAAATTATATGTTTTCATTATTAATTATAATTATGACTAATTTATATATGGTTTTACTTGGTAATGTTAAATGATTACTTCTATGCAAGTAGTGTTTGTTCATGCATATATATGATGGAGTACTATTCTCGATCATCTTTTAAGTTTTTCTGTCCTTGGAAATTTTACTCTATCGGCCTCTCTTCCTTCCACCAGAATTAGTATCTGTTTCTGCAGAATAGTCGCGTTATTGCCTCTAAATTGGGCTCTTAAGGCATGAAACTTGGGAAGGAGGATGACACGGTCAGAATAGGAAATTGAAGGAATTTCAAGTCTAAGAAGGTTTAACACTGTTTTTGTCATAACTTTTAATCTGTTTGAAGTTGCGGGGCTTATAATATATCAAATCAAAACTTACGACGAGCTCTACCAGTCTATCACCTTTGGTCATGAAGGATACCATAGAAATCCCAAAAGACGCCTGGAAACATGTGTTTGGGCCTTCCGAAGTTAATTTTGGGTTTATTTGGACTATTTCGTGTTTTAATTATTCTTTGCTTGTATTTGAAGGATGTTATCATGTGTTTTATGGTTAACTTTTATTTACTCAGATTTTATAAATATTGTGACTGCTTGATCAATTTATCCAATTTTATAAATTTTTGTGATTGTAAAGGTTATATCTTTGAGTCGAGGTGTTTGTGGCAGTTAAAGGAAGGTGGAAAGGCAATCAATGTTTCATTATGGCAATCTGATTTTTATTTGTATTTTTTTGATTGTATAATTTTATTCAAATCTTTCCTCATCTTGATCTTGTACTCCTTCAAGTGTCATAGAAAATAGAGGGTTATTTTTACTTTCCAACTAAAGAAGTGGAATCTTAAATACTATATGTGATCAATCCCAGATTAATGTACACCAAGACATAGTATTAAATAAATTATTCTCATTCACAAAGAACAAGAAGCTAGGGTTTGTGTAATTGATTTAGTGGGAGTATATTTAATTGGTTATTTTGAAGGAAGAAAAGTATGGTTGCAATTATATAGATAATGCATCTATATATTTTTTACCCCAAAAAAAATGAAGATGTGGAAAAAGGCTTTAATGCATATATATTGCACATATAAGTCTTTCTAAGAAAAAAGCTTACACAATAAGGAAGGTTTAATACATATATATATATATATATATATATATATATATATATATATATATATATATTTGCACATAAATATAATTGCCGACTTTTTAAGATGAAATTTATATTAAAATGAATTTCGTAATCAATATCAACTTTCCTCTAAAGGAGGTGTAACAAACATTATAATAGATAATTGAACTTGAAATCTCACGATCTCAATATTAACCATATCAAGTTAATTAAGAAATAAGACCTCATTAGCTAAATATAAAAAGATTTTTTTGATAAAATAAAAAAAAACTTCACAAATTGATTAAATAAATAATCAACTTACAAAACAAAAATTTTATTAAGGAGGCATTTATCATATAATAATATAATATTTTTCAAAAATGGTTAAATTCACAACAGAAAATATTATTTTCACAACAAAAATGTCGCTATAAGTCCTATAGCGACAGTTATCAGCGTCGCTATACATACATCTACAACAACACTTTTTGTCTGTCGCCTATACATCTACAACAACACTTTTTGTTTTTCTCTATTTTTCTAAGGAACTAACAAGGACATTTCAATGAATAATGAAGACTTAAAAAAAACAAAAACAAAAACCTTATTACAAATAGAGAACTGATGTTTTCACATAAAAAATTGATATTTCCACACTCATATGAATAGTAAGTAATTCCACCTTTATGTGAAAGAGATGTCAGTTTCCTTACAAATATGATATAGTAAAGGGGAACCTCTGCCCAATAATAAAATTCGAGAAAAATTAGAGGCTGATTATTAAAAGCTAATACACAAGTATAATCTTTCACAAATATCTCGAAAGAGGAATATTAATTTTTAGTCGCAGAACATATCAAATGGGTTTCCATTTGAAAGCTTTAATACTGCTAATGGAGAAAATTTAAGAGCTCCAAGGTGATTTACATTCATACCAGTACGTACTTCTGCATGCATGAGAACAAGAAACAGAATCCAATCATTCAAAGATCACGATACTAGAAAGCTAGAAAATTATTCCATCAAATTTTATTTCAGTTTCAAAACATGCAACTAATGTGCTTTGCTGGCCTGCTATGGGAATGTAAGTTTTAGTTGACATTCTACAGGAGGCTTTAAGAAGACCTTCCTTCAGTTTTGCTCTGATGCCATTCCAAGAACTTCACCTGCGCACCCATGGTATCAATCCTGTAAAGCTGCAGGTAGTGATTTGCAATTTCATGTCCAAATGTCCAACCAAACACAGCTCCTGCTCCAAAGGATAGTGCAGCACCTGCAAAACGTAAGGGATGAGTTACAATTTATATATTAATACTTGGCTCTTACAATACTTTTATTGGGAAAAAAATAACCAATGACAAGTTCAAGTTTAGAATTAACACTACAGATACGTGAACAAATAATTATATCCATCTTAACTACACTCAAAAGTCCAAATCCCAATACGAGAATTGTTGACCACTAAACCAGACAAACTCAGAACATAGCCAAGAGCTACCTCCTCATACAAATTCAGTGAAAATTTTAAGTTAGTGGAACAGGCCAGATTCTGGTACTTGCTCCATTTCAAATGATTCTCCAGAAACAAGAGGAAAATAAGAAACTGTTGGGAAAAGTCGAGCAGCCCATGTTGGTTAACAAGGATAAGTAGGTATACATAGATGGACTCGAGACTCATTGGCTTGAGCTTTTTGGTTCAGGAATTTGTGCTAGGTCACCTGCACTACTACAAAGTGGATGCCAATGTTCAAACATCATATAGATTCTAATAAAAAGAAAAGAAATGAAAAAAGGATAAGATTAATTTTGTGTCTGCCGATATGTTTTGTTTAGTCTTTACAAGTAAGATTTTAAGCATTAAGGACAACAGGCCCAAGTCCAAATCCGCAAACACAGTAAAACACAATAGTGCCTGAATAATATCAAAATAGTTAATCAAGTTTACAGCTATTAAATCTCAAGATATCTTATTTAGTCAACCCAAAAGCAAATGAAACAATGAAGTAAAGATGCTGAAACTAGCAATAAGCTGAATCGAGAAAGGACTGAGAACAGTGAACTTCAGAAGTTTGGATTAAAAGCCAAGTCCGAGTGAACTTTTCAGCGATCTTCTATTATCTTCTGCTAGTATTAGTACCATATGACGTTCACACCATCACATAACAGTTAAGCATGTTATGAAGTAGAATAAGAGCCACAAAAAAGAGACCACACTACCATGAAGACTCCTTGAATATTTCCAAGCAAACCCAGCGGTTGAAACTGCTCCGATTAGGCTTCCTACAGCACCATAGTTTACAGCTTCCCGAGCAATCTTCAGCTGTAAGTAATAAAGGAGTAAATAAGCACCATGTAGAAATTGAGAAGTTTATTTCATTAAAGTTGTTTCTTTCTATTACATAAATTGATATATATACATAAAACAACTTAATTACATTTATGGAAATTCCTAAATTATAATAATGTGTACACACTAATTAAGTAAGCTACAATTATGGTATATCCTGTCATATCTTCTAACATTCCCCTCAAGTTGGTGTATAGATGTCTCGCATACCCAATTTGAAACATAATAGATGAAACATCTTACTATTAAGACCCTTAGTCAAAATATCAGCAATCTGATTTTCTGTTTTGACAAAAGGTAAGCAAATAAGACCACTAGTTAATTTTTCTTTGATGAAGTGTTTGTCAATCTTAATGTGCTTCGTTCTATCATGTTGTATTGGGTCGTTCGCAATACTAATGATTGCCTTATTATCATAAAATAACTGCATAGGCCTATTAGTTGTAACACTCAAATCTTCTAACAAGGTTCGAAGCCACATTAGCTCACATATACCCAAGGTTATAACTCGATATTCCGCTTCAACGCTAGATCTTGCTACCACGGATTGTTTCTTACTACGCCAAGTAACAAGATTACCTCCAACAAATGAACAGTAACATGATGTAGAACGACGATCCTCTATAGAGCCAGCCCAATCTGAGTCGAAAAAAGCTTCAACTCTCATATGACCATGTGATGCGAACAATAACCCTTTTTCGGGAACAGAAATGAGATACCTCATAATTCTGTAAAGAGTTTCCATGTGACAATGTCGAGGATCATGCATATACTGACTCACTATTCCCACAGCATAAAATATATCAGGTCTAGTATGAGAAAGACATCAATCGTCCCACCAAACGTTGATATCTTTCTTTATCAACCGTAGGTCCTGTACCACTTACTGGATGATGATTAACTTCAATAGGAGAATCAGCAGGCTTACATCCCAACATGTCAGTTTCTGTTAAAAGATCAAGGACATACTTTGTTGGGAGAATGCATATGTTGATTTGATATTTAAATATAAATGCTCATGATTATTTGTAAAGTCCTTCAAGGAATATATGTACAAGGATTAAGTGATAGATCAAATTTGTTAGGTTGATCTAAGCTCTTAATGTGTATCATTCTGGAAATGAATGTATAGATAGAAAGATCAAAGCTGTTAGGTTGATCTTGAGATGTAATAGATAGGCTACGAAGAATTCGTAGTGCATCAATCTGATCAAGATTGCAGAAGTCAAGGCAAAAACGTGGAGCTTCAAGAATCGTAGTGTGCCTGCCTTGAAGGGCCTCTTCGGAAAACGTAGAGTGGTCCCAACGTTTGCCGAGCCAACTCAAAGATCGTAGTGTGCTCTCGGAAACGTAGAGTTCACAACTCAAGCAAGCGAAGATCGTAGTGTGCAAGTATTTAAGAGAAATCGTAGTGCTCTCGGCTGATAGCATCAGACCAAGCACCAAGGCGTCAAGTTACCACGATCTGAATCGTAGAGTACCACGATCTGAATCGTAGAGTATCATCCGTCTCAGGTCGAAGCATCAAGCCTCGCGCTTTATGTGGAGACAAACCCAACATATGAGAAATGGATTCTAAACGTTGTAGAAGTACTCACGGTCCAAAGACATAAGAGATATCCTTAGTATGCAACAAAGAAGCGTATTGAAGAAGCTAAGGAAAATACCATTGGTAAGGGGAAAACACCTTTTCGGTGTTAGGGAGAAAAAATCTCTGTGCAAGTCGGTGGGCGTAATGCAATTAGGAAGATGTGCGAAAAGTCTCCATCAAAGAACGAGAAGGTCAAACGATTTAATGCTTCAACGGATGGATCCAACGGATAGTTTTCAAGATCACATATATGCAAATCAAGCTGATGAGAGAAGTAAGCAAGCATTGAACAAAAACGTATAAGAACTCTCAACGCTCAACTCTACAATCTGAGAAAAAGAAAAGTTTGCTTTCGCCTACTCGGTTCTTTCAACAAGTGCTTAAACAAAGAATCGAGTAGCAACCATCAAGAACTCAACATCTACCAATCAAATGAAGAAAAGTTCCAAGTCGGAAGGACTTCAAGAGTTCTAAGTGAATCGTAAAAGAGCCAAGTGCTGGACTTCAAGAGTTCAAGAGTGAACTAAGAAGTTTCTGAGATGGCTGGTCAGAAGGAATCTAAGTGATTCAGAAAGTGTAAAAGACATCCTTAGTGGATTTCCTACTCGAGGAGTAGAAGAGTGGACTAGGATCTTTAAGTGCTCTGAACCACTTAAAACGACTGTGTCTCTTACATTCTTACTATAACTGTTATATCTGCTATAACTGTTATATCTGCCTCACTCTCATAAACTCACTATCTTAAGGGAGATTAAAACTAATATTAATTCCGCTAAAGTTTTAATTATTATCTTCTAACAAGTTAAAACGAAAAGATTTTAAATATTTATTCAACCCCCCTTTCTAGATAACTATTGTGCCTCCGGGAACTAACAATTGGTATCAGAGCAGGTTCTATTATACAGCCTACAAAGCTTTAGTAGATCCAATGGCACACTTACCAAGTGAATCAAGAAGCTGGAGGAGAAAAGAAGCCACCAATGTGCAATAAAGATAAATTTGCTAATCGAAAAGTTCGGATCTGACATATGGACTCAATAGATGAAGATCTATTTGAGACCGATTCAAAATAAAGCCCTATATTCCAACAAAGCTTCGCACCAACTACGCACGATCCAAACAAAATACAAATCAAAGTCAAAGAAGAATGGATCGACAACGAAAAAGAGAGTCATCAACTTCGACAAAAGGCCAAAACATCTTGTTCAATCCTTAGAAGACGATCTGTTCGAAAACGCGTTGTCAACAAAGAAAAGCAATGAAGGAGGTTTGGGAAGCACCGCTCATCACGCACGAAGGAACGAAAGAAGTAAGAAAAACAAACAATCACTCCCCGACATAGCAAAGTATGAAATGTTTGCTCATGTTCAAGGAGAAAACGTAACTGCCACCTATGAGAGATTCAACGTTCTGCTCAACTCTCTACGAGAGCCCTACCGAGTAGGTGGGATGCCATAACCACTGCTATTAGAGAGTCAAAGAATCTTCATGAGATGACAGTTCAACAACTATATGGCAATCTTCTGACATCGAATCGGAGTCGACTCAACGAAATAAAACCTATCAGAAGGAAGAAAGAAGGATAAGGGTGTTGCTCTCAAAGCAACTAAAAGTGCATCTAAGGTCAACACTGAGATTGACTCTGATTATGACGAAGACGATGATGAAGACTTTCTTATCTTTGGTAAAAAGACTAAGAAGGTTCATGCGTCAAGGCAAAACCAAGAAGCCAAAGAAGGTCAAGAATCACAAGCAGCCTGGGAGCAAATGAATGATCTACGCTATAACCGCAAAGAAGCTCGACCACGCCATCGCTAACCGCAATAAACCTCTCGAGAGAAGAACTAAAGAAGAAATCACATGCAAAGAAGGAATACAAAGGCAACAAAAGGCATCGTAAGAGAGACAAAGGCCGGTAAATGGAGGATCGTAGAGTGATTCGCATAATGACTCAACTCGATTCGGAGATGATGAAGAACCACAAATGGCTAATCTGTGCCTAATGGCCAAACATGCTGAAAGGACAAACTAAATTCCAACATACGTGAAGTAAGTCTCGATGAGGTATTTGACTTCAACTCTCCTCACGTAGACATTAATGATTTGAGCGCTGCACTGCGTGACATAACAACCGATCTACATCAATATACATGAAGTGGTTCAGGAGTTCGTCAGGATCATTCACTTCTTCAAGAGGAGAAAAAGAAAGTTCAAGAAGAGCTTGAAACAACTCATCTAAGTACTAACTTTCTCTCCAAGCTTGAGGCTGAGAATGAAATCTTAAAACAGACAAATGAACTCAATGCACAAAGAGAGTCTAATCTAACCTCTAAAATTGAGAAACTAGAAAAGACTATCTCTACATGGAACAAATCCTCATCATCCATGGACTCCCAGCTCTCTAGTCAGAGAAATGCATTTGATGTAATGAGCTCAGCTTTGGGGAATCCACTTCAGAGCCGTGTGTGGAAAAGACAAAGGAAACTAGCACTAAGTAATGCCTCAAGTTTTAGTAGAAGCATTACCTTTGTGAAATCTCACGAAGGAAGAACCACCAACCTCGTTTCTCTGTTTCCATCCATACTCCAAGGAGTAAAGGATCTCATCTTGGCTTTGGGCTCGAGAAAAAGAAGAGTAACACATCCTCTACTCACCAACCTATAAGGATCGTAGAGTTAAATAAAACCAACTCTACGAACCAATTGGGAAAATACATGTAACACCCCAGTCCCACATCGAAAGATAGGGGGAAAATTTGTCTGCATATAAGGAAATAAATTACTACCAATAGTACCTTCAAGTCATGACCTTTTGGAAGCCTGTGGTGGGCTAAGATGATCCAAGAAGATACTATTGGACCAGTAGTTTGAGGCCTTATTTTGATGGATTTGATTCGATTCGGACTCGGAAGTTGATTGAGTTGTTTCATATAAGATCAAAGCTCGAAAGCTCTCGGAAGCTTCAGGTCGGGTCATCCGATCGGGTCACGGAGGTGGGGACACGAAGGTCGATGGTATTATCCCCAAATGGAGAGATGGAGGTCGGAGGTGAGGACACGAAGTCGGTAGTATTATCTGATGGCTAAAGAGGCAAAGATCTTTGGGTTGTGTGTGTGATCGGATTCTGACGGGGACGTCAGAAATTTAAGTGGGAGAGTTTTTAACACACCAGTCCCACATCGAAAGATAGGGGGAAAATTTGTCTGCATATAAGGAAATAAGTTACTACCAATAGTACCTTCAAGTCATGACCTTTTGGGAGCCTGTGGTGGGCTAAGATGACCCAAGAAGATACTATTGGGCCAGTAGTTTGAGGCCTTATTTTGATGGATTTGATTCGATTTGGACTCGGAAGTTGACCCGAGTTGTTTCAGTACAGTAGAGGTAAGATACCCTCCTCACATTTCATGAGACCCAAGGACTATATCACACTATATGTTTTGTGTGCAATAGAGTAGGTCACAAGGCTACAAGATGCTATTATAATTCCATGCATGTGAGACCCAAGATCAGACAGATTTGGGTCCCCAAGGGTACTAACAAAATAGGACCCATGCAAATATGGGTACCAAAATGAAGGTTAAATGTTATGACAGGAAAAGAGTTCCACGATCACAACCTGGTATCTGGATAGTGGATGCTCAAGACACATGACTGGGAACAAAGCCCTTCTATCTAACTACATAGAGGAGGGTCCCTCAGTCATCTTTAGAGACAACGGCTCGGACAAGACAAGAGGATATGGCTCACTTTGGTAATGGTGCAAAGATCTTTCAAAGAAAGTAGCATATGTGGAAGGTCTCCAACCTGACCTTTCTAAGCATCAGCCAACTCTGCGACAAGGGTCATCAAGTAACATTCCTCAACAACCAGTGTCAAGTCAGAGATTTGAAGACATCTGCTGTAAAGCTAACCGGGACAAGAGAAGGAAATGTCTACACAGTGAATCTTGGTCAACTAAGCTCAGACGAGACAATATGCTTTCTGGAAAAAGCATCCAAGAAATGAGTCAAGGCTATGGCATGCAACGGTTGTCCCACTTAAACTTCAAAAACATGTCAAACCGGCATCAAAAGATTTCGTTGCAGCCTACCTAAGTTCAACCGTAAAAGAAAGGCCATTAATGCCCCGTCTACGGAAAGCAAACCGAAGCTCATTCAAGAGCAAAAGCGCTAACTCTATCGACAAGCCCCTCAGGTTGCTCCACATGGATCTATTTGGGCCAATTCAACAACAAGTCTTGGAGGAAAAAAGATACTCTCTAGTTATAGTCGATTTATCACACCGCATTCACATGGGTATTCTTCCTAACCTCAAAGGATGAAACGAGCTCCCAATTAATCAAGATGTTCAGACTAGTGATGAACGAGAAAGGAGAGAAAATCAAGGCGATAAGAAGTGATCATGGAAGAGAATTCGACTTCTCGAAATGGACCGATTACGCACGCACAATGGCATCGATCATAACTTCTCGACTCCACGAACTCCTCAACAAAATGGAGAAAGTGAAAGGAAGAACAGAACCTTGATAGAGAGGTGGAAGAACTCTACTAGCAATGATTTCATCTACACGAATACTTCAAGTGAGAAAATCAACCTTTGCGTATGTTACACGCAGAATAGATCAACGATACACTCTACGATCAAGAAGACACCCTACGAACTGTGGAAAGGAAGAAAGCCAAATGTCAACTACTTTCATGTATTCGGTTGTGCATGCTACATTCTCAACAATGGGAAGCAGTACTTGACAAAATTTCAACCCAAGTCAGACGAAGGAACTTTCTTGGATATGCCACAGACAGTAAGGTCTACCGAGTGTTCAACAAGAAGACACTGAGTGTTGAAGTCTCGATTCACATCATCTTTGATGAAACAGACTTAGACAAAATAGTGCTTCAAGACACTACGACCGATAGTGCAAACACTACGAATGAAGTCGTCGAGCTCAACACTACGATCGTAGTGCCAGATAATGAAATCGTTGAGCAAGAGAATGAGATCGTAGAGAGGCCTATGCAATACAACGAACCTCCACACCAAGAAGAAGAAATAGATCTTGAAGATTTAAGACAAGAAGGTATCAAGAATGATGTTCCCAACCGAAAGCAGATGGAAGAGATCACACTCAAGATCTAATCATTGGAGATCCGAGTGCAAAGAGTCAAAACAAGAGCGGCCACCCAAAATGAATGCTTTTATTTAAGCTTTCGTCACAAATGGAACCAAAGAAGATAGAGGATGCTATGGAAGACTCCAAATTTGGATAGAAGCCTTGCACGAAGAACTCAAACAATTTGAAAGAAGCAAAGTATGGAGATTGGTACCAAGACCAAAGAGTCATCCTGTCATTGGAACCAAATGGGTCTTCAGAAACAAGATGGATGAAGATGGAGTAATAACCAGGAACAAGGCAAGATTAGTGGCCAAGGGCTACTCTCAAAAAGAAGGCATTAACTACGATGAGACATTTGCACCTGTTGCCAGACTAGAAGCCATCAGAATCTTTCTTGCTTTCACTTCTTGCTCACATGAAGTTCAAGGTCTTCCGGATGGATGTCAAAAGTGCATTCTGAATGGAGAACTTCAAGAAGAAGTCATGTAGAAAGCAACCTCCGTGTTTCATCAATCCATCTCTTTCCAATTATGTTTATAGATTAGACAAAGCCTTATATGGTCTTAAACAAGCACCTAGAGCATAGTATGAAACACTAACTAACTTCCTGATTGAAAATGGGTTCACTAGAGGTAGAGTAGATACCACATTATTTCTTAGAAAGCATAAAGACAGTCTTATTGGTTCAAATATATGTTGATGATATTATTTTTGGTTCTACTGACGAAAAGTTATGCAAGAGATTCTCCAAGCTAATGCAGGGCAAGTTTGAAATGAGTATGATGGGTGAGTGAATTTCTTCCTCGATCGTAAGTAAAAGCGATCGATAAAGGAATCTTTTATAAACCAAGCCAAGTACATCAAAGATTTACTTAAGAAGTATGGCATGGAATCACCTCTCCCAAAAAACCCCAATTGCTCCCCGCAACCAAACTTCGACAAAGATGAAAAAGGTAAAAGTATTGATATAACTCAATACGAGAGGTATGATAGCTCTCTTTATATCTAATCGCCAAGAGACTGCATATATAATGTTTTGCAACACGCATATGTGCTAGATTTCGTGCTAACCCTAAAGAATCACATTTATCTGCTAGAAAGAGGATTTTCAAGTATCTCAAGGGTACACCTTACTTGGGGCTTTGGTACCCCAAGGAATCCTCATTTGAACTAACAGATACACAGATGCTGATTTTGCAGCTGCAAAATAGATAGAAAGAGTACCAGTGCCACCTGTCAATTGCTAGGAAACAGACTTGTGTCCTGGTTTAGCAAAAAGCAAAACTCAAAGATTCACGCCAACCGCAGGTTGAATACATTGTTGATGGCAATTGTCAGGTTTCAGATCCTATGGATGAAAAATCAACTAGTTGATTATGGGTTTGATTTCAAATCCATTCCCATTCACTGTGATAACACAAGTGCCATAGCAATAACTCATAATCCTGTTATGCATTCTAGGACTAAGCATATAGAAATAAGATATCACTTCATTAGGGATCATGTGCAAAATGGAACTATATCTTTACAATATATCCCTACTGAAAATCAACTTGCTGATGTTTTTACAAAACCTCTAGATGAATCCAGGATTAACAAGTTAATAAGTGAGCTAGGAATGCTTAAATTACAACCATGAAATATATGCTCTAGTATGTGCTAACTATACAGATACAAAGGCTATGGTTGAAATCGTAGACATGATCAAGGGAAGTCCACGATCGTAGAGCTGAAGTGGCATGAAAGAAAACGATCATAGCATAGACTCAACCATCGTAGTGCAGACTCAACGATAGCAGAACCCCACCATCAAGAGGAGCATCCTGTGATGATAAGTTTCAAAACAAAGAAATCTCTCTGATAAGCACCTCAAGAACAAACCTAACCCTTGACTCACTCCAAGAGATTGGCCCTTCCTGAGCTACCTTAAAAGAATGCTAAGTCAAAAACTCATCACAAGGAGGATCGGTCGGATCGACGATCGTAGCTCAGCTCGACACTCGATTTAATCTTTGATGGACCGACTCGACGATCGGAGCTCGACGATCGTAGCCTCGTCGACGATTCTTGGGACGATGTAATCAATGATCGTAGTTCAGACTCAACGAATGCAAAGCAGACTCAACGACCACAAAAGCTACCTCAACGATCGTAGTCCTCCCTAAAGGACACATCAGCTCTGCAGGAGCTAAGGGCAAATCAAGATAATCCTTCTCACCAAATTCAGAGAGCCAAGCGTAATTCGACACCGTCCCACTAAGCAAAATGGAGAGAGGAAGTTACACATACTATTTGAAAGCGCCTTTTGAAATCGAAGTTCAAAAGATTATCTCTCTCCTCTCTCAAAACAGAAACCCTAAATCAAGAAAGCTCACCAATCACACTTCTTGCAAGAAAATCAATGGCGGCTTCCAATGTTATCTCCTACATATGACTCGCTTTGACGAGTTCAAAACAAATTGAACCCAAGTTTCACAAAACTCTCACACATCAAGAAGCGGGTCTCAAGAAGCTTTGGGCACGTAGACATACGATCTACCCAAGTCGGTAAAAGAATTCTACAATAATGGTGTATTTGAAAACAACACCATCACTGCGAAAGTCAAGAACGTAGAAATCAGACTAAAGGCTATGGACATCAATCTAGCCCTAGGTCTCAAACCTGAAGGGTATCCGTCCATAGATGGCATAGACTTCCATAAGGGACTCAAAAAGATGCATCACAAGAAATCTCCCTCTGTCAAAGGATACAAGAAGGATTTTCCACAGAGGTATGAATTTCTAGATGATATTGTTGGAAAATGTATATGCTGCAAGAGCTCTGGTCATGACTCTGTAAATGAGGTGCAACTCAAGCTCACGACTGCCATATGTTATGAAATACAACTTAACTATGTGGCTCTACTGCTTGAATGAATTGGGAAGTGGTTAATCAGCTCAAAGAAGACAAAGAGCTCTCAAAAGATGCTCTACGGGCGATTCATAAGCATCATCCTACAAGCTACTTTGGGTGACAAGATTAAGGACAACGAAGGAGAAGCCATTAATCCAAACAGGCGAATGACCCAACGACTATTCGAAAACTGGAAAAAGAATCCAGCTGAAAATGTACGAATGATGTCTGAATCCAGTGGAAGAACTGGTGAAATAAGGGAATCAGGAGTGCCAGGAAATATGTCAGTTGTCAGAGAAATTGAAGGAGAAGAAGAAGAAACAAACAAGGAGAACCTCTCGCCTTATCGTAAAAAAAGCAAGGGCAAGAGGAAGCTTAAGGCTAGGATGGAAGAAGAACCCTGTGGATCCACAATCGATAAACCAAAGAGAGTCCTCTGACATTGAGACTCTAAGGATCCTGAGAAAGAAGCAACAGCAGGCTGAGGCAGAAGAAGATAGAGCTACCATATCTCAGCTGCTGGAGAAGAATAAGATCAGCCACAAATCCAAAATGCCATCCATCTCTTCAATTGTAGAGTCTCTACTGATCGTAGAGACCAGACCAAACACCTCAAGCAAAGAAGCTGCCACACCTGATAGTCTGGGTGATCAACAGGACAAAAGTGAAGTTCAAGAAAGTTCTGAGGCTATAACTCAACCTAGAAAATCAAGAAGAAAACTGGTCAAGAAATATATCCTTGAAAATGAAAAAGTGCTCAAGGAAGAAGACAAGAGTATGGCTGCCAAAAAAGAACTATCAAAAGCAAGTCAAGAGGACAATGCTCCAGCTGAGGGGGAGATCCCTGAAGTTCTTATGATAGAGAATACACCAGCTGAGGGGGAGATGCCTGAAGCTCTCATTCTAGAAAGTGCTCCAGTTGAGGGGGAGCTATTGATCGTACAAGAAGATGATCAAGTTGAGGGGGAGGCTCATGACATCTCCATGGCAGAAGAAGAGATCCCTGCAGAAAATAAGGAAGAACCAGAGCAAGAGCCAAATGAAGCCATTGATATAATGGACTCTGCAAGCAAAGACAGAGAAGAGGAAGAAGATGACGAGGTCGAGATCATAGCTGTGGGCATTGATGGGTACAGAAGAGCCAACTATGAGCAACTATTTTCATATCTACCCATGATGCCTTTCCATCAAGCTCAGATTCTAAATTCCTAGAATCACATGTTTTGGAGCTTCAAAGAGTATCCGGTCATCTCAGTACTAGCCAATGGATTCCCAGGAAGATTCAACTTCGCCAAGAAGTTAATCACAAACAACTCTTCCGCAAAGTATAAACCTGAGGTACTGTCTATTCCAACCCTCTTCAGAGTTGATCACTTGCCATCATCCTCATTTAGTCAATTTTATGAATTCCCACGATGGTTGAAAGTGATTCTTCATCCACTAAATCAACTTCCAGTTGCAGAATCCCAAAATTCTGTAATTGAGGAACCAAATGTGATCAACTTCATAATGCTCCCACAACCCATCATCTCTACGATCACCGACTCTAGCCTCATTGCAGAGTCCACCTCAAATCGTAGAGTCACCAAACCCAAACATCCAAACCCAGGCCCCTCCATCAGATATTCCCTCTTCATCCAGCAACGAATACTTCAATCTCGATCTTGCCCTCTACTCACTACAAGATCAATACCAGAGACAAACCCCTTCCTCACAAACTCCCCAACTGAATGAAATTCTTTCAGAGTTGTCCACAAAAGCTGACTTGGAAGAAATGTCTAAGAAAGTGATCAAGGACCTCGATGAGAGTCTTGAAGAACACACTGACCTCATTCAGCTGCGATTAACTACAATGATCAATGCTGCCAATAAACTCCCACAATCCCTAAGCTCTACGCTCTCTAAGACTCTTAAGGAGTTTGTCAAGCAAATGATTCAAAGCATAAAGGACCGGGATGACATTCACTTTCTAACAGCCAAGAAACACAGAGAAGTTGTCCTTGCCCTACAGACAACTCAAGAAAATCAGAATAAAAACATGTTGGAAAGCTTCCTTAATCTACAAACTGCCGTCAAAGATTTCCAAAAATTCTACGTCAACAGTGGCAAGCAAACTGACAACATTCTATCAGTTCTCCAACAAAGGGAAGCTCGGTCTGAAGCTCTAATAGAAGAAAATCGAGAGGACATTGCTCAGACTAAAAGTCAGCTCAACGAGCTTGTCCAAGGACTGAATCGCCTCTCAAAGAGACATTCAACCCTTGATGCTGACATAAAGGGGAGAATAAAGGAAAGGAGAAGGAGCCTGTATGAGGCAGAGGAAGTCAAGGAGGCAGAGGAGGTCAAGGAAGCCAGGGAAGAGGCAGAGGACAATTCCACACTCAAGCTTCAAGAAGCCATCAACAGACTCCACGATCAAGCAATCAGACTCAACGATCTGATCAGCAGGAAGTCTTAATGGCTCAGCCAATAAGGAGTCAAGGGTAGCTCACAAAATGTGACCACTACAGGCCTAAGAATGCCAATTGGAGATCCTGCATTCATGAATAGGCATGATCACAACCCAAGGTTAAGCCCAAATGAGCTGGAAGAGATAGCCAGAAGGGATGAAGCAAGCAGAAAGAGAAGGGCTGAGGACTATGTCAATCCTCCACGCAAAAGACCAAAGAAATAGAAATAAGTGAAAGTTTAAATTCTTATTGATGTAAAGCTAAATTGTATTACTCTTTGAACATCAATAAATTCATGCTTATTCTCTAGAAATTTCAAATTACTCACCGAAATACTAAGTCATGTTTACTTTCCGCGAATCAGCATCTAGATACTAATAATCATGAAAACAAATCTCCTTGGTTATGTCAACATCAAATAGGGGGAGATTGTTGGGAGAATGCATATGTTGATTTGATGTTTAAATATAAATGCTCATGATTATTTGTAAAGTCCTTCAAGGAATATATGTACAAGGACTTAGTGATAGATCAAATTTGTTAGGTTGATCTAAGCTCTTAATG
This sequence comes from Panax quinquefolius, assembly GCA_020205615.1. Lineage (NCBI taxonomy): Eukaryota > Viridiplantae > Streptophyta > Magnoliopsida > Apiales > Araliaceae > Panax > Panax quinquefolius. The sequence continues at coordinate 89,943,198 of CM035174.1, read as the reverse complement.
TGTATCATTCTGGAAATGAATGTATAGATAGAAAGATCAAAGCTGTTAGGTTGATCTTGAGATGTAATAGATAGGCTTCGAAGAATTCGTAGTGCATCAATCTGATCAAGATTGCAGAAGTCAAGGCAAAAACGTGGAGCTTCAAGAATCGTAGTGTGCCTGCCTTGAAGGGCCTCTTCGGAAATCGTAGAGTGGTCCCAACGTTTGCCGAGCCAACTCAGAGATCGTAGTGTGCTCTCGGAAACGTAGAGTTTACAACTCAAGCAAGCGAAGATCGTAGTGTGCAAGTATTTAAGAGAAATCGAGTGTTCTCTACCGACGAAAGATCGATCAAGCACCAAGGCATCAAGTCACCACGATCCGAATCATAGAGTACCACGATCCAATCGTAGAGTATCATCCATCTCAGGTCGGAAGCATCAAGCCTCACGCTTTATGTGGAGACAAACCCAACATATGAGAAATGGATTCTAAACTTGTAGTACTCACCAGTCCCAAAGACATAAGAGATATCCTTAGTATGCAACAAAGAAGCGTATTGAAGAAGCTAAAGAAAGTACCATTGGTAGGGGAAAAAACAAATTTTCAGGTGTTAGGTGAGAAAGCAGTCTGCTGTGTCAGTGGGCCAGAATGCAATTCAGAAGATGTGCAGAAAAGTCTCCATCAAAGAACAGAAAGGTCAAACGCATTTAATGCTTCAACGGATGGATCCAACGGATAGTTTTCAAGATCACATATATACAAATCAAGCAGATGAGAGAAGTAAGCAAGTATTGAACAAAAACGTACAAGAACTCTCAACGTTCAACTCTACGATCTGAGAAAAAGAAAAGCTCATTCACTACTCAGCTTCTTTCAACAAGTGCTTAAACAAAGAATCGAATAGAAAACCATCAAGAACTCAACATCTACCAATCAATCAAGAAAAGTTCCAAGTCGGAAGGATTTCAAGAGTTTTAAGTGAATCGTAAAAGAGCCAAGTCTCATTGGACTTGAAGAGTTCAAGAGTGAACTAAGAAGTTCCTGCATCACCGGGTCTCAGAAGGAATCTAAGTGATTCAGAAGGTGTAAAAGACATCCTTAGTGGATTTCCTACTCGAGGAGTAGAAGAGTGGACTAGGATCTTTAAGTGCTCTGAACCACTTAAAACGACTGTGTCTCTTACATTCTTACTATAACTATTATATAAGCTATAACTGCTATATCTGCCTCAATCTCATAAACTCACTATCTTAAGGTAGATTAAAACTAATATTAATTCCGCTAAAGTTTTAATCATTATCTTCTAACAAGTTAAAACGAAAAGATTTTTTAAATATCTATTCAACCCTTCTAGATAACTATTGTGCCTCCGGGAACTAACATACTTCCTTTGAGATAGAAAAATCCCACTGGTAGATCTTGCAACTTCAATACCAAGGAAATATTTCAAAGGACCAAGATCTTTGATCTCAAATTCTTTGGCCAAACTTGCTTTGAGATTAACTATCTCTTCTATATTATCCCATGTCACCACAATATCATCAACATAAACAATAAGAATGGTAGTCTTACCGTTTATCTGTTTGACAAATAGAGTATAATCCGCTCTACTCTGCTTGTACCCAAATCTTATCATTGCTTTGTGGAATCTATCAAACCAAACTCTGGGAGATTGCTTCAACCCATATAAAGCATTTCGCAATTTACAAACCTTACCCTTGGTGGCAGATGAAGCAAAACCAGAGGGTATTTCCATATATACTTCCTCCTCCAAGTCACCATGAAGGAATGCATTTTTCACATCCAACTGTTGAATATCCTAGCCGAAATTTGTTGCACATGAGATTATGGTACGAACACAGTTCATTTTTGTCACAGGAGCAAATGTCTCCTGGTAATCAATCCCATGAGTTCGAGTGTACCCTTTTACAACTAGTCTGGCTTTGAGTCGCTCAATTGTCCCATTTGGCTTCTGTTTGACTGTATATACCCATTTGCAACCAATTGGTCTTTTTCCGTAAGGAAGTGAGACTAGTTCTCATGTATCATTCTTTTTCAGGGCATTCATCTCCTCTATCATAGCCTATTTCCAATTCTCATCACTCATTGCTTATTTCTATCCCTAAGGTACAAATATTGAAGGCAAGAAAGAAACAAAAGAGAGATGGGATGCAGATAATTTATCATAGGCTACGAAATTAGAGATCGGATGTTGAGTACAAGCTCTAACCCCTTTTCTAAGAACAATAGGAATATCAGTATTATCAGATGAACAAGTAGGATTAAGATTCTCACAATTAGCATTATCAAGACTAGGTTCTGAGCAGGGTTGGAGTAGTGGTGCATAAATGGTGACCTTATGCTTGCCTCTTCGAACATAGGTTCTCAACTCATGCTCATTCTGTAACTCCCCCTGTGTAGAATTATCAGAAGCATCAACAGGAACAAGAGAATATGGAACAGGAAAAGAGGGTATAATAGAACTTGTAATCCCAACCTCAGGAGGAAAAGCTTCTCCTCATCAATAACATCCTCCCCCTGAGGAGAAGGTAAAGAAGAATAAAAAGGTTCTAATTCCTAAAAGGTTACATCTCGAGTGACAAATACTTTGTGTGAAGGAGGATGATAACATTTATACCCTTTTTGGATTGGAGAATAACCAATGAAAACACACCAAAGAGACTTGGGATCTAATTTTCCCCGAGTGGGAGATTTATCATGAACATAACACACACAACCAAAGAATCGAGGCGAAGGAGGACTTGTCGTGTGTCGAAGCAAAGAGGTTAGACTTTTGTTCCCAAGAATTCTAGAAGGAAGTCGATTTATCAAAAAAAGTAGCAGTCAAAACATCTCCTCATAGAAATTTAGGGGTGTTCATAATGAACATAAAAGTGCGGGCTACCTCTAGTAAGTGGCGATTCTTTCTTTCCGCCACTCCATTTTATTCTGGAGTTTTGACACAAGGGATTTGAAGAATAATGTCATGCTGAGAAAGATAAGATGCAAAAGCATTATTATTACTATATTCACGACCATTATCACTATGGAGAATCTTTACTTTAGCTTCAAATTGGGTTTGAATCATTTTATGAAATTCCTGGAAACAATCAAACACCTCATCTTTAGAACGAAGAAGATAAATTAATACAAGTGACACGAGAATGACAATCAATAAAGCTAACAAACCATCTATGACCAGAACGGAAAACAACCCGAGAGGGTCCCCACACATCAGAATGTATAACAACAAAAGATTCTAAATGTCGACTGTTAATAGCAGAATAAACAGAATGTTTGTGTTTCCCCAATTCACATGGTATCAGAGCATGGTCCATTAACAGACTTGTTTCCTTTCTTTTTCCTCTGCTTCAACTGCCGAACGTGAGATTGTCATAGAAACCTTGCATGATCAGTTTTTTTGGAGAAATTGATATTATAATAGGGTTTTACAGTGTCAGGCGACCTAATCGGAGTTTTCAATTTTCCGACCCATCGCCGCACGCGTCGCCCACGGGCCTGACCTCCGACGCCACGCCGACGTTGACCGGCGCGTGTGACCTATTACATAGATTGATATATATACATAAAACAACCTAGTTATATTTATGGTAATTCCTAAATTACAGTAATGTGTACATACTAATTAAGGAAGCTACAATTATGGTATATCCTGTCATATCTTCTAACACACTCCTATATAACAATAAACAGAATAGTATCGATGAATAGTAAGCAAATTTTTCACAAATTTATATTCTTAAAAATTTATCGGTCATCGAAAGGTTAGTAGTTACTATGTCAGTCTCAATATGGTGCGTCATTCCCAAAGATAAATTCGGAAAATACAAGAAAATATGAACACTTTCATTGTTTTATTTATTTTTTTGATAAGTAACACTTTCTTGATTTTGTTTTATTCAATTATAGGGAAACAAGTAGTGAAAAGACGGCTAGCCAAGACTACTAGAATCACCAAGTAGTCGAGAGAAGGCCAGCCAAGACTAATGTAAGCACCAAATCAGAGTGCAATAGGGCTTCAAAAAGAAGAAAGGAGAAAGTTTTCTTTCAACATGTAATCTCTGTTAGCAACGAGAAAAATAAACACAATAGCTAAATAATGATGAGTTATATCAGTCAGCCATAAACTTTAAGTTTGTGGATGGAATCCCACGAGAAGGGTTAGAATTGCAGATGTATATATGTATGCATGTACAATATATATATATATATATGGACTTTCAGAAAACATAGAGATTTGAGCTTTCAATCTAATATCCAAGGGGTACCAATAGTAATTTTAATTTAGGAATATATGGATCAGTTTGAACCATTCAACATAGTCTAAACAAATGGACATTGAACTAGTAACACACCCTAAATTTGCAAATATACGATACAGTTTGCTTAGAAATTCTATCACACTGTCTGGTACTAGGGGCGGATCCACTTGAGGGCAGTGGGGGCAATTTGACCCCACTAAATTTTCAAGGGGTCAATTTGTCCTCCTTCCCGAAAAATGAATGTTTCTGAAAAATGAATGTTAAAATCTATCAATTTTCAAGTCCGACCACAGTCCTTTACTCATGAACACTGTCACTGTCAGATAAGTGAATTTTATTCCCAGACCAACTCGCTTTGAAGCATGGTGGTCGCTAGTCTCGGAAGCTGTGGAGATTATAAATATTAATTAGGATAGGAGTGTAGTGGATTCGTACTTCTTAGGGGTTATGAGAAGAAAAAGACCCCCCGATCTCCCAGTCTATATAATTTAAGTAAAAAATTAATGAATGTCTTAGATTTGTACCCTCTGCTTTTTCTTTCAGTTATCTAGCCACAATGTTAACCCATCAAAGAAAAATTCTATAAAACATATTGTAATTTTTCTTTTTAATAATTTCACAAATTTAGTAATTGTTTGTGAATTTTTACAATTGTTTAAAATGAGGCTATCATGATATTTTTACAACGACGTTGACCCATTATATCAAAAAAAAAAAATCAAAGATGAATGGATAAATGATTGTTTGGTAACTTACATTATTGAACATGATATTTTTGTAGCTATTGAAAATGAGGCTATCATGCAACAATTTCAAGTTATGGAGTCTCGAAAAATGTTATTGTAAACAATATATGCGCAGTATTTAATTTTGTGATTTATTGTATTATATTTTTATTTTTTATTGATTTTTTTTTTTCAAATTTAACCCCACTAAACCAAGGGGCTGGATCCGCCCGTCTGGTACAAAAGCCAATGTTAAGAAATTTTTATCTTTGGCAGGATCACTATGCAAGGTATACCAAAAAATCATGCTTCATCAATCACTTCCTAACCAACTATTAAAAATTTACCCAGCCAAACAAAACACACCATTAGAGAGTTGAAAATAACCTGACAATTCAAACACAGGCACTTTGTAACTGGTAATGGGGAAAAATAGCTTAAACTTTAAACTTAAATGACCAAATTCCAATTCCATAGCATGGTATGCAGTGTTCTAAAAATTGTTAAGCGGACCTAGACGGCGGAGGTGGCGCCTAGCGCCTAGGCAGACTAGGCGTTTTCTTAGGCGCTTTCATTTATTTATTATTTTATTGTACATACTTGTTATATTATAAAAAATATAGTAGAAATAATTTTTTTAAATTTTACATGAAACATTACAAATAAAAAAACCTTTTTAAGGCTTAACAAATTCATTTAAGTTATAGTGGAGTTTCAAAGTAGAGATTTGATTCTGCCTAGGCGGGGGCTTAGGCGTCCAGCCAAATCAAGGCGGTAGAAGACCGCCTAGCACATGGGCGGGGATTTTTAAAACACTGATAGTATGCAAATAAACATACACTTAATCTACTCTACTATAGTCACTAAAATCAATCAGAGAAAAAGTAGGAAAATTAAAGAAGTTATGATAGCTCAAATCAGCCAAGAAAACCCAGATAAATAAAGACATCGATATGTGCACAAACGCGCACACATATATATAGAGAGAGAAAGAAGTAATTACAGCAGGGCCATGAATTGGATTGGATGCGATAAATTCCTCAACATCAGAGGCAGACCAAGAAAGGGGTTGCTCATGTCCTTTGATGAACGTGGAATAGTTGTCCATTATCGAAAACCTATCACACCAGAACTCTTTGTACCCTTCCCAGTGCCTCCTTAAAAATGACTTAGATGAATCAACAGTTTCTCCCATTTTCTCCTGTTTCTCGACTTCAAAAAGAGTTCAACAGTCTCTCAGATTCTTCTCATTTATATATAAATACAAATATATATACCCAAGATATCACAATTCAGCTGATAAAACCCAAAATGATGATGAACCATCAGCTTCTCTCATTTTTTTCTGCTTCACTGATACAAAAAGTCCACAACTGAGCAAGAAATGAAGAAAAAAATATATACAGATATCAAAAGTTTAGCTGAAAAAATCTAAAATGGAAAAACCTAAAATTAAATAACCAAATTTTTAAATGATTTTATCTGAATTTTATCAAACAAGGGGTTTAATTATTTTTCAAACGTCTATCTATATAATCTACCGATCATCTTCTCCCCTCAAAATGTATCTAATTTTCATTTATTTTTTAATTTATATATAATTACACATGCTCTAAGAACCCTAAATTCAATTATTCAACATACAATATAAAAGACAGAATAAGATTTTGACGCAGGAGGGAATAGAAGAGAAATGAGTAACTCACCGAATTGAGTTGCAGAGCAGCGAATTGAAGAGTCGCGGCAGAAATGAAAGCGGGTCGAATTACAGTGCAGAAGATGGTGTAGTCACGTGAGTTGCACGTGATCCCAACTTCTCTTATTACTATTTTTCTTTTGTTATTCTCTTTTCTTTTCTTCATGTTGTGAAAGAGTTTATAAAAGAAAAAAAAAATTAAATTTTACGTTCAGCTTTCTATTTTTTCCTTTATAAAACTATACTCCCTCCGTTTTAAATTATTTAAAAATTAATTTAAGACATTTTTAAACTCAAAATTGATATAGCTCATTAAAATTATAAAAAATAAAATTTACGATGAATAATTATGTTTAGATAATTTTATTATATTGATCATTGTATTGATTAATTTAAAAGAACTTAAGTCAATTTTGTGATTAAAATGACTTTAAAATGTCAACAGAAAGAAAGAGTAATAATTACTATATCATGCTTATAATGTAGAGGGTATAATAGAGATTATAAAAAAATATTTAATTTAGATTTTCATCCAAATTTGAATGGAAATTATGGTAAGAAAAGTGTTCAAAATTTGTCCATTTTTTCCCCATTATGCTCATTAAAAGAACAAAAACTCTATGTGGACATGAAAATTGAACATAAAAATAGAACATGAATATATTTAAATTTTACTTATTTATATTTTGACCCCCAATGGTGGGTAAAAATATAAATAGATAAAATTTAAATACACTCATGTCTAATTTTCATATTCAATTTTCATGTCCACCTAGAAGAGCTCTTAAAAAAAATTAATAACAAGATAATCAAATATCCAATAACACTAATTTTTAAGAAATTTATAGTCGTACGGAACAAATTTTACGCTTTAAAATTATAAAAATAGCAACATTCGTATTTGTTGACAATACCCCTTAGAAGATTGTTTATGATGCATACAACACAGTTGAACTGGAAACAAGTGTATTCTATGAAATTCTCTTCTAAATTTTTATATAACGCCATTGGGAAACTAAAATTGTAATAAAAGATGATGATGATGATGATGATGATGATGATGATGATGATGATGATATTAATGCATCTAGCAGAAGGGCATCATTGACTCTTGATCCCTTCAGTAGTCAAAACTTCATAATACTTACAATATGGAATTTGAATTCCACATGATGTGATATTAGTTTATGCAAAAATGCAGAACTTCCTTTCCTTCAATTTGGATCTGCCAGCAGAGTATCAGATCGCTTTCTTCGCTTTGGTTCCGGCTCGCCTAACTGCAAGGAAACAGAAATTTCTTCACCCCAATTTCACAATGCCACGAGGTCTTTTGATTCTGCGTTTTTCGGATTATTGTTTTGGCGAATAGGAGATCTTCCGGCAAAACTTGGAATGAATTGGTATTCAACATTTGGAGCTGCTTCACTTCCACCTTTAATGTGAAACTCCTCATGCAGGAAATGTGGGGTAATATCTTGATGGGATTGGCCTTCGATAGGAATTTGGATGTTTAGCCCAAGTGGCTTAAAGTTTTCTTCCGTCTTTTCTTTTAGTTGCTTCCTCTCGGGAGAAGATGACTCTCCGACAGTAGAATCAATTCCTGCTGCCGAGGTGTTTCTTTGCTCGTGCAACGCCGCTATTTTGAACATAAGCCCAAAAAAGGAAAGGGGATATGAGATTAGTTATGAATAAAATTATATATATAAAAAATAATAAATAAAAAAGAGAGAAGATAGAAGATAGAGAGGCCATTTGAAGGGTAGTCCATTAAAAATACTAAGGTTAGTCAGCAGAAAATTGATGAATTCATTTGAAGGCCATGTATCCTAAATCTTCACTGATAAAAGTGATCTATTAACCCAAAAGTCTACCTTCTTCATCAATAAAAATTTATTCATGGAGGCAACAAGTGGGTGCCACACAGGAAAATTAAGAATATAAAGCAGCATGTAAGACCCGAGTCACCAATTAACACGACAAAATAAATCATGTTCCGAAGCTAAACTCCGACAAAAAATCAATAACAGATTGATCCAGGATAATCCACATTCTGCTAAAAAACCAAAAGACCCAAAAATAAATATTTGATTAGTGCAATTGGTCGTTCCTTAGCCTAAAAATTCGACCATTGCGCAATTGACCCCAGAATTCTACCACTAGTCCCAGTTCTACCCAAATGTTAATTTGAGATTTCAGTCTCTACTAAAACAAGAAATTATAAAATTATGGATAAACAACAAAAACACATCACTAGTATAATTGAATAGAACCAGATGTCATCTACAGTTTGGCACTTGACAGCAATACTTGAAGCATATTATTGTGGTCTTTCAGTTGTAAATATGACGTACATTCTGGCGATTGATATATTGAGTACAATGTGAGACCCAGCACCTACTATAATTAGTGGACACAAATATAGATGCAAAACAGAAACGCATACGCATAGCAGAGAATTATACTGCACTGAATTTTGTTAAGCTTCTTCAATGGCAGGAAGTAGAGAATTGTATATTCATAATTATCCAAGTACAAATTCAATAGTCCACTTTTTGTTTCACAGTACATCTATGCTTACTGCTTGCATATCTTATTTGCTTGACAATAAACCATATTATTAGTATAATATGTTTTCTCGCAATGAAACAATGAGGACATACAAAACAAGATCCAAAATTTATTGCAGCCTCTATGTAATTTGCAAAAATAGATATTGTTTAAAAATACAAACCTTGAAGGCCCTCATTGGTTGTGATGAGATCAAGTTCTAGGAGATCAAGAAGACGCCCTAGATCAACTCCACTAGTCCAATTCTCTGGAGGTTGGCCAACTTTTAGTTTCAACTGACCGCGATTAGCTGTCCCACCCCAAATTATCCCAACAGGCCGCGGTTTCTCCCCATTTTGACTTGTTAAGAGAATGAGGCTTCCACTATCACCTTCAAGGTCAAATGTTTGTTGGTTCTCACCAACGACAAGAAAATCAGTAAAGAAACAGATCCCTTTCTCATCATTGTACTCTAGAGCATAAGCCATTATCGTCCCAGTAGTCAAGCCAGAGCTTCTTCCAACTTTTATCACTTGTCTGCCAATCAGACTGTTGATTGAAGACTGCAAGTCTATAATATTGACATCACCAATCTCGCCTATACCTTTATAGATGTAGATACATTGGACATATTAAATTCTTCAGCAAAAGGAATGAATGCTCCATCTGCTCGAACAAAGGTTTCTGCAGGATCACCAGATCGAGATGGGGATGGGCAGGATTAGGACTCGATGCAAACTCATTTCGCAATACTTACTTTGATTTAGCATAAATTCAAAAGATGGTTGGCTAGATTATTCAGGATTACACTAGTATAGTGTCATTTAATATCTAAACACTCAACAGACTCAAATGTCATGATGTAAGGTTATGAGTAACCCAACATACCTCTTATGAATAGTGTACATTTTTTCTAGTTCATATTTGACATTGAATGGTTCTAACTCCTAATTGAGATGATTCCAACCAAAACTGTTCCTCTAAACAATTTCAAACAATGTGGACCAGCTGAATAAACTTAAAGTTGTATTCGTTGATGGTGTTGAAATGCGAAAGTAACTGGAGGCTGGCTTGATTAAAATTGAAATTAATGACTTTGACTGAGATGATGAGAGAGCACTTTGCTACATTCGACATGCATTATGAATGTGTTATTTTTTATAACAAAAAATGTGCTCTTGTTGCTTGAGTTAATGGAAACTGTGAATGTAACCTAGATTTTGTCCAAATAACTGAGATGCAAAAAGCAGTATTTAATTGTGAGTAAATTGATACTGATGGATACCATAGTTGTCACGGCGCCACGGCGAGTCATGGCGGTAGCCGACTGCCAAGATGCCTAGGCGACAAGGCGATTGTCATGCCGTCAAGTCGTTTACAATGTAAAATTTATATATTATTTATTTTACTTAACAAGTATATTGGCAATAAAATTTCATATACATTAAAACCCAAAACATAACACTATGGAATAACATTAAAAGCACAATTATATCACTAATGAAAATAGAGAAGTATATTCAATGTTATTTGGGTCCGGAAATGATCAACATTGTTGTTTTCAAATGTCCAATAAATAACTAGATAAAATTGGAACTTTTTTTTAAATAAAGTTTTTCATAGGGTGTATAGAATTTTTTTTAAAAAAAAAACACATGTAGGTATATGTCTCATTTAGTCAGTTCCACAAAGATTGAGAAAGAATTATGGTACTACACAACCACAACAAATCAACAATATATTACATATAAGCAAAGAGTACACATATAAAATATATATATATATATATATATATATATTTATATATACTTTCATTTTTGGACCTAAGGAGTAAGGAGCAGGCGAGCAGAAAGCAAGAAACTAAAAAGAAGTCAAAGCACTAGAAGCATTGAAGCAGAGAACGAAACAAAAAACAAAATAAAAGGGGAATAAAAAAAACAACAGAAGTAGTGACGACTAGAGAGAAGAAGAAAGAGGAAGGAGAAAGCAGCGTCGGTCAAACTTCAAAGTCGCACCGATCGGAGTAGGCGCGCCGATTAGACTTCGCGTCGCTCTCTCTCGCTCTCCCCCTTCTAGTCTTCTACTACGAATCGCGATTAGGGCCAACTTTGTCTTCCTCGAAAACGACGTCGTTTTGTTTTCGTTTTTTAACCCAGTTGGCACAGTGGCCAAGTGGCTCGCTAAACTAACAAGTCGTCGACGAATCGTCCATGGAGATGACTTTTTTGCTTAGGCACTCGACTTGCAAACTTCCACAAAGTCACTATGATGGATACATATAAAATTTGGGTCAGTGTACTAAGAAGGATTACTATATGAACGGTCTGAATCTTATCTGAACTGAACTGAGAGAATAATTGACTAAGCCGTGCCATAAGAAATATAGTGTGATCAATATGTAATTTTATTACTATCAGTTTTTGTTCTGTATCAGCCATAACTATTTATATTGACAATAATATACGTAGGTCATGTTTGTTTGCAAGGATTATAATCTCGAGACTATATTCTTATGGATTATAATCACAATACTACAAATTCTATGATTAAATAGATCATATGTTTGTTTAGAATGAAATTATTCATTGGATAACTTAAAATAATTTCATGTTATGTTTGGGATAAATGCTTTTTTGGTCACTGTACTTTATGTCAACTTACAAGTGAGTCACTCAACCGTTTTTTCTTACAGTCAACTCACTATACTTTTGTTTACTAACAAAAATTTTAAATTCTGTCTTGACTGTTAAATTTGTAACGGAACTTTGACGTGGCGCATTTACGTGGCTTAATTTTTTCAATATAAATAAATGACTCGGCATAAAATGCTTATGTGTAATTTAAAAAGTAATTTCAAATATTTTTTTACAATTATTAATCATTTGAGGGTAAATATGTCAAACCATATTTATCTAACATTAAAATTAACTCAATAAAATTATTTCTTACAACCAACATTTAGATCTGAAATTTTAATTTCTATCCCCTTCCTCTTCTCTCTCTCTCTCTTAGCCCTCTATTACAGCTGCCGCATCAAACTATATCTAACAGATCCTTCAACCAAAACCTAGATCCAACAAATCCTTCAACCAAAACAGAGAATGCACAAACTAGATCAAACATCATATGTCAGATCGGAAACACACGGCTAGAAACAGTCATGAAAGAACACCGAAAAGAACCCATAACCAGGTACCGGCGAGATCAAATCAAGATCTGGAAAAAGATGAAGACCACCAGATCCAAAGCCAAGCACTTATGCCGGTATTTTTAGTGTAGTGGTTTGGTAGTATTGTGCTACTTTTACTGAGAACTATGTATGCTTAGAGATTAAGAACCTACAACTACAATGGCCTAATGGAAGGAGAATAGAAGGTTATGATTCTTATGAAGTACTTTGGATCTAGAAGACGAGGCTCATCAACTCCCACCGGTCCTCCACACCAGATCATAACCCCCAAATCAGCACACTGCTTTCGAACCCCCATCATAATGGTTAGACCCCTTAAAGCTAAACTTCAAGTTAAAACAAGATGGCTCCCACCTTGACACCACCACTCAAAACCGGAACAAAAAGTGTTGAAGGGCATCAAAAACCAAATCCAAACATTTCAAATCACAAAAGCGGAGATGAGAGAGTGGGTGAATGATGGGTTTTAATCAATTGATTACTCTGCGAACGATTTAAAGAATAATTAGTAGATCTAAGCTTTTGGAGGTGAATGATGGGTTTGAATTTTTTTTTAGATCTGAATTATAGTGGAGTTTAAATTGTGTTAGATATTGTGATGTAAAATTTTGGATCGTTAATGGTGGTAGATATAGTAGCGGTGGTGGTGTTGCTGGCGTTGGGGTAGATGAAGAAGAAGATGAACAGTAAGAACATTTAGCTAATTTAAATGTTAAAATTTAATTAAGAATTATTTTTACTACACATAATTCATTAATTTGCCAAATAAGAATGCATGTATATAATGTCAAAATAATTAAATTTATAAATTTGTATGTATATAAAATCAATAAGAATTAATTTGTAATTTTAGTATATTTTATTTTTAATGGTGGTTATAGCCAATGGTTATGGATAATAAAGATGGTTATGAATTATGGTGGTGGTGTTCTTTGTTGTTGGGGTAGATGAAGAAGATGAATAATAAAATATTTTGCTAATTTAAATATTAAAATTTAATTAAAATTATTTTTACTACACATAATTTATTAATTTGCCAAGTAAGAATGCATGTATATAATGTCAAAATAAATTTATAAATATGTATGTATGTAAATTCAATAAGAATAGTAAAAGCGAATTTAAAAATATGTATGTATATAAATAAGAATTGATTTTTAATTTCAATATATTTTATTTTTATAAATTTTTAAATAATTATACTTGTTACTAATTATCTAAAAACTCATATTTTAATAATCACAAAAATAAGTAAATTTTTATTTTTATTTTTTCCATTTTTTTACTAACTTTTCTGATTTTATTGTATTTTAAAAAAAATTCTTTCATTTCCACTCAAGAGCATTAACATTATTGCCACGTCAGCTTTCTCTCTCTTACCATGTCAGCTTTCTCTCTCTTATGTGAAATCCGACGTAGCAAACCGTTTAAAATCAACATGAGTTAACGGTTTTTCTAACGGTTTGTTAGTAAAGTAAAGTATAGTAAGTTGACTGTAAGAAAAAACAGTTGAGTGACTCACTTGTAAGTTGACATAAAGTACAGTGACCAAAAAAGTATTTAACACTGTTATGTTTGTTTTGTCCATGATTATTTAAAGAATTGAAAAAAAATATATTGTTTGGACTATCATACACTTACCAATAATAACTAAAAGATTGTATTCACAGTAGTGAGTATAGATGGATATAATAGGATACACTGATCATTTTCAAAAAAGATAAAGGTTAATTTTGTCCACAAATTTTTAACCTCAAATGATAGGGGATTATAATACCTAGTTGGATATGGTATTAAATAGTCTCCCATTCCAAGTAATTTTATTATCCCTAGACTAATAGTCCAAAGTCTAATTTTATTCCAAAAATTTTTAATCCCAAATGATAGGGATAATAATACTTGGTTGGACATGATATTAAATAGTCTCCCATTCCAAGTCATTTTAACTTGAGATTACTAGTTGTTGGGAACTTGTGACTCATAATATAGAAGCCACTGGAAAAGGCTAGTGCAAAGATTCTGCCTTGGTAGCGCGGGGCGCGCTGGGTCAAGCGTGTGAGTAACGCGGGGCACGCCGGCGCATGGAGAATCTCTTGGGCGGTAGTGGCAGATACGTATGGTAGTTTTAACTTGGGACGGCAATGGTCATATTTATTTCGTAAATTTCTGATGTTACAGGTTGTTAATTGGAAAGGGTATTATGGATAATTGACCATAATGTGAAGTAGGGTTGGAATAAGATTAGTAGGTATATATATTATCTATTGTAAAGCTCTATGTAACCAAGGAATCATCAATAAACAACAAGCCGCCTGTGGAGTACCCAAATTGGGGAACCACGTAAATCTATTGTATTCTTCTTAATTCTCTATCGTTTGTGTGCGTGTGTGTGATCCTATATTCTAACACTAGTCAAATCCCACGCAAGCATAGCCCAACTGAAAATTGGAACTTGCTTATATTATCATAGTAAAATAAAACTGATCATACATTAAATATCTATCACCAAAAACTATAATACCTGGGTTTGTCCCGGCAAAGATGCCATACCAAAGATCATCTGTTATGAACGATGTTGCCCTCTCAACTGCACCCAGATACACCCCTGGTCCAAGGCTTGGTGACCAAGGATGGAACATTTTTTGGCTTGGGTAATCCAGGTCAACTGCGACATGCCGATTCGTGAGGAAACCAACCTGGCGATTTCCTGTTCGGCTTCTCACAATAGCGCCCAAGGTTCCATATGTCTCTTGACTAGCAACCTATGGAACAAAGTGATTTGAGAAATGAAGAGAAACCACAAAGGGGAAAGTGACGGAATGCTTAAACAAATTTCATAAATGAATCATGGTTAAGTTTATTAAATACCATAAAGAACAAGGCATTAGTTAACCTTTGCATATTAAAGGAAAATTTTTAAAGCACAAATAAAGGAAAAGTAATATACGCCAGAGATCCATAGCCAGATATACACAGTGAGAGAGAAAGAGAGAAGAAACCATATATCCTTATTTTGACGCAGTTTTTTTGTATTTTGCACCTAAAGCAGCTCATACTTAGCTACACTAAGGCAGTTCAAGATTTCTAGTCCATTTTAGTCAGCTGATTCTACTCAACATTAGTTTGCCAATTCTGCCTTATTCTCTCTATATTAGCAATATAATTAAAGCAGGCCAGACCAGAATAGAAAAGGTCAAAGACATTTTGCGCAACCAGTTAGATACAATGTTAATGCCATGAAACCTAGTTCCTAAAGTATTTTTGACCCCATAATCTTAGCCTGTCAAATTATGTTTCACTTTTCTTTCATATTATCAAAGTGGAATGTACATACTGTCGTGCACAAATTGTAAAATCCCCAGGGATCAGCTAGAGTTCACATCCAAAAATTATGGACTCTGCAAGAAATTAATAAAATTAGTCTACCAGAATGCATTATTATGATCATTGTAGGAATTTGAATAAAATCATTTCTTACGACTTGAGTAGACAGAACATTTAATGGACAAAAGTAAGAGAAATTACGAGTGTTGAGAACTTAGGTTGAAATCAGACTTAGAACGACCGTAAACAGTTAATTGAATTTTCCAATTTGAGAATAACATGCTAAATTCTGATAAAATAGACGAATAGTTCTCATTCACTTTTCTTTCATATTATCAAAGTGGAATGTACATACTGTCGTGCACAAATTGTAAAATCCCCAGGGATCAGCTAGAGTTCACATCCAAAAATTGTGGACTCTGCAAGAAATTAATAAAATTAGTCTACCAGAATGCATTATTATGATCATTGTAGGAATTTGAATAAAGCAGCGTGGGGAGATCCAATTCAAGTGTCAGTTAGACCAATTACAAAGGCTAGAACTAAAAAGTTCAAGCAAGGCCTCAATAGATTGATCCAAGATATTTGAGATGAAGCTAACTCGAGGAGACCCAAGGAGGAGGCTAAGATGTATGAGACACAAGTTTGGATCAGTTTGATACAAGCCCAATTCAGGAATTAGAGAAGATTTTGTTTTCTAAAACAAGTCCAATTCAAGAATTAGAGAAGATTTTGTTTCCTAAAATATTAGGCAGATTATATTGTATTTTGTTTCCTTTTGTTTTTAGGTAATTTAGGATGATTCTTGGGGAGTTGTGATTTATTTTGATTGCAATTCTAGAGATTTCTACTAGGTAAAATTAGGGCAACACTTTTAGGGTTTTTATTACCATAATTAAGTACTTGTACTAGTATAAATAGGTCTCAAGGCCAAGGGTTTTGGGATTGATTGATTTAATAATACTTCTTTTTTTTAGATTACTTGAGAGTATTCTATCTTTGTTCTTTTCAAGAATTCTTGATCTTATCGATGTGTCCGTGGCAATCAATCCAACTTATCAGGCATCAATCCATAGGTGTTTGTGGCGTCTTCTACCATACATCAACCGCTGATTGTATCTAGATTACCGCTTCAATATAAACGAGCGGTCAAGATGTCATTGATGTTCCACCCATAATCATTGCTAGGGCGACGACCACCTCACGCAAGCTTATTGTGGAGTTTATCATTTGGTATCAAAGCCAAATTTCTAACGGATTACTTATTCTTTTTTGTTCTTGTTGCGTATTATATATATATATATATATATATATATATATCCGCATATTATTGTTTTGTGCTAACCCAAATTCATAGCATCTATCATTGCTTCAAATCTGCAGCTATCAACCATCCTCACATCCTAATACATCATCATCAATTCCGAACAAGCAAAGCCATAAAATTCCGCAAGTCTAACTAGCTTTCCCGAAAATTTAAAGACATACAAGAAGTCAGTCTGAAATCAACAATAAACCAAGGCCAACCGAAGCAATTAATTCGAGAAAAGATGTTCTAGACCGTGTGCATCAAGGTTGCCTAAATACTTTCAATTTAAATTGTTCATGATAAACTTTTGATTGGTTGTAATAGATTACAACGATTAGTAATTAGTTCAAGAAAATAACATAAAAGAAGAATACTTGAGGGGAGGGGGAGGGGGAGGGGGAGGAGGAGGAGGGGGGGGGGGGAAACAAGAGAGGTGAGTTCAAAAGAGGGAAAAAGCCATTTGAATGTATACACGAGCGTAGAGTGAATTATACTTGGAGTGATACACGTGAGGGAGTGGTGAGGAGTTTTTATTTTACTAACTCTTGTTTTGCAGCAAAAAAATGTTTGACACAAAGGATAAGGGTATTTTTGAAAAACCTCCATCAACGTTTGATACGAAATTTACAATGGAGGCCATGATGAAGCAGTTTTCCAGGAAGTTGGTCATGACAATGGAACAAATGCATGAATGCATTAATCAGATGAGCATTACACGAGGAACAAATGCATGAAAGCATTAATCAGATGAGCATTACACGAGGAAAACAGTCTTAAAACACTCCTGGTGTGCTGAAGGGGAAGAGTGCAGCCTAGGGAAGCTAGGATGGAGGACGAGGAGTACTATGGAGGTAGGGTCAATGATGAGGACCATGATCCAGACATGGGCCACAGGAGATTGGAGGATGGGCTGATGAGGAGGAGGATCGTAAACAAAGGAGATTTGGAGGAAGGGGTAGGGCTGATGAGGAGGAAGAGCATGACCCGAGGAGGTATGGACGAAGGATTAGAGGAGATAAGAACAGAGAAGATAATAGCTTGGGTAATATTAAGATGAAGATTCCAACTTTCCAGAGGAAGAATGATCCTGAGGCGTACTTGGAGTTGGAGAAAAAGGTAGATTGGTTGTTTGACTGCCACAATTACTCCGAGCTCAAGAAGGTTAAACTAGCGGCCATCGAATTCTCTGACTATGCAGTAGTATGGTGGGACCAGTTGGGGATAAATAGGATGTGTGGTGAGAGGCCGATTGAGACATGGGCAGAGATTTAAGTCGTGATGAAGAAGCGATTCGTGCTATCATACTACCACCAAGAGTTGTTCAAAAGATATCAAACTCTGAAGCAGGGAACTCAAAGTGTGGAGGATTACTACAAGGCGATGGAGATCCTGACGACCAGAGCCAACATAGAAGAGCATTGGAAGGCCACCATGGCAAGATTCTCAGTTGGATTAAATTGGGAGATTGCAAACTTAGTGGAGAGACAACATTACGTGGAGTATATGCCATCATAATTGAGAAGCAACTCAAGAGGAGAGGAAACCAACAACCAGTCTCCACGTCAAGTTCATCATGGAAGACAAATATTGTAAAGGAGGAGAAACAAGTCGTGAGCAAGCCCAAGGCAGAGCCAAAACAGGAGGGGTTCAACCGAGGTATTCAAGATAAAATTGAACCTTCCTCTAGTAGTAATCGAGACATAAAATGCTTTAAATGCCAAGGCAGGGATCATATTGTAAACCAATGTCCAAATCAGCGGGCTATGATTCTCTTAGATAATGGTGAGGTGGAGACAAAGGATGAAGAGGATGATACCGACTCTATGCCACCATTGGAGGAGGCAGATGATAAGGCGTATGCCATCCCAGGTTCAGCCTTAGTAACAAGAAGAGTCCTTGGTGCACAATTGAAGCAAGATGACATGGCACAACGGGAGAACCTATTCCATACAAGGTGTCTTATCAACAACAAGATCTGTTGTGTGGTAATAAATGGTAGGAGTTGTACCAACATGACAAGTACTACGATGGTCGAGAAGTTGAGTCTGCCTATAACCAAACATCTTCATCCATACCGATTGCAGTGGCTCAATGACAGTGGAGAGATCAAGGTGACAAAGTAAGTGCTGGTACCATTTAGTATTGGAAGATACACAGATGAGATATTATGCGACGTGATTCCGATGTTGGCAGGTCACTTATTACTTGGGAGGCCCTGGCAGTTTGATAGTAGAGTAAAACATGATGGTTTTACAAATCAATACTCATTTGTATATAATAATAGATCAATCACTTTGTCCTATGACGCCAAAACAGGTTCATGAGGACCAATTACATTTGTAAAAAGATAGTAGTCAAAGAAAAGATTGAAAAAGAGAAAACAAAAAGGAAAAGTTGAGAGAAAAAAGAAAAAATTGAGAGAAAAGAAGAAAGTGAGAGAAAAGAAGAGAGAAAGACAAACATATATGCAAAAAAGAGTGATGTGAGAAGAACATTGATTTCCAAACAATCAATGATTATACTTATGTATAAGGAGACATTTTTAAATACTAACCCGAATAATTCTTCTTTGCCTAGTGTTGTTATGTCTCTTTTGCAAGAGTATACTGATGTGTTCCCCGAGGAGCTACCACAAGGATTACCATCAATTTGAGGGATCAAGCATCAAATAGATTTTGTTCCCGGTGCAACCATTCCAAATCGACCAGCCTATAGGAGCAATCCAGAGGAGACAAAGGAGTTACAAAGACAGGTGGGAAAGCTAATGGAGAAAGGGTTCGTACGGGAAAGAATGAGTCCGTGTGCAGTTCCGGTAATTCTAGTACCTAAGAAGGATGGGAAATGGCACATGTACATCGATTGTCGAGCAGTAAATAATATAATGGTAAAATATCGGCATCCTATTCCTCAATTAGATGACATGTTAAATGAATTGCATGGTTTATGTATATTTTCAAATTTTAATTTAAAAAGCAGATATCATCAAACTCGCATGAAA
Organism: Panax quinquefolius; assembly: GCA_020205615.1. Lineage (NCBI taxonomy): Eukaryota > Viridiplantae > Streptophyta > Magnoliopsida > Apiales > Araliaceae > Panax > Panax quinquefolius. The sequence goes on along the minus strand of CM035174.1, from coordinate 89,923,144 downwards.
GAGGGAGATGAGTGGAAAACTACATTTAAGACAAAATATGGTTTGTATGAGTGGTTAGTTTTACCGTTTAGGTTAACTAATGCACCTAACACTTTTATGAGATTAACGAACCATATTTTACGTGTTTTTATTGGAAAATTTGTAGTTGTATACTTTGATGATATTCTTGTTTATAACAAAAATTTAGACCAACATGCAATACATTTAAAATATGTTTTAGATGTGCTTGGGAAAGAAAAGTTATTTGCTAACATGGAAAAATGCATGTCTTGCACAGATAGAGTCGTGTTCCTTGATTTTGTTGTTAGTTCACAGGGAATACAAGTAGACCAAGAGAAGATACGTGCAATTCAAGAGTGGCTGAGTCCTACCAATGTGAGCCAAGTTCGAAGTTTCCATTGACTCGCGAGTTTTTATAGACGATTTGTGAAAGACTTCAACAGCATCACTACGCCACTTACTAAAGTCATAAAGAAGAGCGTTGGATTCAAATGGAGAGATGAACAGGAGAAAACTTTTCAATTGATTAAATAGAAATTAACTAATGCTCCTGTGCTTGTTTTACCGAATTTTTCTAAGACTTCTGAACTTGAATATGATGCATCAGGTGTAGGTGTTGGAGTTATCTTCATGCAAGAAGGAAAACCAGTGGCGTACTTTAGTGAAAAGCTGAGTGGGGCCATTTTGAACTACCCTACATATGACATACGCTTTGGTTCGTGTGCTAGAAACCTGACAACACTAGCTTTGGCCTAAGGAGTTTGTGATACACACTAATCACGAGTCCTTGAAATACTTGGGCCAGCGAAAGTTGAATAAAAGACATGCACGATGGATGGAATTCATAGAGACGTTTCCCTACATAATCAAATATAAACAAGGTAAAGAAAACATTGTTGCAGATGCTTTATCAAGAAGGTATGTGCTAATCTCTACTCTTGACGCAAAATTGCTTGGTTTTGAGCAAATTAAAGAGTTATTTGTTGTAGACCATGATTTTGGTGAAGAATTTAGATCATGTGAAAAGAATGCATTAGGTAAGTATTTTAGGTATGATGGATTTTTATTTCATGAAAACAAATTATGTATATCTGCTTGTTCATTGCGTGAGTTATTACTTAAAGAGTCTCATGGTGGGGAGTTAATGGGACACTTTAGTGTGGACAAAACTTTGGCTATATTACAAGAACATTTTTATGGTCGCACATGAAACGGGATGTAGATAAGTTGTGTGATAGATGTATTGTATGACGTCAAGCTAAATCCCGAATAAAACCCCATGATTTGTATACACCACTGCCTATTCCTATTGAGCCATGGATTGACCTATCTATGAATTTTGTATTGGATTTACCTAGGTTTAAGCATGGTAATGATTCTATTTTTGTGGTTGTGGATAGATTTTCAAAGATGACACATTTTATTCCATGCGACAAAACTGATAATGCTTCCGATGTTGCATATTTGTTCTTTAAAGAAATTGTTAGATTACATGGCATGCCTAGGACAATCGTATATAGAGATGTTAAATTCTTGATTATTTCTAGAAAACTTTGTGGTGTAAGTTAGGAACTAAATTGTTGTTTTATATTACTTGCCACCTCCAAACCGATGGTCAAACAGAAATAGTGAATAGAACTTTATCTACATCGTTAAGGTCAATAATTCAAAAGAGCATTAAAACTTGGGAAGAGTGTTTACCACATGCATATAATAGATTTGTTCATTCTGCTACTAATTTTTCTCCATTTGAAGTTGTATATGGTTTAATCCTTCAACTCCATTCGATCTAACGCTATTACCCACTTCTAAATATACTAACTTAGATGGTAAAAAGAAGGTTGATTTTGTGAAGCAGATACATGAAGGCAAGACTCAATATAAAAAGGAGAATGGAGCAATATATCAAGCAAGCTAACAAGGGACGCTGTCAAGTAATTTTTGAACCAGGAGATTGGGTATGGGTACATGAGGGTAGAACGATTTTCAGCCCAAAGGCATTCTAAGTTGCTTCTACGAAGGGATGGTCCTTTTCAAGTCCGTGAGCGCATCAACGAGAACGCCTACTTATTGGATTTACCAAAGTTAGTATGGTGTTAGTGCTACTTTCAATGTTACTGATCTAAGTCCGTTTGATGTAGGTTACGATTTAAGGACAATCCTTCTCAAGAGGAGAATGATAAGGACATGACATGGGCTGATTCAAACAAGACTAAAGGAGCGTGGGGAGATCCAATTCAAGTATCAGTTGAAACAATTACAAAGGCTAGAACTAAAAGGTTCAAGCAAGGCCTCAATAGATTGATCCAAGATACCCAAGGAGGAGGCTAAGAAGCATGAGACACAAGTTTGGATCAGTTTGATACAAACCCAATTCAGGAATTAGATAATATTTTGTTTCCTAAAATAAGTCCAATTAAGGAATTAGAGAAGAGTTTGTTTCCTAAAATATTAGGTAGATTATATTGTATTTTGTTTCCTTTAGTTTTAGGTAATTTAGCATGAATCTAGGAGGGTTATGATTTATTTTGATTGCAATTCTAGAGACTACCAGGATAAAATTAGGGCAACACTTTTAGGGTTTTTATTACCATAATTAAGTACTAGTATAAATAGGTCTCAAGGCCAAGGGTTTTGGGACTGATTGATTTAATAATACTTCTTCTTTTTAGATTACTTGAAAGTATTTTATCTTTGTTCTTTTCAAGAACTTTCGATCTTATCGGTGTGTCCGTGGAGATCAATCCGACTTATCAGACATCAATCCATAGGTGTTTGTGGTGTCTTCTACCATACATAAATCGTTGATTGTCACTCAGGGATTCTACCGCTTGATATAAGGGAGAGGGTCGAGGTGTCATTGATGTTCCACCCATAACCATTGGATCCGGACGACGACCATCTCACGCAAGCGTGTTGTGGATTAACTATCCTAAACTGAGTTGAACCCTCTTCTAGCATCTAACATGGAAGCTAATCTATAAGCATAAATCAATAGACTTCCCTCCGCATAACAGAAAATGAAAGGTTCTTGTATTTGAATGAAAATAGATCACCATAGTACCTGGGAACCGGAACCAATGCATGGGTCACTTCCACGCAAGCCATCTACCAGCTCTGTATACAATTGTTCCTTGGGAGTTGCAGCAGGTGCACCAAAGTAAGAGAACTCGACAACATCTACATCACACCATACACCTCCAGGTCCCTGCTCAATCAAGTGAACGAGTCAATGATAGAATTGAAGAAGGTTCTAGAATTTCAATGAAAGCTCGATATTAAATTTCATTATAACCACAGTGGTCAAAAAGTATTTTTTGCCATTTTAATTTTGAGGATGATGCTATGTTTATATCACTCCTTAATGACCTCTTGAATGGATCAAGTTTAAATAAAAAAAAATTCTTTCACTTGAGTTGTGTTATGAGAGTAGTTTAAACTTTTTAACTTTGAAAGTCTGAAATTTTAAATTATGTATATTATTATTGATTTTTTGAAGTCAATTTGAGAGATTTTAAATTTAATAATTGATATAGATTCATTTAATTTTAATCGATATTGTTAATTAAAAAAAGACTGATTATTTTTTAATTTTTTATAATTGTTAATGAATCATATTTAGAGTTTAAATGTATCTCAAAATGACTTTTAAAAATTAATAATAATCTTATTTGAAAAGGAGTATGTAATATTCTAATGGAGAGTTTTGATAGAAAATTGAAATTTTTACATGTAAAATGATATATTTATGGTTATAATTTTACAAATTAAATAGGAATTATGTGGTGATCTCTCAACATATCTAATCTGTTAAACTTTTCTTTTACTGTGGAAAGGTCTCTTTTTACCGTGCAAGTTTACAAATTCTATTCTATGCTCAATAGAAATCAAAATATTTTAGAACTAATCAAGGAGCTACATGAAGAAGATAAATATTTTCTAGGTTCTCCCCGCTTCCCCCTCCCCTCTCCTCTCCTCTCCTCTCCTCTCCTCTTTCCCTATAATGAAATGTAACCCTAAAATAAAATTATAATAGAATGGGTTGAAAAAAGAAGTTAAATTTGCATCCCCACCGAGTAACTATGATTTAGTGGTATGATCCAATATATGGTAACTATGAGATTGGGAGTTCGATTATACATGATAAGAAAAGAGAAGTGTTTAGCATGGAATTCACTTATGACCAATAAAATACTGATACAGAGGGTGTCAGCACTGTATTGAACATAAAATGAACTTACGATAAAATCTACTTTATACTAACCGGATTCCAAAAAAATAATGTCTGAGTTTAAAAAAAATTATAATATAAAATTATCAAAAAATAAATAAAAATTTGCATCCCTTTTCACCCTCATTTGTAGACCCCAAAAAGAAAGTGTGTAGTAAAATAAAATAAAAAAAGAAAGAAGGCATACGTGATCTTTTTGGGTCCACTAATTATTATCATGGGCTCCACTTCTTTGGACTTTCTACCAAAAGATAATGTAATAATGGTCCGTGGGACCCATTAATAGGTCCCTTATATTATCTCTACGTTTTGTACAGAACGAAATGTCCGTGTGGCTCATCATATTCCATAGTTGAAAAAAGCACGTTATCTTTTTTAACTCTTCCCCTTTTTATCTCTTTTATGATTTTTTTTTTTTTTTAACGTTTGTGCATTTTATTTTATATTAGACCAACTTTGTAATCTCATAATAAATTATGTGATTGTCAAAAAATAAAAGGTATTATAGTTGTAAAATATTTAACTACTAAGTTTATTTCACAAGTGTAATCTTAAATTTAACTAAAGTAATAGTGGATGATAGAGACATAATTAATATATTTTTATATTTTTATATTTATTATTTTACATGTTTATTTTATTTAATTAATACATTTTATTTTGTTTTGTAAAAAAAACATTTATTTTTTGAAGAGCAAATAAAGAATTTATATCCAACTTTTAAAGGTGAAAAAGGACTCTCGGAGGATTATCATATAGAGAGGGGAGTCGAGAAGAAAAGATAAGAAAAAAAAAGGAACAAAAGCGTTCAAGTTTAATGAATCTAAATTATGGCACAAATTTATTTTTCCTATTTATAAATAGGTTTTTTATTTTAGAAAAGAGAAGTATTAGTTATTGTATTAGTTTGTAGGTTCGTTGTATGATCCTTAATTAAAGAGAGTTTTCTTATTTATTTTTAATTTTAGTCTTTTCTTTATTTTAGTTAGTTTAATTATTTTTCATGTCTAGCTAATTTCTTTAATCTAGGATGAAGATGAAATTAAATAATTATTCTTGATAATATTTTTCATATCTTCTATTATTGATGCTTTTATGTTTAATTGATTACGCTTTCATGTTTCGTTATTGAAATACCTTCGGTTTATAGTTCTTATGTGATTTTAAATATTTAATTAAGAGGTTTTGATAGTTATTGTGAGACCCCAGATTTTATCAATAAAGATTTAAATTTTGTCGAAATAATTTTTTAATATTATGGTGTGAATTTAAGATAATATTATAGTTGTAGGTAGTATTTATAAATTTTGCAAAGTATGCAAGTTGTTATAAAATATTAGTTTTGGTGGAAATATTCTTTTGTCGGGGAATATTAGATGATTTTACCACTCGATCATTAGTGGACCCCCCTAGCGGAAGTATTGTCGTAGTTAGAAAACGACAAAATTATCTTTCTATAAAAATAACTAGCGGAGGTGTTACAGATTAAAACCGTTGAACTACCCATTAGTAAAAGTACGATAGAATCTGGCGTAGTTGTATAAGTAGCACACGATATTGATTATTGATGCTTACGTGAGAAGTCATTCATTTATGCTCAATTATTGCTACGAGAATTCTTCGTCATATCTCTTATATTATTGATTCAATTATTGTCACAGTATCATCTGTATAATATGTTATAGTATTAAATCAATAATTGAGACGACAAGTTATAAATGATTAATAATTGTTGAAAGATTAAATATGTGTTGATTAAAAATAAAATGATTTGTGGTAATATTTATTCAATCCTTGATGTATATAAAGAGTCTGTTATGAGACATTTGTGGTAAGTTTGATTATTTTATGGGGGGCCCCATATGTCATCATCTAAGAGTCTCTTCGTCAATAGTAATTACCTTCGTCAATAATAATTACCTTTGTGAATAGTAATTATCTTCGTCAATAGTAATTACCTTCGTCGATAAGTAATTACCTTTGTGAATAGTAATTACCATCGTCGATAGTAATTACCATTACTGAGCGCCGAACCACTTGTCGTTTCACACATAAAGCGCCGAACCACTTGTCGTTTCACATTACAAAAGCGCCGAACCACTTGTCGTTTCACATTCACAAGTGTCAAACCACTTTTCTTTTCACATCACCGGTCGTCAAGCCACTTGCCTTTTCACATGGCGGTCTTAAGCTAGAAATCTTCTATAAATAGAGGCCTAGTGCTTCATTATTTTCCACTTAATTCTTTGAAACTCTCAGAGAGAGAAACTATAGAGAGAAAGAAGAAAAGCATTCTGCTACTTCACCCGCCAATATTCGATTCTTCTAAGGTAGGGAATATTATTTGTTGTACCGTAAGGGGTGTTATTCTTTCTTATTCATGAAGAGAACTGTTGTTATTCCATCGCTTATTATTACATTGGAATAACTTTGATCGTGGTTTACCCTATACTTGGTGACATTCTTCTATTATTACATTGGAACATCCTGTTTGTGTATTTTACAGGACTAGTTCCGCTCTTTATTATTATTCATTGGAACATCACATGCGTGTGTTTTACACCGGATCCGGTTCCGTCTTTATTATTCTATTGGAACATCTTATGCATGTGTTTTACCGGACTGGTTAAAATCTTTATCATTCATTGGAATATCCTATCGTGTGTTTTACACAGGATCCGGGTTCCATCTTTATTATTCTCATTGGAACATCCCGCTTGTGAATTTCACGACTGGTTCCGTTATTATTATTATTACATTGGAATAACACGCCTACATCAAGCAACCGCATGCATGGTGATTTCTTTTGTTATTCCATTCTTTATTATACCCAAGTTGGTTAAAACTTTGACTTTATACTCCATGAAATTAGTAGAATATCCTCGATATTTGCGTTTCATCCAAAGATCTTTCATGGAAATATTCTTCCGATCATTCTTGAATTTTACTCTACAAAACAAAGATCATTTTGACAATTTGGACGTTAATAATTCTGGATAAAATAATTCTTGAACTTGTTTTATTGAATTATTATGTCATTGTCATCATCCTCATGTTATATTATGTTATCTTGACATTACGTGTATAGATGAACTTAGTATGATTATGACCTGGGATCATTTCGGTATAATCATGGCTTGTTATAAATGATGTGATAAAAGTTCACGGTTGGCACATAATGCAATGATGGATAGTTTTTGGTATGATTATGACCGGGGGTGATTCGGTATAGTCATGACCATTGATAATTTGATGAATATCCTTGGCAGTAGTGTGAGGGTGATTCGATGATGTGGATTATTTATTAAAATTTGAGTCTCGGCTATAATGATGATGAAAACCTTTTAAAACCTAAAAGATAGTAGACTTTATTCTCTACTTGACTCTTTTAATGGATTAACTTATTATCACCGCAGATTAAACTTGTTGTCTATTGTATTTTATCGGTTTTAATCGTTGAAGGCTAATGATAAATTATTACGCATTATCTTAGTCATAATATTTCTTCTTTGGGCTAGTTGAGCTCACCTTTTTCTTTCCTTTATTCTCTTGAGGAAATGAGAACATATTTGAGACGAGTCGGGGAGCGGAGTAATGGTCCGAGAGGATAGCATTAGTAGTCCTCACTATTATTACGTGAAATAGTGTGATAATAGTAGTAATGAGGACTCCTTTTGAGTTTGTATAATATCTAGTAGACAATATTTGTATTCAAACTCACGATTTATGTCGTATTGTACACCTACGATTATATTAGTAAGTTTTATTTGAATTTATGTACCATGTAAGTGGCGACCCAAGATGGGTGACGTATATACTAATTTTGGGGCGTCGCGGTTGGTATCGAGCTGAGGATATGATCCCCAGCTAAGATGCGAGATAAGAACTAGGAGGGAGAGCGGGAATTCCTTCGCTAGTATGATCTACGAGTTTATTTGTTATTTAATTGGTCGATCAGAGTATAGGGATAATATTTGATATATTAATTAACCCTTGTGTTGTTGTGGCGGTGTTTGGAAATGGCAAATTTGAAAATATTCACTGATGGAGTGAATGTGATGAATTGTTGTGACACCTTCAATCACTAATCGAGTTAATGCGGGTGTCGAGACGAGGAACAAATTAGAGATATCCACGTAGTGAATGAAGAACTAATTGTTGCACTTGAGCTAGTTGCTTGAGGTAGCGGTGAGAGTGAGGAAGAAGAGGAAGAAGAGGAACACGAGGAGAATTGGTTAGAAGAAGTTTATGATCAAAACTTAGAATTACAAAATCGTGTTTGTGAGCTAGAAGAACGAGGTTGAAGAATGGCAAGCGGTCGTGGAACAAAGGGATACAACAATTCAAAATTGGGTTACCCGATATGTGATGCTCGAACAAAATCACGCTTTGGCGGTGTAAGATATTAAAGTTGGAATCGAAAATTTAAAAATCAAAGAATTTGAAAGAAGAAACAATCGAGCGAAGGAGAATAGGCGATCATGGGTAAAAGCAGCACAACGCGTTGATAGTGTAGAAAAAGGCGTCCGATCCAATAAAGCCAAAATAGATGAAATAGACTTTGCTTTTGAAAGAATGGGAGAACCCAACATCGAATTGAATTACCACATGCATAGCGGTCAACCCGAATTCGATATGGATCGGAGAATAATGATTCAAATCATGGATCGAATGAATGTGAAGAAGCACTTAAGGGTGGAATGTACCTATAGTAAAATCAAACTTCGGTAATTTAAGCGAGAGGCGTTTGTCGAGAAACCCGAACGAAGTTATTACGGGTAAATTAATTATAAATTATTACGAAGTCTATACTTTATTCAATACAAGTTCTACCCACTCTTTTATTCTACCTAGTTGTGTTCAATGTTTAAATTTGACTCCGGAAAAATTAGACTTTGATTTATCTATGAAACTTCGTTGGGAGAAACCTTCGTTACCTCCAATTGTTTATTAATCTTGTTGTTTCAAATAAACACTTTCACGATCTTATCTCTTTGAAAATACTTGCCTTTGAGGTAATTTTTGAAAATGATTGATTAACTACTCATTATTCTTTTTGTAAGGTTGTTAGCTTTCATATTCCTAACCAACCTGTTATACAAATTCAAAGTAACCAAACCCTAAAGTTAATCACTGTTATATCAAGCCATAAGTAAAGATCCCCGATCCTTTCGTTGTTGACTTCCTTGTGTGGAATGCAGAAGCCGATTTTACGTAGGCGACGTCATTCTTGAAGATGGCAAGTTGATAGGTATCATTGTGAGGTCTTTATCCGAGGTTAAGGGATAGAAAGTCATGATTTGTATTAATGTGACGTCTTATCCAAGTCTTGGACGAATAATGATTTTGAATGATATTTCTATCATTAATAAATTTCTTGGCGTATTCTTGAAGACTTCCTAGCCTACCCTAGAACGTGAAATTGAATTTTGTATTGACCCAAAGACAAAAACCCATTTCTTAAACCCTCAAATATTTCTTCAACTAAAAGGATGCATTTACGTGGATTATGATGAAAGTCATAACAAAAGTATAGAACCGATGAAAATCATGGGTATATGAAGTATTAGTAAGTTTTAAGATGAGTTATGTTGGTTAGTATGTGAAAACATGAAAGTTTCTTAGAAATCACAAAGAGTTGAAAATCGATTTTGGTGAAAAGCGTAACATGAAATTCAATTGACCATATCTCTATTATATTTTGAATTTTTGAGTATGGTCAAGTCCTAGAGTTAGATTTATGAGTTACCTAACTAATCCAAGTGGAATTACTGGAAAAGGTGTTGTAGATTTTTGTGTGGACTGATTTTACCAAAGGAGTGCAAAGCTGCAAAAACCGAAAAAGCTGCTGCCATAATTTTAGACGGGCTGTTTCGGCCACTTAAATTATGAGAAAAATTCTGGCCTTTTGGGACATGAAGGTATATGGTATAAAGTACCTCCTGTCCAAAAATGAGCTCATTCGACTTAAAATGAGCAAGTTATGACTATTTCAATATTTAGGTTTTTTTTAAAAACGCTATAACTTGAGGAGTTTTATAACTCCGATGACCATGAAATTTAAACTAGAAGCTCACGTTAACTTGTGTAAAGTCCTGCCAAGATTTGGGAATTTTTGGAGTTAAACTTGAGGTAGCTAATTTCTTAAGGAATTAATTAGAAATCGATTAAATTTGACTCCGGAGAAATTGGACTTTGACTTATCTGTGGAAACTCCGTTGGGAGAAACCTTCATTACATCCACTGTTTATAAGTCTTGTTTGGTTTAAATCGGTACCCTCACATTACCTGTCGATCTTATTTCATTAAAAATACTTGCATTTGACGTGATTCTAGGGATTGATTGGTTAACTACTTATCATGCAAAAATTGATTATTTTCGTAAGGTTGTTAGCTTTCATATTCCTAATCAACCTATTATGCAAATTCAAACGACCAAACCATTAAAATCAATCACGGTCATCTCAAGCCATAAAGCTATTCGTTTATTGAAAAGCGGATGTCAAGCTTTCTTAGCTTTCGTCACATGATTTAAACAAAATACGCCGATTTTGAGCGATATTTCAATTGTTAATAAATTTCTGACGTATTCTGTTTCTATTCGTGAAGAAGAAAGATGGGAGTATGCGACTTTGTATTGATTATCGGGAGTTGAATCATGTCACCATCAAAAATAGGTATCCATTGCCACGTATTGATGACTGTTTGACCCGATTGCAAGGAGCCAAATTCTTTTCAAAGATTGATCTTCGTTAGGATATCACCAATTGAAGATTAGAACCACGTGACATTCCATAGACGGCTTCCGAACTCAAGACGGGCATTATGAATTCTAGTCATGTCCTTTGGATTGACTAATGCTCCCGCCGCCTTCATGGATATGATGAACCAAGAGTATTCAAGGAATATTTAGATCACTTTGTGGTCGTCTTTATTGATGACATCCTTATTTATTCAAAAAAGCCGTGAAGATCATGAGCAACACTTGAGGTCGACACTCCAAAAGCTTCGTGAATATAAGCTTTATGCCGAGTTGAAGAAATGCGAGTTCGGCAAGAAGTAGCATTCCTTGGCACGTGGTATCAAGTCATGGAATATCTGTTGACCTGGGAAAGATTGAAGCTATTCAAAGTGGGAACAACCTAAATCGATGACCGAAGCACGTAGCTTTCTCGGTTTAATTTGGTTATTATCGGAGATTCGTGGAAGAAATTTTCTCGAATCGCTACTCCATCGACTCGGTGACTCGAAAAAGATACAAAGTTCGGTTGGAGGCGAAGAATGTGAGAAGAGTTTTCAAGAACTCGAGAGAGACTTATTTCAAACACATTACGACAATACCATCGGCTCGGAGGATTTGTCATCTACTGGTGATGCTTGAGCAAAGGGTTGGGATTTGTTCTCATGCAACATGGAAAAGTTATAGCTTTATGCCTCGCGACAACTCAAAGAATATGAGAGGAATTATCCTACTCATGATCTAGAGTTAGCATTTGTTATCTTTGCACTTAAAATTTGGAGGCATTACTTGTATGGGGAGAAATTTGAAATCTTTACTGGATCATAAAAGCCTCAAATATTTCTTCACTCAAAAGGAACTTAACATGCGACAACGACGTTGGCTTGAAGCTCATTGAAAGATTATGATCATACCATCCAATACCATCTTGGAAAAAGCGAGCGTGGTATGACGATTGAGTAGAAGATCATATGCAAGCACGAAAGCGCGTTACATCGTATGAGGCCCATTTTTGTGTGACTTGCAAAAGATGGAGATAGAGTTAAAGACCTGTGGACGCATGTGATGATAGCGAATATATGAGTAGAACCAAACTTTAATCGATAAAGTTAAAGTCGCTTTCATTTACGGACACGGAGTGATGCGTATGAGGAAGAAAGTGCAAGAAGGTGCTACGTAGGAAGCAAGAATCGATGAAGAAGGAATACTTCGAGTCAACTTGGACTTTGTGTTCTAACGACCACGATTTAAAGTATAATATAATGATGGAGACGCACAACACACCATTTGCAATCCATCTCGGGAGTACCAAAATGTATCATGATATTCGGCCATACATTTTGGTGGAGCAATATGAAGAGAGAGATAAGACTGTTTATCTCAAGGTGTCTAACTTGTCAACGAGTTAAAGCGGAGCATCAAGTACCAAAAGGTCCATTGCAACCACTTGAAATTCCAGAATGAAAGTGGGAGCACATTACCATGGATTTCGTTCACGGCCTTCCTAAGGTTTTCAAGGCGTTGATGCGATTTGGGTCATTGTTGATAGATTGACCAAGTCTGCTCATTTCTTACCGACATCGAGAAACTTATACACTTGAACGTCTTGTTCGTATGTATATAAACGAGATTGTAAGATCGCATGGTATCTTGGGTATCCATAGTTTTCGATCGAGACCCAAGATTCACTTCACGATTTTGGGTTAGTTTGCAAAAAGCTATGGGCACAGACTTACGATTTAGCTCGTCATATCATCCTCAGACGGACGGACAGTCGGAGAGGACTATTCAAACTCTTGAAGATCTATTAAGACTCTGTGTCCTTGATTTCAAGGGGAGCTGGGACAAGTTCTTACCATTGGTGGAGTTTTCCTACAACAACAGTTATCAAGCAAGTATTGGCATGGCTCCATTCGAAGCGTTGTATAGAAGAAAGTGTCGTTCTCCAGTATGATGGGATGAGGTGGGTGAAGCAACGTTGTTGGGACCGGAGTTGGTACGCATGACTACGAAAAAGATTCAAACAATCCGACAACGTATAAAAACCTCACAAAATCGATTAAAAGAGTTATCTTTGATCTTCATCGAAAGGGCGTGGAATTCGATATAGGAGATCGTGTGTTTTAAGAGTCGCTTCCAATGAAAGGAGTTAAAAGATTTGGAAAGAGAGGAAAACTTAATCCTCGATTCATCGGGTCCATTTTAATCCTCGATCGAGTAGGGCTGTGGCCTATAGACTCGCTTTTTCTGCCAAATATGTCTCGTGTTCATAACGTTTTTCACATATCCATGTTACGTAAATATGTGAAAGACCCGAACCATATTATTGAGTTAGAAGCTGGACGAAATAAGCGGAAGATTTGACGTATGAAGAGGTTCCTATTCAAATTTTGGATAAGAAGGAACATATTCTACGCTCAAGGTTATACCTCAAGTCAAAGTTTTGTGGAGGAACCACGATGTTGAGGAAATGACTTGGGAGTTAGAATCAAATGAAATCAAGGTATCCTTACCTCTTGACATACCAGTGACACGTACCCTAATTTCGAGGGTGAAATTTCATAAGAAGGGAGGTTGTAAGACCCCAAACTTTTATAAATAAAGATGAATTTTCTATAAATATTATTTTTGAATATTATGGAATAAATTTGATATAATGTTATAGTTGTGGGTAATATTTATAAATTTTGCAAAGTATGCAAGTGGTTATATTATTCGATTGGTGGGGAATATTCGTATAACGGCTCAATCATTGGTGGACCCCATTAATGTAATTATTATCGGATTGAGAAAAACGACAAAAATATTTTATTGAAATAACGGCGGAAGTTTTACCGGTGACATCTTGTTGAATTACTCGGTAGTAAAAGTACGAAGAATATGTGTGGTTGCATATAGAAGACACTGGTATTGATTATTGATGCTTATGTGAGAAGTCACTCGGTTTGATTCCATTATTTCGATTAATAATATGAATTATTATAGCGATAATGACGTTTTGTTTTATTCGTATTATTAACGTAATAAAGCGAAACATCTTTTATATAAAATGCGAATACTTTATTAAAGTTATTCTATAAATAAAATATATTATATTTTATTACGCATAGTGTTGCATAGTGTTTTGCGTAGTGTTTTTGCATAGTGTTAAGATAGTGTTTGCATAGTAAAATATTTTTATATAAATAGAATATATTATATTTTATTTAAAAGATTTTCCTTTAAATATGTAAATCAGATTAAAGTAAATCAATACGGACCGTTCATGGATTAATTACTACGCATTCTATTTTCCTATAAATGAAGCTCATTCCTTCATTATTTTCTTATTTAATTCAATTTGAAACTCTGAGAGAGAAACTATAGAGAGAAAGAAGAAAAGTATTCGCTACTTCACTTTGCCAATATTCGGTTCTTCTAAGGTAGGGAATATTATTTGTTGTACTCGTAAGGGATATTATTCTTTTGTATTCATGAAGAGAACTTGATTATTCCATTCCTTATTATTACATTGGAATAACTTGTATCTGCGGACTACCCTATACTTGGTGACATTCTTCTATTATTACATCTTTATTATTACATTGGAACATCACATGCAGTGTGTTTTTTACCGGACCGGGTTAAAATCTTTATTATTCATTGGAACATCACATGCGTCGTGTGTTTTACACCGGATCCGGTTAAAATCTTTATCATTCTACATTGGAATATCCTATCATGTGTTTTACACCGGATGCGGGTTCCATCTTTATTATTCATTGGAACATCCTATCGGTGTGAATTTCACGACTTTGGTTCCGTTATTATTATTACATTGGAATAACCATACATGCTGCAATCGCATGCATGGTGATTTCTTTTGTTATTCCATTCTTTATTATACCCAGTTGGTTAAAACTTTAACTTCTATACTCCATGAAATTAGTAGAATATCCTTGATATTTGTGTTTCATCCAATATCTTTTCATGAAAATATTCTTCTGATCATTCTTGAATTTTACTCTACAAAACAGTATCATGTTGACAATTTGGACGTTAATAATTCCTGGATAAAATAATTCTTCAACTTGTTTTATTGAATTCTTATATCATTGTCATCATCCTCATGTTTATATTTTTTAAAGTCATCTGTGGCACATGTAGTGCATAGATGGACTTGGTATGATTATGACTGAGAGACTATTCGATTGTAATCATGACCGTAATTTTACAAATGATGTGGTAAAAATCCCCGATTGGTAGTAGTGCATTGATGGGATGATTGTTGGCATGATCATGACCATTAATGAATACACAACTATTCTTGGCCCGTAGTGTGAGACCCCAGATTTTATCAATAAAGATTTAAATTTTATCGAAATAATTTTTAATATTATAGTGTGAATTTGAGATAATATTATAGTTGTGGGTAATATTTATAAATTTTGCAAATTATTGACAAATTCCGTGAAGAGGGCTTTCAATAAGATTTCTTTTCTTCATCGCGCCGCAAATGATTCAAACCTCTCCTTAGATGAACTTTCTGACATCGCTAATAATGTTATCTAATAATATTATTGAGATAATATGAATTATTGCTTCGATAATGAAAGATACGTGTAATGACAATTATCAAACAACAAAGAATATAAAATATCAACGCAAACAATTATTAACTCAATAAAATATCGAGCGAAGAATTATTATAACCATTATTCGAGTAGTGCCTTCACGTAAGAATCAATAATTGGTGCAATACTGCAAAGTATCTTCTCAACAACGCCAGTATTAAGTGTGTTTTAACCACCGGGTATTCCAATAAAGATAATTGAATAACTACGCCGTTATTTAAAAACAACTTATATTTGTCGCTTTCTTCATCCAATCGCTCACATGGGGCCCACACATGACAAGCGCTATGGTCGCATTTAATATTTCCCCGATTAAATCTTAATATTCCACGCACCAAACTAATATTCCGACAACAATGAATATTTTATAACCACTTGCTTATTTTGAAATATTTATGTATTTAACCCTTAACTATCCACATTAATCAAATCAACCCTTACTATTTCAAAATAAAGGAAATTCCTTTTATTTAAAAATTTTGGTCTTACAACCTCCCTCCTTATGAAATTTCGTCCTCGAAATCGACGTGACGATACTGGTGTTTTGAAAAGGTGAGGATACCTCGCTTTCATTTCGTTTCCAATTCCTGTGTCATTTCCTCTATAAAGCATGATTCCTCCACAAAACTTTAACTTGTGGTATAACCTTTCAAGGCGTAGGACATGCTCCTTCCTATCCAAAATCTTGATAGTACCTCCTCACACGTTAAGTCTTTGGCTATCTCGTCCGGTTTCTAACTCAATAACGTGGTTCGGGTCTTTCACATATTTATTAAGTAACGATATGTGAAACACATTATAACACGAGACATACTTTCGGCGGAGGTAACGTAAGTCTATAGGCTACATTTCCTACTCGGTCAAGAATTTGAAATGGACCGATAAATCGTGGATTGAGCTTTCTCTCTTCCCAAATCTTGTAACTCTTCCATTGGAGCAAACTCGCAACAATACATGATCCCCCTACACTAAATTCCACGCCCTTTCGATGAAGATTCGTGATAACTCTTTTGTCGATCTTACGCTGCTTCAGTATACGTTGTCGAATCATTAGTCATACGCATCTTAACTCGGTCCCAACAATGTTGCTTTCGCCCAACCTCATCCCAAATATATCGAGAACGACATTTTGTCCATATAATGCTTCGAATGGAACCATGCCTATATTTGTTTAATAACTATTGTTGTATGAGAATTCCACCAATGGCAAGTACTTATCCCAACTTTCTTTGAAATCTAGGACACGAGTTTTAATATATCTTCAAGAGTTTGAGTAGTCCTTTCGATTGCCCATCCGCTTTGAGGATGGTACGCCAAACCGAATCGTAAATTCGCGCCCATAGCTTTCTACAAACTAACCCAAACTATGGATCCGGCATGCCATGCAATCTCACAATCTCATTTACGTACATACGAGAAAGACGTTCAAGGAATAAGTCTCTCGTATCGGTAGAAAAATGAGCAGACTTGGTTAATCTATCAACAATAACCCAAATAAGATCTACGCCTTGAGAAACCTTGGGAAGATTAGTAATGAAATTGTGGTAATGTGTTCCCACTCCCATTTCAAAATCTCAAGTGGTTGCAATGGACCCTTTCGCACTTGATGCTCGCCTTTACATGTTGATAAGTTAAACATCTCGAGATAAACCACGTGATCTCTCTCCTCATATTGCTCCACCAAAATGTATGTTGAAGATCATAATACATTTTGGTACTCCCTGTGATGGATTGCAAACAATGTGTTGTGTGCCTCCATCATGATTCTATGCTTCAAATCAAAATCATTAGGAATGCCAAGTCGGAGTCGACTCAAGTATTCCTTCTTCATCAATTCTCGCCCTAATAGCTCCTTCTTGTACTTTCTTCTTCATACGCATCATTCCTGCCTGGCTCGAGCAATCTTAACATTTTCTATTAAAGTTGGCTCTGTCGATACTTGACATCATCGCACTCGTTCTCGCATATGATCTTCTACTCAACGCGTACGCCTACCACGTTCATTTTCAGGATGGTATGATCGTAACATGTCTTTGAAATGAGTCTCCTCTTGAGTTCTTCAAGCTCTTCCCACATTCCTTGCTCCATTCGAATTTTGTATCTCTACGAGTCATTTGCGTTAATGGAATGGCGATTCGAGAATATCCTTCAACGAATCTCCGATAATAACCAAACTAAGCTTCAGAAAAGCTACGATTTCGATAATCGACTTAGGTTGCTCTCAATCGTGACTCATATCCCAATCTTGGATAAGACGTCACAATGACACCTATCGCTTTACTATCGCATCTAATACGACGCCCCTACAGAGAAGTTCGGCAAGTGAATTCCACAAAGGAAGTCACAAGATAAAGGCTCAGTACCAAATTCTATAGTTGAATTTTTAACTCCGAAGTTCAATAGAGCCATTCGATATGAGATTTTAAAATGAAGTTTTATCAGGGGTTCAAAGTCGATACAAAATTTAATATCGAGCTTTGGGAGTAAGCCAAGAAATTCTTCGTAAAATACGTCAGGAAAAATCAATAACAACAGGAATATTATTCAAATCGACGTGTCTTTATTCAAATCCATAACATGGACTAAGAAAACTTCGACATCCGTAATAAACGAATGACTTCATGGCTTGATATGAAAATGTTTGACTACAATGGTTTGATTGCTTGAATTGAATAACAAAAGTTGCTTAGGAATATGAAAACTAACAACCCATTTAAAATAATCAATTTCGGATGATGAGTAGTTAACCTTAAAATCACATCAAAAGCAAATATCTCTATAGAAATAAGGTTAATGTGTAATGTGATAAAGTGCTAACTTGAATCAAGCAAGATTTTTAAACAATGATGTAATGAAAGTTTCTCCTAACGGATTCTCCATAAATAGTCAAAGTCTAATTTCTCCGTAGTCAAGTTCAAACGTTGAGCATAAAGTAAGAGAGATAAAAGAATGGGTAGAACCGATATCTAGTAAGGTATATACTTCGCAAGAATTTATAATCGATTAACCGTGCTAACTTCGTTCGTTCCTCAGATTTTGATTGGGCCACGACAAACGCCTTCCAAGAACCGATTGACTTTGACTTTTCCGGGGATTTTTTGAGTCACCATTCTCATTTGGATCGGGTTTCGCCATCGTGATAATCTCGAAAGCGATATGTCCTTCCTTTCCACAACTATAGCATACCTTAAACTGTTGTGGGCGGTTTCAATGATATGTCCCTCTTTCCGTGATTTGTAACATACGACCGGTGGTCGCATTCTCTCCTTAAAACTAGTTGCTATAGGCGCCGACGCCTTCACATGGTCGTTGTTAAATCTCCTCTTTTTAAAATCTCCTCCCAACTTCGCTTCTTTCTATTTTCATGGCCGCGATTACCACCTGAGTGGTTACCGCCTTTGTTAAAGTATTCTTCTTTCTCCGTTGGTTATCGTTATTCGATGATCGCTATCTTCTAGATGATCCTCGGTTATGGTCCCCTGGTTGAACGCATTTCGTTATCTCGCTTCTAACAACGTGAGCCTCGCTGACAACATCTGAATAGAGAAAATTTATGAGAAATGAGATATCGACGTACGTCAAGTTTCAAACCTCTCGTAAACATCGCGTCATACGTTCCTCATTCTCCACCAAATGAGGTGCAACTGGATAACTCCATGAACTTCGCTTCGTCTTTGGGACACCGCCATGTTATTCTCGCTCTAGTCTAATAAACTCCACTTCCTTCATACGACGAATACTTTCGTGAAAGTACTTGTCATTGAATTTATTTCAAACGTCTCCCCATGACACGCCGAAAAGTAAATGGATGGGACGCTTCATGATTCCCACCCGATGAATGCCTCGCCACGGAACATAAAGGTGGCGAATGGAACTTTCTGTTCCTCCGTGCAT
Source organism: Panax quinquefolius (assembly GCA_020205615.1). NCBI lineage: Eukaryota > Viridiplantae > Streptophyta > Magnoliopsida > Apiales > Araliaceae > Panax > Panax quinquefolius. The sequence continues at coordinate 89,903,667 of CM035174.1, read as the reverse complement.
CCCAAGACATCGAATATCTTGGTAATTTGTTTGACCCACGCCTCGCGCCTTAATCGGATCCGGCTTTCCCTGTAATTTTGGTGGTCCCAACTCTTTATTTGCATGCATTTGTGACCACTCGTGAATTGCTATCATTTCTCCTGTATTTTGAACACGAGTCTCCTCAATTCGATTTTGCATGAACTGCAAAAAGCTTCTAAACATCCCCTCGTTCATCATCTCTCGGTGGTGTTATTCACGGGAGAGAACATTGCCACTGTGTTGACGCTCTCCTCGTTGGTAAAGACTGAGCATCTCCACGGCCTCATTTACTCCATTGTTAATATTCTCACGACATTCTCAAAATATCGTCATAAAACAAGAGTTAATTAAGGAAATCAATATATCACATAATATCCCTATATCTTGACCAAATAACAAATAAGCTTAGGTAGGACACACTAGCGAAGGGATTTACTCTCCCTCCTCCTAGTTCTATTCCCGATCTCCGCCAGAGATCATATCCCAAGCTCGATACTAATTTGTGACGCCCCCAAAATAGGTATACACAACACCCATTCCGAGTCGCCAAATACATGGTACGTAAACAACTACAACTTTATTATTACAACAAGAAAGCGTGAGTTTGAATACAAATATTATCTTCAGACAATATCTATACTCAAATAAATCCTCATCACATTATTGATTCATTATTTTACAAAATGGTGAGGACTACTAAACAACTCTCTCTAGAATCTTCATTCCATACCCGACTAAGTACTCGCTACATTCTCGCCCCCGAGAAGAAAAATGGAACAACAAGGAAAAGGGTGAGCTCAACTAGCCCGGTAAAGAATATTATGACTAAGATAATATACAACAAATTATCGTTAGTCTTCAACAGGAAAAATCGATAGAATACAATGTACAACAAGTTTGATCATCAATATTCGCAATGAAATAATAATTCATGAAGAGTTACGTAGAGAATGAAATCTACTATAATCTATGAATTTAATAAATCCATCATCAATATTTTATCCTCGTAACATCAATCAATATACATCGGAATCAAATATTCATCTTTGCACTACAGCCAAAGATATTCATCGATTGGTCATGTTCATTTAAAACACTGCTCATCTTTGCACTCTGAGCCAAAGATATTAATCAATCGGTCCATGTTCATCTCAACACTGTTCATCTTTGCAGACTACGTGCCAAAGATATTCTTCAGAAATCATTCATCTTTGCACTACAAAGCCAAAGATATTCTTAAGAAATCATTCATCTTTGACTACTGTGCCAAAGATATTCCATAATATCATCATTTAAGACCGAGGATGATGAAATTTTTTTAAAGAAACGAATCCGGTGAAACAAAATGACAAGGATTAAGGATTAAGGATTCGTACTTGGTTTTATCCACGCCCAAAAATACCTCAAAAATAATCATAGTGGTGTAAAATTCAAGAATGATCAAAACATGGATACAATCGAGTTAGTATCCGAATAGATGTTTTAGACGAAAAGAAGAAATTTTATTTTTCTATTGAATAAGATCAGATATCGTGAATAGGTCAGATATCGTGAATAAAGTCCAGACACGTGAATAGTAACTCAGGACACCAAAAGATAGAAATTCCACAAAAACATCTTCACGCTTCATGAATAGTACTCGTGAATAAGAACTCGTGAATAAGAACTCATGAATAGTAATTCGTGAATAGTAACTCATGAATAAGAACTCGTGAATAGTAATCGTGAATAGTAACTCCGGCATGTAAAAAAAGTTCCAAATTTGATAAAACTTCAGATCAACATTTCAAAGATAATGATATTGAAGAAATAATATCATTAAAAAAAAATAATATCCCTTACCTCGAAAGATCAAGACTTACTACTAGAAATAAGGGTATAGTCTTTGAAGGAACTTGCACCGTCTAGCAATACTCAAAGTATACTCAAAATACTCACAAGAATACGCTCAAAATATCGAAAGAAATAGAGAGAAAACTTCAGTTTACGGTGTGATTTTTAATTCGAACCCAAGACCTATTTATAGGAAAATGCTTAGAACACCAAAGCGTAAAATTTAATATAATATTAATATAATTATACAAATTTTCCTTAGCCCACCTTTTGGTCAAAACACCAGCCACACATGTTAATGATGTCCAAAAAAATACAAAAAACGTTTTTCTTAACAAAAATAATTTAAACTCCCAAAATCAATTATTTTGAGCTTGGAACTTCAATAATTCATAATAAATAGCCCTTTCATCAGAAAATTCGAATCTCATGAGTTTTTATAGGAAATTCAATTCTCTACAACTTTGCAGAAGAAAGTTTTTCCAAATTCCAAACAAAAATCGACCGAAATCCACAAACAAGCGATTTTACAGTGCTATAATCAAATTTCTATTAATAATTGTGTCCACCAACACACAAAACATGTGTTAAACATTTAATGCCACAAAAATACTCTTCCTCCTCATATACTCATATATCCCACATTCATTGTAAAAATATCACCGTTAATATATTATTAAAATAATATATTTAAATGAATTATTTTATCGTAAAAGATAAAATATTAATTTTCAACAATTGTCATTTTAAAATTTTCTCCATCTATATCCACATAAAATCAATATTTTCCTCATCATATAAATCAATAATTAATTATTCACAAATAATATTATGAGAATCACAATATTGACAACTGTGCAGCTCCTCAGAAAGAGGGCTTTCCAATAAGAATTTCTTCTTCTTGGCTTGCAATTAGATGACCAAACCTCTCCTTAGATGAGAACTTTCTAGACATTGCCAATAATGTTATCTAATAATATTATTCGAGATAATATGAATTATTGCTTCGATAATGAAAGATCTTGTGTAATGACAATTATTGAAACAACAAAGAATATAAAATATCAACGCAGCAATTATTAACTCAATAAAATATCGAATAAAGTAATTACGTAACCATTATTGAGTAGTAAAGTGCCTTCACGTAAGAATCAATAATTGGTGCAATACTGGTGTGCTACTTGTTCAACAACGCGTATTAGTGTGTTTTAACCACCGGGTATTTCAACAAAGATAATCTGCAATAAATACTACGCCAGTTATTTAAAAACAACTTATATTTGTCGCTTTTCTTCATCCAATCGCTTCAAGTTATGGGGCCCACACATGATCGCTACTGCGTCGTCAGCATCTAATATTTCCAAACAATACGAATATTCCACGACCAAACGAATATTCCCAAACAACAATGAATATTTTATAACCACTTGCTTATTTTGAAATATTTGCGTATTTAACCCTTAACTATCCACATTAATCAAATCAACCCTTACTATTTCAAAATAAAGGAAATTCCTTTTATTTAAAATTTGAGGGTCTTACAACCTCCCTCCTTATGAAATTTCGTCCTCGAAATTGACGACGCACACTGGTGTTTTGAAAAGGTGAGGATACCTCGCTTTCATTTCCGCTTTCCAATTCCCGTGTCATTTCCTCTATAGCATGATTCCTCCACAAAACTTTAACTTGTGGTATAACCCTTTCTTGGCGTGGGACATGCTCCTTCCTATCCAAAATCTTGATAGGTACCTCCTCATACGTTAAGTCTTGCTATCTCGTAAATGGGTTCTAACTCAATAACGTGGTTCGGGTCTTTCACATATTTATTTAAGTACGAGATATGTGAAACACATTATGAAACACGAGACATACTTGAGGTAACGCAAGTCTATAGGCTACATTTCCTACTCGGTCAAGAATTTGAAATGGACCGATAAATCGTGGATTGAGCTTTCTCTCTTCCCAAATCTTGTAACTCCTTCCATGGAGCAACTCGCAACAATACATGATCCCCTACACTAAATTCCACGTCCTTTCGATGAAGATTCGCATAACTCTTTTGTCGATCTTATGCCGCTTTGTATACGTTGTCGAATCATTAGTCATACGCACTAACTTTCGGGTCCCAACAACAATGTTGCTTCGCCCACCTCATCCCAATATATGGAGAACGACATTTTGTCCATATAATGCTTCGAATGGAACCATGCCTATATTTGTTTAATAACTATTGTTGTATGAGAATTCCACCAATGGCAAGTACTTATCCCAACTTTCTTTGAAATCTAGGACACGAGTTTTAATATATCTTCAAGAGTTTGAGTAGTCCTTTTCGATTGCCCATCCGTTTGAGGATGGTATGCCAAACCGAATCGTAAATTCGCGCCCATAGCTTTCTACAAACTAACCCAAAACTATGGATACTTGGCATGCCATGCAATCTCACAATCTCATTTACGTACATACGAGAAAGACGTTCGAGGAATAAGTCTCTCGTATCAGAAGAAATGAGCGGACTTGGTTAATCTATCAACAATAACCCAAATAGCATCTATGCTTGAGAAACCTTGGGAAGATTAGTAATGAAATTGAGGTAATGTGTTCCCACTCCCATTTCAAAATCTCAAGTGGTTGCAATGGACCCTTTGGCACTTGATGCTCGCCTTTACATGTTGATAAGTTAAACATCTCGAGATAAACTACGTGATCTCTCTCCTCATATTGCTCCACCAAAATGTATGTTGAAGATCATAATACATTTTGGTACTCCGAGATGGATTGCAAACAATGTGTTGTGTGCCTCCATCATGATTCTATGCTTCAAATCAAAATCATTAGGAATGCCAATGCAGAGTTGACTCAAGTATTCCTTCTTCATCAATTCTCGCCTTAGGAATAGCTCCTTCTTCAGACTTTCTTCTTCATACGCATCGGCTCCGGCCCGGTGGCTCGAGCAATCTTAACATTTTCTATTAAAGTTGGCTCTACGCGTATACTTGACATCATCGCACTCGCTCCTCGTTGATATGATCTTCTACTCAACGCGTCACCTACCACGTCGCTTTTCAGGATGGCACGATCGTAACATGTCTTTGAAATGAGTCTCCTCTTGAGTTCTTCAAGCTCTTCCCACATTCCTCGCTCCATTCGAATTTTGTATCTCTACGAGTCAAATTGCGTTAATGGAATGGCTATTCGAGAATATCCTTCAACGAATCTCCGATAATAACCAACTAAGCCTAGAAAGCTACGATTTCGATAATCGACTTAGGTTGCTCTCAATCGTGACTCATATCCCAATCTTGGATAAGACGTCACAATGACACCTATCGATTTCTTATCGCATCTAATATGACGCCCCTACTGAGAGTTCGCTTAAGTGAATTCCACAAAGGAAGTCACAAGATAAAGGCTCAGTACCAAATTCTATAGTTGAATTTTTAACTCACGAAGTTCAATAGAGCCATTCGATATGAGATTTTAGAAATGAGTTTTGTACCGGGTTCAAAGTCGATACAAAATTTAATATCAAAGCTTTGGGAGTAAGCCAAGAAATTCTTCGAGAAAATACGTCGGGAAAAATCAATAACAACAGAATATTATTCAAATCGACGTGTCTTTATTCAAATCCATAACATGGACTAAGAAAACTTGACATCCGTAATAAACGAATGACTTCATGGCTTGATATGAAAATGTTTGACTACAATGGTTTGATTGCTTGAATTGAATAACAAAGTTGCTTAGGAATATGAAAACTAACAACCTTACGAAAATAATCAATTTTGCATGATGATGAGTAGTTAACCTTAAAATCACATCAAAAGCAAATATCTCTATAGAAATAAGGTTAACGGGTAATGTGATAGTGCCAACTTGAATCAAGCAAGATTTTTAAACAACAGATGTAATGAAAGTTTCTCCTAACGGATTCTCCATAAATAGGTCAAAGTCTAATTTCTCCGTAGTCAAGTTCAAACGTTGAGCGCAAGTAAGAGAGATAAAAGAATGGGTAGAACCGATATCTAGTAAGGTATATACTTCGCAAGAATTTATAATTGACTAACCCGTGCTAACTTCGTTCGGGTTCCTTGCATTTTGACCGGTCACGACAAACGCTTCTTCCAAGAATCGTTGACTTTGACTTTTTCGGGACAGTTTTTGAGTCACCATTCTCATTGGGGTGGGTTTTTACTCGCATAATCTCGAAAGCGATATGTCCTTCCTTTCCACAACTATAAGCATACCTTAAAGCTGTTGTGGGCGCCAATGATATGTCCCTCTTTCCCAAGATTTGTAACATACGACCGGTGGTCGTTCTCCTCCCTAAAACTAGTTGCTATAAAGCGCCGACGCCTTCATGGTCGTTGTTAAATCTCCTCTTTTAAAATCTCCTCCCAACTCGCTTCTTCTATTTTCATGGCCGCGATTACCACCGGAGTGGTTACCGCTTTGTCCGTATTCTTCTTTCTCCGTTGGTTATATCGTTATTACGATCGCTATCTTCTTGATGATGATCCGGTTATGGTCCCTCGGTTGAACGCATTTCGTTATCTCGCTCTAACAATCGAGCCCCGCTGACAACATCGAATAGAGAGAAAATTTATGAGAAATGAGATATCGACGTATGTCAAGTTTCAAACCTCTCGTAAACATCCGCGTCATACGTTCCTCATTCTCCACCAAATGAGGTGAGAACTCGATAACTCCGCGAACTTCGCCTCGTCATTGGGGGACACCGCCATGTTATTCTCGCTTTCTAGTCTAATAAACTCCACTTCCTTCATACGACGAATACTTTCGGGAAAGTACTTGTCATTGAACTATTTCAAACGTCTCCCATGACATCTTTGAGCAAATTTGGATGGGTACGCTTATGATTCCCACCAAGAATCTGCCTTCGCCACTTAACATAAAGGTGGCGAATGGAACTTTCGTTCCTCGTGCATCCCAAGACATCGAATATCTTGGTAATTTGTTTGACCCACGTCTCCGCCTTTAATCGGATCCGCTTTCCCGAATTTTGGTGGTCCCAACTCTTTGAACTCGCTTGCGTCGTGACCACTCGTGAATTGCTATCATTTCCTCCTCTGTATTTTGAACACGAGTCTCCCTCGCCCCGATTTTGCATGAACCGCAAAAAGCTTCTAAACATCCCCTCGTTCATCATCTCGCTTTCGGTTGGTGTTATTCACGGGAGGAACATTGCCCACTGTTGCAGACGTTTCTCCTCGTTGGTAAATCACAGCATCTCCACGGCCTCATTTACTCCATCGTTAATATTCTCAATCGACATTCTCAAATCACCGTCATAAAACAAGAGTTAATTAAGGAAATCAATATATCACATAATATCCCTATATCTTCGACAAATAACAAATAAGCTTAGGTAGGACACACTAGCGGAAGGATTACTCGTCTCTCCCTCCTAGTTTATTCCCCGATCTCCGCCAGAGATCATATCCTAAGCTCGATACCAACTGTGACGCCCCCAAAATAGGTATACACAACACCCATTCGAGTCGCCAAATACATGGTACGTAAACAACTACAACTTTATTATTACAACAAGAAAAAGCGTGAGTTTGAATACAAATATTATCTTCAGACAATATCTATACTCAAATAAATCCTCATCACATTATTGATTCATTATTTTACAAAAATGGTGAGGACTACTAAACAACTCTCTCTAGAATCTTCATTCCATACCCCGACTAAGACTTCGCTACATTCTCGCCTCCACGAGAAGAAAAAATGGAACAACAAGGAAAAGGGTGAGCTCAACTAGCCCAAGAAAGAATATTATGACTAAGATAATATACAACAAATTATCGTTAGTCTTCAACAGGAAAAATCGATAGAATACAATAGACAACAAGTTTCAGATCAATATTTCGCAATGAAATAATAATTCATAGAAGAGTTACGTAGAGAATGAAATCTACTATAATCTATGAATTTAACGGTCCATCATCAATATTTTATCCTCGTAACATCAATCAATATACATCCGGAATCAAATATTCATCTTTTGCACCTTACAGCCAAAGATATTCATCGATTAGTCATGTTCATTTAAACACTGTTCATCTTTGCACTCTGAGCCAAAGATATTAATCAATCGGTCATGTTCATCTCAACACTGCTCATCTTTTGACTACTGAGGCCAAAGATATTCTTCAGAAATCATTCATCTTTGCACCTCTGAGCCAAAGATATTCTTAAGAAATCATTCATCTTTTTGCACTCTGAGCCAAAGATATTCCATAATATCATCATTTAAGACCGAGGATGATGAAATTTTTTTAAAGAAACGAATCCGGTGAAACAAAATGACAAGGATTAAGGATTAAGGATTCGTACTTGGTTTTATCCACGCCCAAAATACCTCAAAAATAATCATAGTGGTGTAAAATTCAAGAATGATCAAAACATGGATACAATCGAGTTAGTATCCGAATAGATGTTTTAGACGAAAAGAAGAAATTTTATTTTTCTATTGAATAAGATCAGATATCGTGAATAGTCAGATATCGTGAATAAGGCCAGATATCGTGAATAGTAACTCTCGACACCAAAAGATAGAAATTCCACAAAAACATCTTCACGCTTCATGAATAGTACTCGTGAATAGTAACTCGTGAATAAGAACTCATGAATAGTAACTCGTGAATAGTAACTTCGTGAATAGTAACTTTCACATGAAAAAGTTCCAAATTTGATAAAAACTTCAGATCAACATTTCAAAGATAATGATATTGAAGAAATAATATCATTACAAAAAATAATATCCCTTACCTCGAAAGATCAAGATTTCTAAGGTAGAATCTAGGGTATAGTCTTTGAAGGAACTTTGCAACCGTCTAGCAATACTCAAAGTATACTCAAAATACTCACAAGAATACGCTCAAAATATCGAGAGAGAAATAGAGAGAAAACTTGGGTTTACGGTGTGATTTTCAATTCGAACTAAGCACCCTATTTATAGGAAAACGCTTAGAACACAAAGCAGTAAAATTTAATATAATATTAATATAATTATACAAATTTTCCTTAGCCCACCTTTTGGTCAAAACACCAGCCACACATGTTAATGATGTCCAAAAAAATAAAAAAACGTTTTTCTTAACAAAAATAATTTAAACTCCCAAAAATCAATTATTTCTGAGCTTCGGAACTTCAATAATTCATAATAAATAGCCCTTTCATCAGAAAATTCGAATCTCGCGAGTTTTTATAGGAAATTCAATTCTCTACAACTTTGCAGAAGAAAGTTTTTCCAAATTCCAAACAAAAATCTACCGAAATCCACAAACCGGGCGATTTTTGTGCTATAATCAAATTTCTATTAATAATTGTGTCCACCAACACACAAAACATGTGTTAAACATTTAATGCCACAAAAATACTCTTCCTCCTCATATACTCATATATCCCACATTCATTGTAAAAATATCACCGTTAATATATTATTAAAATAATATATTTAAATGAATTATTTTATCAGAAAAAGATAAAATATTAATTTTCAACAATTGTCATTTTAAAAATTTTCTCCATCTATATCCACATAAAATCAATATTTTCCTCATCATATAAATCAATAATTAATTATTCACAAATAATATTACGTAATCACAATATTGACAACCGTGCGGTTCAGAAAGAGGGGCTTTCAATAAGAATTTCTTCTTATCTTGGCGCAATTAGATGACCAAACCTCTCCTTAGATGTAACTTTCTAGACATTGCCAATAATGTTATCTAATAATATTATTCAGATAATATGAATTATTGCTTCGATAATGAAAAGATCTTGTGTAATGACAATTATTGAAACAAAGAATATAAAATATCAACGCAAAGAATTATTAACTCAATAAAATAATCGAATGAGCAAGTAATTATCGTAACCATTATTGAGTAGTGCCTTCACGTAAGAATCAATAATTGGTGCAATACCGGTGTGCTACTTGTTCAACAACGCCAGATTAGTGTGTTTTAACCACCGGGTATTCCAACAAAGATAATCTGCAACAACAACTACTGTAGTTATTTAAAAACAACTTATATTTGTCGCTTTTCTTCATCCAATCGCTTTCCGTTATGGGGCCACACACGATCTAGCTTGGTCGTCACGAATATTCCCCGACAAAGACAAATATTCCACGACCAAACGAATATTCCCAAACAACAATGAATATTTTATAACCACTTGCTTATTTTGAAATATTTGCGTATTTAACCCTTAACTATCCACATTAATCAAATCAACCCTTACTATTTCAAAATAAAGGAAATTCCTTTTATTTAAAAATTTGAGGTCTTACGGTAAAACGATGAATACGTGTGGTTGCATAGTAGTAATATACGGTATTGATTATCGATGCTTATGTGAGAAGTCACTCGGTTTGATTCCATTATATTGTCGATTAATAATATGAATTATTATAAGCGATAATGACGTTTTGTTTTATTCAGTATTATTAACGTAATAAAATGAAACATCTTTTTATATAAAATGAATACTTTATTAAAGTTATTCTATAAATAGAATATATTATATTTTATTATGCATAGTGTTGCGTAGTGTTTTTGCATAGTGTTTTGCAGATAGTGTTGCATAGTGTTTGCATAGTAAAATGTTTTATATAAATAAAATATATTATATTTTATTTAAAAGATTTTGCTTTAAATATGGACCGTCGTCGATTAAAGTAAATCAATTGGAATGATTCATGGATTAATTACTATGCATTCTATTTTCCTATAAATAGAAGCTCATTCCTTCATTATTTTCTTAATTCTTTGAAACTCTAGAGAGAAATTATAGAGAGAAGCTATAGAGAAAATCTATAGAGAGAAAGAAGAAGAGTATGATTCAGTACTTCACTACTTTGATCTCCGGTGTCTTTTACTACGGAAGAGGTATTATTTGTTGTGCCGTAAGGGATATTATTCGTTTGTATTCATGAAGAGAACTTTAGTTATTCCATTCTTTATTATTACATTGGAATAACTTGTATACGTGGCATACCCTATACTTGGTGAAATCCTACGTTATTCTATTCATTATTATTACATTGGAATAACTTTTGTAAAAGTGGTATACCCAATACATAACTTTGTATATGCAAGATACCCTATACTTGGTGAAATCCTTATGTTATTCCATCCTTATTTATTACATTTGGAATAACTCAGATCTGCTGAATCCCCTATACTTGGTGATCTTCTTACGTTATTCCATTCTTTATTATTCTGTTGGAATATCCTCGTACGTGTTTTACACAGGACTGGTTCCATTGTTTATTATTCCGCATTTATTATTACATTTGGAATATCACATGCTGCGTGTTTTACACCGGACTGGTTCCATTGTTTATTATTCAAAGATTTATTATTACATTGGATCATCCGCATTGATTGTGAATTTCACCCGACACGGTTTATTATTATTTACGTTGGAATAACTGCATCATGTGAAGTACCGCATGCATGGTGATTTCTTTTGTTATTCCATTCTTTATTATACCCAGTTGGTTAAAACTTTGACTTTATACTCCATGAAATTAGTAGAATATCCTTGATATTTGCGTTTCATCCAAAGATATCTTTTCATGGAAATATTCTTACGATCATTCTTGAATTTTACTAATTTGACGTTAATAATAATTCCGGATAAAATAATTCTTGAACTTGTTTTATTGAATTCTTATATCATTGTCATCATCCCTCATGTTTATATTATGTTGAAAAGTCATACGTATTCAGAAGCGTAGATGGACTTGGTATGATTATGACCGAGAGACTATTCGATTGTAATCATGGTAGTAATGTTACAAATGATGTGATAAAAATCCCTCGATGGTAGTAGTGCATTGGTGGACGATTGTTGGCATGATCACGACCATTAATGAATACACAAATATTCTGGCCCCGTAGTGCATGAATAATTATGGTCGCGATACTAAAGAATATCCTGGTAGTAGAAGTGCGGGGTGATTCGATGATGTGGAATATTTATTAAAGTCGAGTCTCGCCTATAATGATGATGAAAACCTTTTAAAACCTAAAAGATAGTAGACTTTATTTTCTACTTGACTCTTTTAATGGATTACATATTCACCGCAGATTAAACCTGGTTATCTATTGTATTTTATCGGTTTAACATTGTTGAAGACTATTGATAATTTATTACGCATTATCTTAGTCATAATATTTCTTCTTTGGGCTAGTTGAGCTCACCCTTTCTTTCACCGTTTCTTCGTGAAATGAGAATATATACCGGGACTTAGCCTGGGGAAGCGAGTGATGGTCCGAAGATAAGATTAGTAGTCCTCACTATTCTACGTAAAATAGTGTGATAATAACTCAGAATGAGGACTTTTTGTTTGAGTTTGTATAATATCTAGTAGAGCGATATTTGTATTTAAACTCACGGTTTATGTCGTATTGCATACCACGACGCAGTTATGTTAATAAGTTGTATTTAAATTACATGTACCATGTAAGTGGCGACCAAAGATGGGTGATGTATACCTAATTTTGGCGGTGTCACAGTTGGTATCAGAGCATAGGGATATGATCCCTGGCTAAGATGTGAGAATAGTACTAGGAGGGAGAGACGGGAATACCTTCGCTTAGTATGACCTACCTAAGTTTATGTGCTTTATTTTATTGGTTGGCCGAAGATAGTGATAATTTGTTACATGTCAATTAACCTTTTGTTTTGTGGCAAGATTCGAAAATGACATCTGAGAATGTTGAGAATAGCAATGGAGCGCAGGCGATCGTTGATTCACCACATATCAATAATCGGGATAATGTGCATCAAGAAGGCGACAATCCTCATGCAAACAACAACACCGACCAAATGATGAATGATCAAATGTTCGGAGGCTTTTATGCAATTTATGCAACAAAGAAAGTAGAGCGACTTCGTCAAAAACGTAGGTGGAAACACGAAAACTCTCGGCGGTCACCGCTTAAACAATTCAAGGAGCTGGGACCACCGGAGTTTAAGGGTGAGCAAAACCACTTACGGCGGAAGCATGGATAAAAGCAGATTACCAAGATATTTGATGTCTTGGGATGCTCCGAGGAGCAAAAGGTTCCCTTTTCCGCCTTTTATGTTGCGCGGAGAGTGATTCTTGGTGGGAATCAGAAACGCGTACTCGACTTCTTGATCAAGATATCTTGGGAGAAGTTCCAGAGACATTCAACGACAAATACTTTCCGAAAGTATTCGCCACATGAAGGAGGTGGAGTTTATCAAGTTGGAACAAAACAATATGGCCGTGTCGCAATACGAGGCAAAATTTGCGGAGTTATCACGGTTTCGTCCACTGGTGGATAATGAAGAGAGAATGGCGCGAATGTTTTTAAGAGGTTTGAAGCGGAGATACGTCAACATCTTATTTCTCATAAACCGTGTTTGTATTCAGATGTTGTAAATAGGGCTCGATTAGTGGAGAGCGATAATGAGTCAACGAATGAAACTAAAAGAGAAGCGGTAAGCAAAATTATAATACCAATGGTAGTAGTCATCAAGCGGTGACAACAAGCGTGGAGGAATCAACGGGCCGGATATGGTAACCACTTCGGTGGTAATCGAGGCCAAAACAATAAGAATGGACATTTCAAGAAAAGGAGATTCAACAATGATGGAAAGACGTCAAAGACCAAAGACCCATTGTTAAGGAAGGAGAAAGACCACCTATCATATGCTTCAAAATGCGGAGGAGAGGACACGGCGATCCAAGCTGCGTCATGCCATCCAAAGCATGTTATAATTGTGGAAGAGAAGGTCACATAGCTCGATTTTTGTTGTTTCAAGACAAATTCAACTAGGATGGAGGCACCAAAGGCCATCCCGGAAAATTCAAAACCTAGAGTAGCAAGGGAGAAGCGTTTGTTGTGACCTCCCAAAGAGCAAGGAATCGAATGCGTCATCACGGGTAAGCTTATCATAAACTCTAATGAAGTCTATACTTTATTTGATAACGGTTCTACCCATTCTTTTATTTCTCCTACTTGCGCTCATCGATTAAATTTGACTCAGGAGAAATTAGACTTTGACTTATCTGTGGAAACTCCGTTGGGAGAAACCTTCATTACATCTCATCGTTTATAAGTCTTGTTTGGTTCAAATCGGTACCCTCACATTACTGTCGATCTTATTTCATTAAAATACTTGCATTTGGCGTGATTCTAGGGATTGATTGGTTAACTACTTATCATGCAAAAATTGATTGTTTTCGTAAGGTTGTTAGCTTTCATATTCCTAATCAACCTATTATGCTAATTCAAACGACCAAACCATTAAAATCAATCACGGTCATCTCAAGCCATAAAGCTATTCGTTTATTGAAAAGCGGATGTCAAGCTTTATTAGCTCATATCATGATTTAAACAAAATACGCCGATTTTGAACGATATTTCTATTGTTAATAAATTTCCGACGTATTCTCAAGAAGAACTTCTGGCCTACCCCTAGGCGTGAAATTGAATTTTGTATCGACCTTGAACTCCAGACAAAACCTATTTCCAAAGCCCCATATCGAATGGCTCCTATTGAACTTTGATTTGAAGACCCAACCGCAGGAATTGTTAGACATTGGCTTTATTCGTCCTAGTACTTCTCCTTGGGGTGCTCTCTGTTCTATTCGTGAAGAAGAAAGATGGGAGATACGCGACTTTTTGTATTGATTATCGGAGTTGAATCATGTCACCATCAAAAATAGGTATCCATTGCCACGTATTGATGACTGTTTGACCGGTTGCAAGGAGCCAAATTCTTTTCAAAGATTGATCTTCGTTAGGATATCACCAATTGAAGATTAGAACCACCGACATTCCAAAGACGGCCGTAACTCGAGACGGGCATTATGAATTCTAAATCATGTCCTTTGGATTGACTAATGCTCTCTTTGCCTTCATGGATATGATGAACCGAGTATTCAAGGAATATTTAGATCACTTTGTGGTCGTCTTTATTGATGACATCCTTATTTATTTCAAAAGTAGTGAAGATCATGAAAGCAACACTTGAGGTCGACACTCCAAAAGCTTCGTGAATATAAGCTTTATGCCAAGTTGAAGAAATGTGAGTTCGGTGAAGAAGTAGCATTCCTTGGGCACGTGGTATCAAGTCATGGAATATCATTGACCCAACAAAGATTGAAGCTATTCAAAGCTGGGAACAACCTAAATCGGCTGATAAAGCACGTAGCTTTCTCGGTTTAATTTGGTTATTATCGGAGATTCGTGGAAGGATTTTCTCGAATCGCTACTCCATCGACTCGGTGACTCGGAAAGATACAAAGTTCGGTTGGAGCGAAGAATGTGAGAAGAGTTTTCAAGAACTCAAGAGGAGACATATTTCAAAGACTGTTCGACAATACCATCCGCTCGGAGGGATTTGTCATCTCTGGTGATGCTTCGAGCAAAAGGGTGGGATTTGTTCTTATGCAACATGGAAAAGTTATAGCCTATGCCTCATGACAACTCAAAGAATATTAGAGGAATTATCCTACTCATGATCTAGAGTTGGCATTTCATTGTCTTTACACTTAAAATTTGGAGGCATTACTTGTATGGGGAGAAAGTGGAGATCTTTACGGATCATAAAAGCCTCAAATATTTCTTCAATCAAAAGGAACTCAACATACGACAACGACGTTGGCTTGAACTGTTGAAAGATTATAATCATACCATCCAATACCATCCTCGAAAAGCGAACGTAAGGAATGACGCGATTGAGTGAAAATCATATGCAAGCACTGAGTGCGATATTGTCAACGCAAAGCCCATTTTGTGTGACTTGCAAAGGATGGAGATAGAGTTAAAGACTCTGGGGACGCGCATGTGATGATAGCAAGTATACGAGTAGAACCGACTTTAATCGATAAAGTTAAAAAGTCATTTCAAGCAACAGACACTGAGGCGATGCGTATGAAGAACAAAGTGCAAGAAGGTGCTATCTGGGAAGCAAGAATCGATGAAGAAGGAATACTTGAGTCAACTCCGGACTTTGTGTTTCTAACGACCACGATTTAAAGTATAATATAATGATGGAGGCTATACAACACACCATTTGCAATCCATCTCAGGAGTACCAAATGTATCATGATATTCGTCATACATTTTGGTGGAGCAAATATGAAGAGAGAGAGATATTTGTTTATCTCAAGGTGTCTAACTTGTCAACAAGTTAAAGCGGAGCATCAAGTACCAAAAGGTCCATTGCAACCACTTGAAATTCCGAGAATGGAAGTGGGAGCACATTACCATGGATTTCGTTCACGGTCTTCCTAAGGTTTCTCAAGGCATTGATGCGATTTGGGTCATTGTTGATAGATTGACCAAGTCCGCTCATTTCTTACCGATACGAGAAACTTATACACTTGAACGTCTTGCTCGTATGTACATAAATGAGATTATAAGATCGCATGGTATCTGGGTATCCATAGTTTCGATTGAGACCCAAGATTCACTTCACGATTTTGGGTTAGTTTGCAAAAAGCTATGGAGCGCAGACTTACGGTTTAGCTTTCGGCATATCATCCTCGGAGACCAGAATGAGGCAATCGGAGAGGACTATTCAAACTCTTGAAGATCTATTAAGACTCTGTGTCCTTGATTTCAAGGGAGTTGGGACAAGTTCTTACCATTGGTGGAGTTTTCTACAACAACAACAGTTATCAAGCAAGTATTGGCATGGCTCCATTCAAGCGTTGTATGGAAAAAGTGTCGATTCTCCAAAGATATCTTTGGGATGAGGTGGGTGAAGAAGCGTTGTTGGGACCGGAGTTGTAATGCGATATGACTACGGAAAAGATTCAAACGATCCGACAACGTATAAAAATCTCACAAAATCGATAAAAGAGTTATGTTGATCTTCATCGAAAGGACGTGGAATTCGATATAGGAGATCGTGTGTTGTTAAAAGTTGCTCCCGGAAAGGAGTTACAAGATTTGGAAAGAGAGGAAAACTTAATCCTCGATTCATCGGTCCATTTTAATCCTCGATCGAGTAGGAGCGTGGCCTATAGACTCGCTTTCTGCTTGAAATATGTCTCGTGTTCATAACGTTTTTCACATATCCATGTTACGTAAATATGTGAAAGACACGAACCACATTATTGAGTTAGAACCGGACGAAATAGCGGAAGATTTGACGTGCGAAGAGGTTCCTGTTCAAATCTTGGATAAGAAGGAACATATTCTACGCTCCAAGGTTATACTTCAAGTCAAAGTTTTGTGGAGGAACCACGATGTTGAGAAAATGACTTGGGAGTTAGAATCTGAAATGAAATCAAGGTATCCTTACCTCTTCGACATACCAGGTACGTACCCTAATTTCGAGGGCGAAATTTCATAAGAAGGGGAGGTTGTAAGAGCCCAACTTTTATAAATAAAGATGAATTTTTCTATAAATATTATTTTTGAATATTATGGAATAAATTTGATATAATGTTATAGTTGTGGGTAATATTTATAAATTTTGCAAAGTATGCAAGTTGTTATAAAATATTCGTTTGGTGGGAATATATTCTTTTTAGGGAATATTCGCATAACTACTCAATCATTGGTGGACCCTTACAATGTAATTATTGTCGGATTGAGAAAACGACAAAAATATTTTATAAAAATAACGGGCCGGAGGTGTTACCGTTAAAAGCATTGAACTACCCGGTGGTAAAAGAAATGAATGTCTGGCGTGGTTGCGTAGTAGATTGCAAGTATTGATTATTGATGCTTACGTGAGAAGTCACTCATTTATGCTTTCAATTATATTACACAATAATCTTTGCATCATATCTCTTATATTATTGATTCAATTATTGTCACAAAGATCATCGTATAATATGTTATAGTATTAAATCAATAATTGAGACGACAAGTTATAAATAATTAATAATTGTTGAAAGATTAAATATGTGTTATTATTTGTGGTAAGTTTGATTATTTTATGGTGGGGCTCATATGTCATCATCTAAGAGTCTCTTCGTCAATAGTAATTAACTTTGTGAATAGTAATTACCTTCGTTAATAGTATTTACCTTAAATCAATAGTAATTACCCTTGTGAATAGTATTTACCTTCGTCAATAGTAATTACCTTCGTCAATAGTAATTACCCTTGTGAATAGTATTTACCTTCGTCAATAGTATTTACCTTCGTTAATAGTAATTACCTTTACCAGACGTCGAACCACTTGTCGTTTCACATTACAAAAGCGCCGAACCACTTGTCGTTTCACATTCAAAAGGCGTCAAACCACTTTTCTTTTCACATCATTAGTCGTCAAGCCACTTGCCTTTTCACACGGCGGTCTGCTAAGCTAGAAATCTTCTATAAATAGAGGCTAGGGCTTCATTATTTTTCACTTAATTCATTCAAGCTATAGAGAGAGAAAGTATAGAAAGAATAAGAAAGAAAGAAGAAGAGTATTTTGTTCTTTACCTTCACGCAAAGATTCAATCTCCTACCAAAAGTAAGGGTGTTATTCTTTCTTATTCATGAAGAGAAGCATTGTTATTCCATTGCTTATTATTCGTTGGAATAACTTTGTATCATGATTTACCCTATACTTGGTGACATTCTTCTATTATTACATTGGAACATCACATGCATGTGTTTTACAGGACTGGTTAAAATCTTTATTATTATTACATTGGAACATCATGCGTGTGTTTTACACCTGGGGTCCGGTTTCCGTCTTTATTATTATTCTGTTGGAACATCACATACGTGTGTTTTATGGGACTGGTTAAAATCTTTATCATTCTCGTTGGAATATCCTATCGTGTGTTTTACACCGGATTTGGTTCCATCTTTATTATTACTGTTGGAACATCCCGCTTTTGTGAATTTCACGACACGGTTCCGTTATTATTATTCTGTTGGAATAACCTGTCTATCGCAATCTACCGCATGCATGGTGATTTCTTTTGTTATTCCATTCTTTATTATACCCGGTTGGTTAAAACTTTGACTTCTATACTCCATGAAATTAGTAGAATATCCTTGATATTTGCGTTTCATCCGATATCTTTCATGGAAATATTCTTTACGATCATTCTTGAATTTTACTAATTTGGACGTTAATAATTCACGGATAAAATAATTCTTGAACTTGTTTTATTGAATTCTTATATCATTGTCATCATCCTCATGTTTATATTATGTTGAAAGTCATCTCGCACAGAAGTGCATAGATGGACTTGGTATGATTATGACCGAGAGACTATTCGGTGTAATCATTACCGTAATGTTACAAATGATGTGATAAAAATTCTCGATGGTAGTAGTGCATTGGTGGGCCGATTGTTGGCATGATCATGACCATTAATGAATACACAAATATTCTTGGCCCGTGAGTGCATGAATAATTGTGGTCGCGTGATCTAAAGAATATCCTTGGCCAGTAAAGTGCGGGGGTGATTCGATGATGTGGAATATTTATTAAAGTTGAGTCTCAAATTTATACTTGATGATGAAAAACCTTTTAAAACCTAAAAGATAGTAGACTTTATTTTCTACTTGACTCTTTTTAATGGATTACATATTCATTTGCAGATTAAACCGGTTATCATTGTATTTTATCGGTTTAACATTGTTGAAGACTATTGATAATTTATTTCGCATTATCTTAGTCATAATATTTCTTCTTTGGGCTAGTTGAGCTCACCCTTTCTTTCTTTCATTCTCTTGTGAAATGAGAATATATTTGGGACGAGTCGGAAAAGCAGTGATGGTCCTGAAGATAACATTAGTAGTCCTCACTATTCTCGTAAAATAGTGTGATAATAATCTGTAATGAGGACTTTTTGTTTGAGTTTGTATAATATCTAGTAGAGCGATATTTGTATTTAAACTCACGATTTATGTCGTATTGTACACGACAGTTATGTTAATAAGTTGTATTTAAATTCTGTACCATGTAAGTGGCGACCAAAGATGGGTGATGTATACCTAATTTTGGGGGCGTCACAAGTTGGTTAAAACTTTGACTTCTATACTCCATGAAATTAGTAAAATGTCCTTGATATTTGCGTTTTATCCAGTATCTTTTCATGAAAATATTCTTCTGATCATTCTTGAATTTTACTCTACAAAACAGTATCTTGTTGACAATTTGGACGTTAATAAATCCTAGAGAAATTAATTCTTGAACTTGTTTTATTAAATTCTTATATCATTGTCATCATCCTCATGTTTATATTATGTTGAAAGTTATCTTTGGCTTACGTGCATAGATGAACTTAGTATGATTATGACCGTGGTTCATTCGGTATAATCATGGCTTGATATAAATGATGTGACAAAAGTACTCGATTGGCTTTTGTAATGCAAATGATGGATAGTTTTTGGTATGATTATGACCGGGGTGATTCAATTATAGTCATGACCATTGATAATTTGATGAAAATCCTTGGCCAAGTAGTACGAGGATGATTAGATATTGTGGTTTATTCATTAAACCGAGTCTTAGTGATAAAAATTGATGAAAACCTTTAAAACCTAAAAGATAGTAGACTTTATTTTCTACTTGACTCTTTTAATAGATTGCACATTCATTACTTGATTAAACTGGTTGTCTATTGTATTTTATCGGTTTAACATTGTTGAAGGCTAATGATAATTTATTCGCATTATCTTAGTCATAATATTTCTTTTCTGGGCTAGTTGAGCTCACCTTTTCTTTTCTTTATTCTCTTCGTGAAATGAGAATATATTTGGGACGAGTCGGGGAGCGGAGTAATGGTCCGAGAGGATAGCATTAGTAGTCCCTCACTATTACGTGAAATAGTGTGATAATAGTTGTAATGAGGACTCCTTTTGAGTTTGTATAATATCTAGTAGACAATATTTGTATTCAAACTCACGGTTTATGTAAATTGTATACCACAGATTATATTAGTAAGTTTGTATTTGAATTTATGTACCATGTAAGTGGCGACCCAAGATGGGTGACGATATACCTAATTTTGGGGGCGTCACACGTAGTGCATGAATAATTGTGGTCGTGATACTAAAGAATATCCTTGGTAGAAGTATGCGAGGGTGATTCGATGATGTGGATTATTTATTAAAAGTCGAGTCTCAAACTATAACAAATGATGAAAAACCTTTTAGATCATAAAAGATAGTAGATTTTATTTTCTACTTGACTCTTTTAATGGATTGCTTGTTCATTGCAGATTAAACTTGATGTTTATTATATTTTATCGTTTAACCTTTGTTGAAGGCTAATGATAATTTATTCGCATTATCTTAGTCATAATATTTCTTCTTTGGGCTAGTTGAGCTCACCCTTTCTTTCACTTTATTCTTCGTGAAATGAGAACATATATTTGGGGACGAGTCTGGGAAGCGGAGTAATGGTCCGGAGGATAGCATTAGTAGTCCTCACTATTACGTGAAATAGTGTGATAATAATTGTAATGAGGACTCCTTTTGAGTTTGTATAATATCTAGTAGATAATATTTGTATTCAAACTCACGATTTATGTCAGATTATATGCTGCAGTGATTATATTAGTAAGTTGTATTTAAATTACATACCATGATATCGACTACCCAAGAGATGGGTGATGTATACCTAATTTGGGGGCGTCGCGATTAATGCAGTAACACTTCTGTAGTTATTTTTAAACAACTTATATTTGTCGTTTTCTTCATCCAATCGCTTTCGTTATGGGGCCCACACATGGGTCTGTGCACTGCGTAAATACGCACGAATATTCACTGACGATGCATTTAATATTCCACGACCAAACGAATATTCTCCAAACAACAATGAATATTTTATAACCACTGCTTATTTGAAATATTTACGTATTTTACCCCTAACTATCCACATTAATCAAATCAACCCATACTATTTCAAAATAATAAATAGAGAAAATTAAATTTTATTAATAATAAGTTGGGGTCTTACAGTTATTATTAATATACGAGTTTTTCATAATTCATGTTTGCTCAAAGAAATTTTGATGGGTTATAGTTAATTCTTAAATTTTTATAGTCTATGATTGCCCACGTTAATTATAAAATTACTAAATTAAAGGGAAGAAATATCAAAATCATAGTTGAGTTATAAAATAGAAGAGATTGAATTATATGTTATGTTTATTATTTAATAGATTAGGATTCTAGATTATTTCCTCATTATTAGTTTTCATTTCTTAGTTAATCAATTATCAATCTTTATTTTTAATTTGTCTAAAATAGATATTAAAGATACATTAAAATTAAAGTATCAATTTTTCAATTCGACATTTAATTGACTACGAGTACATAATTTTAACACATCAGTGAACTTAATTATTAGTAATTTATTATATTTTTGTCATATGACTAATATACGTTCCTAATATTAATTTCAATTTTAGATAAAGAATTTGCAAACATTCTTTGACTCAATAAAATGAAATATATTTTTATTTTTATTTTAAATTATAAGATTAATATTAATTTTTAAAAGTTAATTTTAAATTCGAAATTAACAAGTATTTATTTAATTTATGTCTACAATTTTATAAGTCACAAATTACTTTAAAAAAAAAAATTATAATTCGAAACGTATAAACTTATTTTGTACTAAAAATAAATCAAGTGCACTAAGAATATTAGGCACACCACCAATTTAATGTCACCATCATTCTTTTATCTTATCATGTAATGTCATCATGATCTAAAATATGTTTTAATTATAAAATGATGGCCTCTTGACTAATATGTATAATATCTTTTTGGCACATGAAATGATGATCATATGAATTGTGAAAAATTAAAATTAAATTGTGTTATCCCTTCTTATTTTATGTGGTTATATATTTTTATTATAGGATGTCCCCAAAAGAAATTCTTTCAAGAAAATAAAGCAGGGACGAAATAATGTTAGAGTGAGTGGGTCAATTGACAAAAAAATTAAAATAAAAATTAAAATCTTGGTTTCGTCAGTGAAATAAAGATAGATTTTATTGGTAAAAATTATTAAAAAGAAAAATGTGTGAACCCTAAAAAATGGATTCGAGTGGTATTACCCATTATGAGGATGGGGGTTCGAGTCTTGACATTTCAAGGCAGGATGTGAACCCTAAAAAATGGATTCGAGTGGTAAACAATGATCAACAAATAGATTACCTTATCATCATCATCAACAACAACAAGCCTATGGTTTACACATTTTCTCAATTCATACCATCTTTCACTGTATATGTTTGTCAACACTCGAGAGGGTGGGAGAAGAAATTAGAAAGGAGAGAGATGAGAATTCAGCCAAAATGTCACAAGGTCAGCTAAAAAAATAATCTATTGTTGGATATATAATTATGTTAGTAAAAATTTCTCCAACGAACCGGAAAAGACAAATCGGCTATAGCGATAGTTCATCCGTCGCTAAATCACATAAAAATCGATTTTCTAATCTATGGTGACGGTTATAGCTGTGGCGTCGACTTTCTATGCTATAGAGACGGATTGAACCGTCGATATAGTTCGCTGGAAAAGGGTTCCCTATATATATACAGTCCGCTTTTCCAACGAACTGGAGCGAATTAATAACGAACCGGCTATAGCGACTGTGACGCCCCCAAAATTAGGTATACGTCACCCATCTTGGGTCGCCACTTACATGGTACATAAATTCAAATACAACTTACTAACCTAACTGTCATGTATAATATCTGACATAAATCGTGAGTTTGAATACAAATATTGTCTACTAGATATTATACAAACTCAAAAGGAGTCCTCATTACAACTATTATCACACTATTTCACATAATAGTGAGGACTACTAATGCTATCCTCCGGACCATTACTCCGTTCCCCGACTCGTCTAAAATTTATGTTCTCATTTCTCAAGAGAAACGGTGAAGAGAAAAGGTGAGCTCAACTAGCCCGAAGAAGAAATATTATGACTAAGATAATGCGAATAAATTATCATTAGCCTTCAACGATGTTAAACCGATAAAATATAATAGACAATCGGTTTCTGCTGGTGAATATGCAATCCATTAAAAGAGTCAAGTAGAGAATAAAATCTACTATCTTTTAGGTTTTAAAAGGTTTTCATCAATTTTTTTTTATCACCGAGACTCTCGACAATAAATAAACCACCACATCTAATCATCCTCGCACTACTACGGTCAAGGATTTTCATCAAATTATCAATGGTCATTGACTATCTTAGAATCACCCCGGTCATAATCATACCAAAACTATATCCATTTGCATTACAGGTGCCAACCGAGGACTTTTATCACATCATTTATAACAAGCCGTGATTATACCGAGAATGATCCTCGGTCATAATCATACTAAGTTCATCTACGCACGTAAGCCAAAGATAACATAATATATCATGAGGATGATGACAATGACATAATAATTCAATAAAACAAGTTCAAGAATTATTTTATCCAGAATTATAACGTCCAAATTGTCAACAAGATCTTGTTTTGTAGAGTAAAATTCAAGAATGATCGAAGAATATTTCCATGAAAGATATCTTTGGATGAAACGCAAATATCAAGGATATTCTACTAATTTCATGGAGTATAGAAGTCAAAGTTTTAACCAACTGGGTATAATAAAGAATGGAATAACAAAGGAAATCACCGTGCATGCGGTGATTTCGAGATGAAAAAGTTATTCCAGCAGAATAATAATAAAGAACTGTGTCGGTGAAATTCACAATCATGGGATGTTCCAACAGAATAATAAAGATGGAACCGGATCCGGTGTAAAAACACATGATAGGATATTCCAACGAGAATGATAAAGGCGGAACCAGTCGGGTGTAAAAACACATGCATGCAGGATGTTCCAAATGAATAATAATAAAAAAGCGGAACCGGTCAAGGTGTAAAACACATGCATGGATGTTCCAATGGAATAATAGAAGAATGTCACCAAGTATAGGTAACCACATTATACTGATTATGTAAGACCAGAATTTTTTTTAAATAAAAAGAATTTCCTTTATTTATTATTTTGAAATAGTAAGGGTTGATTTGATTAATGTGGATAGTTAAGGGTTAAATACGCAAATATTTCAAATAAGCAAGTAGTTATAAAATATTCATTTTTGTTCTGGGAATATTCGTTTGGTCGTGGAATATTAAATCTTGTTCAGAATATTAAATGCTGACGGTAGCAGTAGCCATGTGTGTGGGCCCCATAAGTGAAAGCGATTGGATGAGGAAAAGCACAAAGTTTGGGTGGTTATAAATAACGGCGTAGTTATTTACCGTTAAGACCGTTGGAATACCCGGTGGTTAAAATACGATGAATACGCGTGGGTCGCGACAGAAGATACTTACGGTATTGCACAAGATTGTTGAATTATTGATCCTTACGTAAGAAGGCACTACTCAATAATTTTCACGGTGAATTCTTTATCGCTCAATATTTTATTTTATTGATTCAATAATTGTTGCGTTGATATTTTATATTATTATTGTTTCAATAATTGTCACCGCATGAGATTTCCCATTATCGGATCAATAATTCATATTATTTGAATAATATTATTAGATAACATTATTGGCAATGTCTAGAAAGTTCTGCCTAAGGAGAGGTTTGGTCACCTAATTGCGCCACCAAAGAAGGAGAGATCCTTATTGGAAAGCCCCTCTTTCCAGGGAAATGACTGGTCATCATAAATGTGATTTCGTAATATTATTTGTGAATAATTAATTATTGATTCATATGATAAGGAAATATTTATTATGAATATAAATGATGGATTTATTTATGTGGTTATTAATGAAGGAATTAATCTTTGAGATGTTTTATTTGTATTTTGTCGGATTGGAGGTATTAAAAGATCAAATCAATTGTTATTATGACTTTATTGTGTGAGTTATAATATTTAATCAAACCGTTGGATCGTTGTAATTTTTGGATATGTTATACATATATAAGTTGAGTATATGTCCACAAATTTTGAACCGTTAAAATGAGCGTATAATTTATTATGAATTTTAAGAGGTGACTGATTGATTAAATTAGGTTATAAATGATTTTGGTGGAAAATTCTAGAATTGGTGGGCCCCCACTTTTGGTTGGTGAGAAATGTGCTCAATTGAATTTTCAAATGTGGTGGGTGGGAATAGTAGCGAGTAAAGCCATCGAGGTTGCGAAAAGTTAAGTCCGCTTTACGGCTTAACATTTTCCTATAAATAGAGGCTAAGTTAGAATTGAAAATCACACCGTAAACAAAGTTTTTCTCTTTCTCTCTATATTATTGAGCGTATTTTATGATTATTTAGATACTTTGAGAGTTGCTGTTCAGTACAAGTTTCATTCAGCATCACTTCCGATCTTTCCTTCCGAAGTACTGATTCTTTGAGGTAAGGGATATTATTTTTTTCGTAATGATATTATTTCTTCAATATCATTATGCTGAAATGTTGATCTGAAGTTTTTATCAAATTTGGAACTTTTTCATGTCGGGGTTACTATTCATGAGTTACTATTCACGAGTTACTATTCATGAGTTACTATTCACGAGTTACTATTCACGCAGTACTATTCATGAAGCGTGAAGATGTTTTTTGTGGAATTTCTATCTTTTGGTGCTTGAGTTCTTATTCACGATATAAGACTATTCACGATATCAAGACTATTCACGATACCAAGACTATTCATCGAAAAATAAAATTTCTTCTTTTCAGTCAAAATATCTATTTCGGATACTAGCTTTGATCAGTATCCATGTTTTGATTATTCTTGAATTTTACACCACTATGATTATTTTTGAGGTATTGTTGGACATGGATAAAACAAAGTACGAATCCTTAATCCTTAATCCTTGTCATTTTGTTTCACCGGATTCGTTCTTTAAAAATATTTTTCATCATCCTCGGCCTTAAATGATGATATTATTGAATATCTTTCTTTTGTAGTGCAAAGATGAATGATTTCGAAGAATATCTTTGGCCCAGTAGTAGTGCAAAGATGAACAGTGTTTAAATGAATATGACCGATCGATGAATATCTTTGGCCTTTAGTGCAAAGATGAGCAGTGTTGAGATGAACATGACCGATTGATGAATATCTTTGGCTCAGTAAAGTAAAAGATGAATATTTGATTTGAGAAGAATATTGATTGATGTTACAGGATAAAATATTGATGATGGACCTGTTGAATTCATAGATTATAGTAGATTTCATTCTCTACGTAACTCTTCTATGAATTATTATTTCCATTGCGAATATTGATCCGAAACTTGTTGTCTATTGTATTCTATCGCATTTTTCCTCGTTGGAGACTAACGATAATTTGTTGTATATTATCTTAGTCATAGTATTCTTTATTGGGCTAGTTGAGCTCACCCTTTTCCTTGTTGTTCCATTTTTCTTCTCGGGAGGCGAGAATGTAGCGAGTACTAGCTTGGGGTATGGAATGAAGGGTTCTAGAGAGTTGTTTAGTAGTCCTCACCATTTTGTAAAATGATGTATCAATAAATATGATGGGGATTTATTTGCGTGTGGATATTGTCTGTAAGACAATATTATATTTAAACTCATTAAGATATATTGTCGTATTTCACACGACATTTGTATTATGAAGTTGTAGTTTGCTTCTTGTACCATGTATTTGGCACTCGAGAATGGGTGTTGTGTATACTATTTTGGGGGCGCCACAGGTTAATATCGAGCTATAAGTAAAGAGCCCCGAGCCTCTCATTTGGTGACTTCACGTTGATGGGGATGCAAAGAAGCCGGACTCTCCGTAGGGGCCTTGGATGCTCTGGTGGCAAACCGATAAGTACCATTGTGAGGTCTTGACACAAGTTGGTGTCCGAGTTACAGTTGGTATCGAGCTTAGGATATGATCTCTGGCGGAGATCGGGGAATAGAACTAGAGGGGAGAGCGAGTAAAAACCTTCGCTAAAGTGTGTCCTACCTAAGCTTATTTGTTGGTTGGTCATAATATAGGGGTATTATGTGATTTGTTAATTTATTTAATTAACCCTTGTTTTATGATAGTTTTTAAGAATGGTTCACGAGAACGTTAACAATGGAGTGAATGAGATCGTGGAGACACCTCTAATCGCCAACCGTGATAATGTGATGTCAAAGCGAAGAAAGAATTAGAGATATCCATGTGGTGAGTGAAGAATTGATAGTCAGACCTTAGATAGTCGCAGAGGTAACAAATGAGAGTGAGGAAGAAGAGGAAGAAGAGGTACTTGAAGAGAGTTTATTAGAGGTATTTTATGATCAAAATGTAGAATTGCAAAATCGTATTCATGAGTTAGAAGAGAGAAAGTCAAGAATTGCGAGCAATCGTGGTGGAGCAAAAGGATTCAACGATTCAAGCTTCAGGTTACCCGATATGTGATGCTTGAATGAAGCACTCTTTGGCAAGAGTATAAGATGATAAAGTCGAATCGAAAAATGAAAGAAGAAATAATCGAACAGTGAGAATGAGTGATACATGGGTAAAAGCCGCACGACGCGTTGATATTATGGAAAGAGATGTCCAATCTAAAAAAGAGAAGATTTAACGATGACGGAAGACGCGTCGGCAGCAAAGATCAAAGACCATTAACAAATTCTAGGGAAGAGAATGATCGCCATTAGATGCTACTGAGATGTGGAGAGGAGGGACATATAAGGTCAAACTGCTCAAAGCCTTCCAAAGTATGCTATAATTGTGGAAAAGAAGGACATATCGCTCGAGATTAGACGATATCGAAACCCAGTCAAATGAGAATGGTGACTCAAAAGGATGTCCCGTAAAAGTCAAAGTCAACGGTTCTTGGAAGAGCGTTTGTCGTGACCGGTCAAAATGCGAGGAACCCGAACGGTTAGCACAAGTTAGTTAATTATAAATTCTTGCTAAGTATATACCTTACTAGATATTGGTTCTACCCATTCTTTTATCTCTCTATCTTGCGCTCAACGTTTGAACTCGACTACGGAGAAATTAAACTTTGACCTATCTGTGTGGAGACTCCATTGGGAGAAACTTTCATTACATCCGTTGTTTAAAAATCTTGCTTGATTCAAGTTGGCACTATCACATTACCGTTAACCTTATTTCTATAGAGATATTTGCTTTTGATGTGATTTTAAGGTTAACTACTCATCATGCCAAATTGATTGCTTTTGTAAGGTTGTTAGTTTTCATATTCCTAAGCAACTCCGTTATTCAATTCAAGCAATCAAACCATTGTAGTCAAACATTTTCATATCAAGCCATGAAGTCATTCGCTTATTACGGATGTCAAGTTTTCTTAGTCCATGTTATGGATTTGAATAAAGACACGCCGATTTGAATAATATTCTTGTTGTTATTGATTTTTCCGACGTATTTTCGAAGAATTTCTTGGTTTACTCCCAAAACCCGATATTAAATTTTGTATCGACTTTGAACCCCAGACAAAACTCATTTCTAAAATCTCATATCGAATGGCTCTATTGAACTTCGTGAGTTAAAATTCAACTATAGAATTTGGTACCGAGCCTTTATCTTGTGACTTTCCTTTTGTGGAATTCACCAAGCCGACTCTGTATAAGGGACGCCATATTCGTGCGATAGTAAATCGATAGGTGTCATTGTGACGACGCGCTATCCAAGATTGGGATATGAGTCACAGTTGAGAGCAACCTAAGTCAAGAATCGAAATACGTAGCTTTCAGGCTTAGTTGGTTATTATCGGAGATTCGTTGAAGGATATTCTCGAATCGCTATTCCATTATCGCAAATTGACTCGTAGAGATACAAAATTCGAATGGAGCAAGGAATGTGGGAAGAGCTTCAAGAACTCAAGAGAGACTCATTTCAAAGACATGTTCACCCATGCCATCCCGGAAAAGCTTAACGTGGTAGCCGACGTGTTGAGTAGAAGATCGATATAAGCACGAGTACGATATTGTCAAAGACTAATTTCAGATAATTTACAAATAATAGAGATGGAGATGAAAACTCTAGGTACCCACGTGATGATATACGAGTATAATCGATTTTTTAGTTAAAGCTGCTCAAGCCACCGAAGCTTGAAATGATGCGTATATGAAGAAGAAAGTACAAGAAGGAGCTATTAGGGCGAGAATTGATGAAGAAGGAATACTTGAGTCCACTCTAGACTTTGTGTTCCTAACGACTCGATTTGAAGTACAAGATTATGATGGAGGCACACAATACACCATTTGCAATCCATCACGGAAGTACTAAAATGTATCGTGATCTTCGACATACATTTTGGTGGAACAATATGAAGAGAGAGATTGCAAAGTTTATCTCGATGTGTTTAACTTGCTAACGTGTAAAGGCGGAGCATCTAGTACCTAAGGGTCCGTTGCAACCACTTGAGATTCGAAATGGAAGTGGGAACATATTACCATGGATTTCAATTACGGGTCTTCCTACGGTTTCTCAAGGCATCAATGCTATTTGGGTCATTGTTGATAGATTAACCAAATCGCTTTCATTTCTTGCCGACACGGAGACTTATTCCTTGAACGCCTTGCTAGTATATACGTAAATGAGATTGTGAGGTTGCATGGCATGCCCAGATCCATAGTTTGGGATCGTGACCCAAGATTCACTTCAAGATTTTGGGTTAGCTTGCAAAAAGCTATGGGCACGGATTCGCGATTTAGTTCTAAGATACCATCCCCAAACGGACGGACAATCGAGAGGACTATTCAAACTCTTGAAGATATATTAAGACTCGTGTCCTAGACTTCAAGGGTAGTTGGGATAAGTATTTGCCAATTCTCCTACAACAACAATGATTATCGTGCAAGTATAGGTGTGGCTCCATTCAAGCATTATATGGACGAAAATGTCGTTCTCCAATATGTTGGGATGAGGTGGGTGAAGCAACATTGTTGGGACCCGAAAGTTAAGACGTATTTATCACCGAAAAGATCCAAATGATTCGACAACGATACAAACCAAGACAAGATCGACAAAAGAGTTATGCGGATCTTCATCGAAAGGACGTGGAATTTAGTGTGGGGATCATGTATTATCATGAAGTTGCTCCATGGAAGGAAGTTACAAGATTTAGGAAGAGAGGAAAGCTCAATCCACGATTTATTGGTCCATTTCAAATTCTTGACCGAGTAGGAAATGTAGCCTATAGACTTGCGTTACCTCTAAGTATGTCTCGTGTTCATAATGTGTTTCATATCGGTGCATTTCAGAATATGTGAAAGACCCAACCACGTTATAGAGTTGGAACCGGACGAGATAGCCAAGACTTAACGATGATGAGGAGGTACTGCCAAGATTTTGGATAGGAAGGAGCATGCCCTACGCATAAAGGTCATACCACAAGTTAAAGTTTTGTGGAGGAATCATGCTATAGAGGAAATGACCTGGGAATTGGAAACGGAAATGAAAGCGAGGTATCCTCACCTTTTCGAAACACCAGGTACGTACGTTAATTTCGAGGACGAAATTTCATAAGGAGGGGAGGTTGTAAGACCCCGAAATTTTTTTAAATAAAAAGGAATTTCCTTTATTTATTATTTTGAAATAGTAAGGGTTGATTTGATTAATGTGGATAGTTAAGGGTTAAATACTTAAATATTTCAAAATAAGCAAGTAGTTATAAAATATTCATTTTTGTTTGGGAATATTCGTTTGGTCGTGGAATATTAGATCGCTTGGGAATATTCGCATTTACGGCCAGCAAAACCCATGTGGGCCCCATAACTAAAAAGCGATTGGATGAGGAAAACGACAAAGTTTGGATGGTTATAAATAACTACGTAGTTGTTACCAATTAAGATCATTGGAATACCCGTGGTGGTTAAAATACAAGAATACGCTGTGGTCGCACAAAGAAGATGGCAGACAGTATTGCACAAGATTGTTGAATTATTGATCCTTACGTAATAAGGCACTACTCAATAATTTTCACAAGAGTTATTCTTGCTCAATATTTTATTTTATTGATTCAATAATTGTTGCGTTGATATTTTATATTATTATTGTTTCAATAATTGTCATCGCACAAGATTTCCCATTATCGCATCAATAATTCATATTATTTGAATAATATTATTAGATAACATTATTGGCAATGTCTAGAAAGTTCTGTCTAAGGAGAGGTTTGGTCACCTAATTGCGCGCCAGTAAGGAGAGATCCTTATTGGAAAGCCCCCTCTTTCCTGGGAACAGCCTGGTTGTCATAAATGTGATTCTGTAATATTGTTTGTGAATAATTAATTATTGATTCATATGATAAGGAAATATTTATTATGAATATAAATGATGGATTTATTTATGTGGTTATTAATGAAGGAATTAATGCTGAGATGTTTTATTTGTATTTTGTCGGATTGGAGGTATTAAAAGATCAAATCTGTTGTTATTACGACTTTATTGTGTGAGTTATAATATTTAATCCGACCGTTGGATCGTTGTAATTTTTGGATATGTTATACATATATAAGTTGAGTATATGTCCACAAATTTTGAACCGTTAAAATGAGCGTATAATTTATTATGAATTTTAAGAGGTGACCGATTCGTAAATTAGGTTATAAATGATTTTGGTGGAAAATTCTAGAATGGTGGGCCCCACTTTTGGTTGGTGAGAAATGTGCTCAATTGAATTTTCAAATGTGGTGGGTGGGAATAGTAGAGGTAAAGCCATCAGTGCAGAGTTAAGTCCGCTTTGGCGGCTAACATTTTCCTATAAATAGAGGCTAAGTTAGAATTGAAAATCACACGTAAACAAAGTTTTCTCTTTCTCTCTATATTATTGAGTGTATTTTGTGAGTATTTAGATACTTTGAGAGTTGATATTCAAGATAAGTTTCATTCAAAGATCACTTCCGATCTTTCCTTCCAAGTAATCGATTCTTCGAGGTAAGGGATATTATTTTTTCAGTAATGATATTATTTCTTCAATATCATTATCTTTGAAATGTTGATCTCAAGTTTTTATCAAATTTGGAACTTTTTTTCATCTTGGGTTACTATTCATGAGTTACTATTCACGAGTTACTATTCATGAGTTACTATTCACGAGTTACTATTCACGAGTACTATTCATGAAGCGTGAAGATGTTTTTGTGGAATTTCTATCTTTTGGTGTCGAGTTACTATTCACGATATCAAGACTATTCACGAGACTATTCACGATACTATGACTATTCAATAGAAAAATAAAATTTCTTCTTTTCATTCAAAATATCTATTCGGATAATAGCTTTGATTGTATCCATGTTTTGATTATTCTTGAATTTTACACCACTATGATTATTTTTGAGGTATTGTTGGACATAGATAAAACAAAATACTAATCCTTAATCCTTAATCCTTGTCATTTTGTTTCCTTTGGATTCGTTCTTTAAAAATATTTTTCATCATCCTCGCCCTTAAATGATGATATTATTGAATATCTTTGGCCCGTAGTGCAAAAGATGAATGATTTCAAGAATATCTTCGGCCGTAGTGCAAAGATGAGCAGTGTGTTTAAATGAATACGACCGATCGATGAATATCTTTGGCCTTTAGTGCAAAGATGAACAGTGTTGAGATGAACATGACCGATTGATGAATATCTTTGGCCCGTAGTGCAAAAGATGAATATTTGATTTGAGAAGAATATTGATTGATGTTCTGAGGATAAAATATTGATGATGGACTGTTGAATTCATAGATTATAGTAGATTTCATTCTCTACGTAACTCTTCTATGAATTATTATTTCGCCGCTAATATTGATCCGAAACTTGTTGTCATTGTATTCTATCGATTTTTCCTCGTTGGAGACTAACGATAATTTGTTGTATATTATCTTAGTCATAGTATTCTTTATTGGGCTAGTTGAGCTCACCTTTTCCTTGTTGTTCCATTTTTTCTTCTCGTGAGGCGAGAATGTAGCGAAAGTACTAGTCGGGGTATGGAATGAAGGTTCTAGAGAGAGTTGTTTAGTAGTCCTCACCATTTTTGTAAAATGATGTATCAATAAATATGATGGGGATTTATTTGCGTGTGGATATCATCTAGAAGACAATATTATATTTAAACTCATTAAGATATATTGTCGTATTTCACACGACATTTGTATTATGAAGTTGTAGTTTGCTTTCTTGTACCATGTATTTGGCGACTCAGAATGGGTGTTGTGTATACCTATTTTGGGGCGCCACAGATTATGTATAGGCACGTCACAGCATGTCTGAGTTATTCAAGAGAATAATAAAGAATGGAATAACAGAGGATTTCACCAAGTATAGGGTATGGCATGTCATCTGAGTACAAAGTTATTCCAATGTAATAATAAGGAATGGAATAATGAAGTTCTCTTCATGAATACAAACGAATAATATCCTCACCGTAAAAGACACCTTTGGATATCAAAGTAGTGAAGTACCGTAATACTCTTCTTCTTTTCTCTCTATAGATTTTCTCTCCATAGCTCTCTATATAATTTTCTCTCAGAGTTTTCAATTGAATTCGTAAGAAAATAATGAAGGAACGAGCTTCTATTTATAGGAAAATAGAATGCATAGTAATTAATCCATGAACGGTCAGATTGATTTACTTTTTAATCGACGGTCCATATTTAAAGCAAAATCTTTTAAATAAAATATAATATATTCTATTTATATAAAAAATTTTACTATGCAAACACTATGCAACACTATGCAAAAACACTACGCAACACTATGCATAATAAAATATAATATATTCTATTTATGAATAACTTTAATAAAGTATTCATTTTATATAAAAGATGTTTCGCTTTTATTACGTTAATAATAATGAATAAAACAAAACGTCATTATCGCTTATAATAATTCATATTATTAATCGACAATAATGGAATCAAACCGAGTGACTTCTCACATAAGCATCAATAATCAATACCGCGTGCTACTATGCAACCACACGATATTATTCTATTTACTTTTACTACCGAAAGTAGTTCAACAAGATTAACGGTAAAACTTCCGTCGTTATTTCAATAAAATATTTTTGTCGTTTTCTCAATCCGACAATAATTTACATTGTGGGATCCACCATTGATTGAGTTATTGCATTTAATATTCCCCGCTAAACCTAATATTCCCCAACCAATCGAATATAATATAACCACTTGCATGCTTTGCAAAATTTATAAATACTACCCACAACTATAATATTATCTCAAATTCACACCATAATATTAAAAATTATTTCGACAAAATTTAAATCTTTATTGATAAAATCTGGGGTCTCACAATCTCCTCCTTATGGAATTTCGCCCTTGAAATTAGGGTGCGACCGGTATGATAAAGAGGTGAGGATACCTTGAATACCTTTATCGTTGAAAACATTAAATTCATCTTTGCAATCCGCCAAAGATATTCATTAACAATTCATCTTTGCACTATGTGCCAAAGATATACAAATCATAAAACCAATAATCTTTGAGACTCAACTTAATAGTATCACGACCACTTAATTATCCATGCACCTTCTTGCCGGCCGGGGATATTCGTGTTTTTAATTACTGGTTATGATTATACCGAATAATCCTTGGTCATAATCATACCAAGTCTATCAATGCACTACTACCAAAGATGACTTTTACCACATCCATGAATTAATATTTCATTCTTTGAGACTCATTTCAATAATTAATTCATATCATCGAATCATCCCCGCACTACATGTGCCAAGGATATTCATTAGTATCACGCACCACGAATTATCCATGCACTACTGACCAAAGATAATCGTGTATTCATTAGTATCACGACCACAAATTATCCATGTACTACTACCAAAGATAATCGTGTATTCATTAGTATCACGACCACAAATTATCCATGCACTACGGCCAAAGATAATCGTGTATTCATTAGTATCACGACCACAAATTATCCATGCACTACGGAAAAAGATAATTGTGTATTCATTAGTATCACGACCACAAATTATCCATGCACTACGGCCAAAGATAATCGTGTATTCATTAGTATCACGACCACAAATTATCCATGCACTACTACCAAAGATAATTGTGTATTCATTAGTATTATTACGACCACAAATTATCCATGCACTACGACCAAAGATAATTGTGTATTCATTAGTATCACGACCACAAATTATCCATGCACTACGGCCAAAGATAATCGTGTATTCATTAGTATCACGACCACAAATTATCCATGCACTACGGCCAAAGATAATCGTGTATTCATTAGTATCACGACCACAAATTATCCATGCACTACGACCAAAGATAATTGTGTTTTCAATTACGGTTATGATTATACCGAACAATCCCTGGTCATAATCATACCAAGTCCATCTATGCACTACAGGCCACAGATGACTTTCAACATAATATAAGCATGAGGATAATGATATAAAGAATCAATCAAATGAGATAAAGGATAAATATTAAACATTTATAATATAATTTATCCAGGATTCAAGAATATCCCCATGTTATCAATCACTTAATAATCTCATAATCTAATATCATTAATATTATAACAATATTTTAATCACTTCTTAAATTTATAAACAATTAATCTCAATTGTTTACGGTTTACCATATAATGCATTTAATCATTCAAAATGCCATACTCATAAGATATCATCACCAATTATCAAATCTCTCAAAAATATGCATATACTCTATATAGGATTCTCTAGCCATAAAATCCTATTTTCAATTTTGTTACTTCACATAACATATTTAACTCATATGTTCAGAATTAAACTATTTTCATGAAAAATACCAAATCAGTCCCAAAAATATTTCTTTTTCTGGGATTTAGCATAATATAGTCCCATAATAAAATATATTTTTCTCGAATTTTTAAAATTCATTTACTATTTTTCAAAAATCAATTTCTAATTAATTTCTTAAGAAATTAGCTACCTCAAGTTTAACTCCAAAAATTCCCAAATCTTGGAAGGACCTTACACATGTTAATGTGAGCTTCCAGTTTAAATTTCATGGTCATCGGAGTTATAGAACTCCGGTTATAGCGTTTTTCGTCGGAAAAACCTAAATATTGAAATGGTCATAACTTGCTCATTTTAAGTCAGAATGAGCTCATTTTTGGACAGGAGGTACTTTATACCATATACCTTCATTTCCCAAAAGGCCAGAATTTTTCTCATAATTTAAGTGACCGAAACAGCCCGTCTAAAATCAAAGCAAATTTTTTTGGTTTTTGCAGCTTTGCACTCCTTTGCTAAAATCAGTCCACACAAAAATCTACAACACCTTTTCCAGTAATTCCACTTGGATTAGTTAGGTAACTCATAGATCTAACTCTAGGACTTGACCACACTCAAAAATTCAAAATATAATAGGAGATTTGGTCAATTGAATTTCATGTTACGTTTTTCACCAAAATCTGGTTTTTAACTCCTTGTGATTTTTAAGAAACTTTCATGTTTTCACATACTAACCAACATAACTCATCATAACACTTACTAATACCACGTATGCCTATAATTTTCATTAGTCCAATGCTTTTATTATGACTTTCATCATAATCCTCGTAAACAGATCCTTTTAGTTGACGAAATATTTGAGGGTTTAAGAAATGGGTTTTGTACTGGGGTCAATACAAAATTCGATTTCACGCTCTAAGTAGGCTAAGAAGTCTTCATGAATACGCCAGGAAATTTATTAATAATAGAAATATCATTCAAAACTGTGACTCTCATCCAAGACTTGGATAGTACGTCACATTGATACCAACTGTGACTTCTATCCCTTAACCTAGATAGCACCTCACAATGATACCTATAAACTTGTCATCTTCATTCACGATGTCGCCTACAGAAAATCCGGCTTCGGTGCATTCTACACAAGGAAGTCAACAACAAAAGGTTCGGGGCTCTTTACTTATGGCTTGATATGACAATAATTGACTTTAGTAGTTTGGTTACTTGAATTCGCACAACAAGTTGGTTATGAATATAAAAGCTAACAACCTTACGAAAAGAATAATGAGTAGTTAATCAATCGTTTTCAAAAATTACCTCAAAGGCAAGTATTTTCAAAGAGATAATATCGACAGGTAACGTGAAAGTGTTTATTTGAATCAAACAAGATTTAAAAATAGTAGCGGTAACGAAGGCTCCTACTAACGAAGTTTCAACCAATAAGTCAAAGTCTAACTTCTCCGGAGTCAAATTTAAACGTTGAACGCAAGCAAGAGAGATAAAATAAAGGGGTAGAACCGGTATCTTATAAGGTATAGACTTCGCAATTTATAATTAACTAACCCGTGCTAACTTCGTTCGGTTTACTCGCTTTTTGAGAAGTCGTGAAAAATGCACTTCCTAAAACCAACGACTTTATTTTGTCCATATCCATCTTTGGTGCCACCGTCCCAACTAGACTTGACTTTGGTGCACAACAAAATTGAGCTAAATGATATTCTCTTCTTGCAATTTCCATTTCTATTATCTTTGCCATGATTACCACCGAGGTTACGATTCTTAGCATGATAATTTCCCCCACGATGGTTATCATTGTTCTGATAGCCGTTGCCACCAGTATGATTATTATCGTATTGTTGGTCGTTACCTTTTGTTTGAGCTGAATCAACACTCTCATGTGCTTCATGTTAGGTTTGTAATATTCATGAAAGCAATCAAATTGCAAAATTAATGCGGAAGCGTGTAAAATCAGAGTTTAAAATTTTACAAACCATAAACCCGGATCACCCTTTATGCATAATTATTAATTAAACGAAAAGATAAAGAATAAATCATACCCTTGAAGATCGAGCTTCCTCAGGTACAAGTTCACCTCCAAATCCTTTCGCATTCAATCTTGAATCCACCGGGTTTGGTTCCTTCCTTTGATCAACGTTAGCCACCCATATGTTTGGCCTCTAGAGGTGATCCACCAAGGAAGAAGATTTATTCAAGAAGAAGGGGTATTGGCTCAAACCCTAGTTTTTTCTATCTCTATAGAAAAAGGGCGTACTCTCCAACAATTGGAATTATGTCGTATGTTGAAAAAGTCAACAACTCCCACCACCCATAATAAGACTCCTCTTATTTATTGATGTGGGCAACCCTCCTTAACAATTAAGAAATTGGGTTTTATTTAATTAATTAAATTCTTTTAATTAATTAGGCTCCCTAATCTTATTAGGGATAATTAATTAAACTCCTTTAACTAATTTTCCCTCCTAATCCTATTAGGAATAAATGAGAGTACTTATATTAAATTAATTCCTAAACTCTTTTAGAAATTAAAATAATAATAATTGTAATAATATTAATAAGACTCCTCTTATTAATTTATATTTAATATTTCTAAAATATTAAATATTAAGCTATTTAATTTATTCTATCACCATAGATTAAATTAAATATACTTAACATATTATTACGATTATGCCATTAACTTCTTAAATAATTATTCTTCCTTTTATGGTGTGACCCTTTAGGTTCTCCATATTAAATAGGTTGTGAATAAATCAATTAGAACAATTCTAATCTTATTTAAATAAATAAATTAAACAATTAATTTATTTAAATAAATAATATTTATTCTCTGATAGGGATAAGCCTCCCTAGCGATCAACGACTTTCCGGATAATATAGATTTCAACATTAATCATTAAAGAACCTTTGAGTAAATAGTTACCAGTATAATTCAATCCTTCCACCATACAATGTCCCAATTAAATATAAGACATGGAATTCTTGTCAAGTCTTATTTTATTTAATTATATGTATTTCGATCCTTAAATGCACAACTCGAAATAATGCAAATTAGAAACTCCTTTCTAATTTCATTACGCCTGCCAAGGACTCTTGGGTTGTCATTTATCGAATCACATAGGACATTCTCTTCTTTTATTAGAAGTGGTAGATTCTTTATTGATCATACATTATCTCCACGTACAACTTATTATACCCAAGCATACCCTTTGATATACCCTAAGGGTCTTAAGGAATAAGTCAAAGTATAACTCATCATACACAAGATACTATGATGATCTCAAGTCGAAGGATTACTTGTACTACTATCACTACTGAGAATTCCTATTGACAGCAAATAAAACTCCATTAGGTATTCCTTAGCGAGCCACGTTCAAATTGAACTTATTCTCTAATAAGCACCTACATACTTGCTTTAGTGTCTCCACACAATTGATCATGAGATCAATCATCCTCATCCAATGAGCAAGCAACGTATGTACCAATCTATCCGGATTCACTAATCCCCAATTTAGTAATCCAATGATTGGGAACTATTTTAGTTTTAAGCTTTCTAAGAATTTAGATCTCATTAGAATGATCATCATCATTATTCTAAAAGCATTGCTTAAAACTATGGGTTTATCACATATTATAAAACAAAGATCATGTAGATAATTAAAAGCCTTTAATAAATTAATACTTTTATTAATAAATGAATAAGATTGTTACAAAGTATATGCTTTATCATCAAACATGATTGGCTTGTGTGCATACTACTACTTCAATCTCCCACTTGCACTAAAAGCCAATCGTCATGGTATCTCATACTCTTCTTCTCTAAGTGACGATTATCCTGCTTTGTTGGATAAGCTTTAGTTAATTGATATGTAATGTTGTTCATGAGAGTCCACTATCTCTATAGTGATTTCCCATCTTCAATGATTCTAATAATCAAATAAAAGTGCCACAAAGACATGTTTAGATCCAAGATGAGACTGGGAACTATTCCTAGTTCTCGTAATGAACTTTTAATCCAAACAATCAACTTGCAGACTTCATTTATAGCTATATACTTTGTCTTTATCACTAAACTAGCAACTCTTTCTTTGTTTGGAACCTTTCCAATTCATCGCACTAATTGTTCAAGGTAACACTTTACCTTAAAGTGGATTTTTGGTCAAATCTTGGTGCATTCGAAAAACTTGAGTCCGTAAAGCCCTCTAGTTTTAATTCGGACCCACCATGTATGCTCACATCCTTAGTGCTTGGGTTAAGAACTTTAAGATGTTTTTTCACCATCTTACGGTGATCTTCTCCGCAATATGACCGATCAACATCGGTCTCGTATATTTCATTGCATACATGATTGTCACTCATGCGATCTCTCTTCTTTGGAGTCTATGGGGACTATTAAGAGAAATACACTCCATAGCTCATCGACATGAAACATCTTGGAGTTTGCCATGCTAAACGACTTTAGCATCAAATGAATATACGTTCCTTAGGTTAAGTCGAGCATCCTCTTAAATCTATCTATATAGATTTATATCCCCAATTAAGATACTCTTCCCAAATCATTCATGGAGGAATGTTTAGACAACTTTATCTTTCTTGATTGTAGCATTGGTATGTCATTCCTTTCCGTAGTATATCAACATATAATATTAGGAATGTCATGGCGCTCCCAATTGACCCTTTTATACACACTAGAACTCTTTACTCTCATCAGATATAATTGGATCATCATCTTCTATGATGTGTACCTCAT
This sequence comes from Panax quinquefolius, assembly GCA_020205615.1. Lineage (NCBI taxonomy): Eukaryota > Viridiplantae > Streptophyta > Magnoliopsida > Apiales > Araliaceae > Panax > Panax quinquefolius. The sequence continues at coordinate 89,862,360 of CM035174.1, read as the reverse complement.
CATCATCATCCATGATGAATCCATACCTCCCGGGTATCTTGATGACTATTCGATTTACGATTCAGTTGTGGTACAATAACAGTTCATCTACATGTTCCTCTTATTTGACTTATAGTGTTTTGTGGTTCTTGAACTTTCAAGATCTATAATCCTCCCACTAGCCCCTTCAATAATAAACACCTTTATCTTAGAAGGCAGGGTGTTTCGCAATAAACACCTTTTCCTAAGTAGGATTATAGAACATATACCCTAAACTTACTTTAGGATGTCCCACAAATTGTACTTGTCAAATCTTGTCCCAAGCTTATCCTTTGAAACCTTTTTCACATAAGTTGGACAACCACTTATCTTAACATACTTAAGATTAGGAATCTTCCCCGTCCATAACTTTTATGGAGTCTTGGGACTGGATTTCAAGGTTACCATTTTCGTAGATATGCAGCCATTTCTAGGACATTATCCTAGAAGGATACTGGAATGTCGGTAAAATCATTATGGACCGTACCATGTTCAACAAGGTACAATTTTTCCTTTTAGATACATCAATCAATTATTGCGTATCAGGATGTGTCCATTATGAGAAAACCATTTAAGATGATCTAGAAACTTATTGCACAAGTATTTATTCCTTGATCTAGTCAAAGAATCTTAATACTTTGCCAATTTATTTCACTTCTGAATTCTTTGAACCTTTCAAATAATTCACACTTGTATTTCAACAAATACATACATTCAACTCTTTGAATGATCATCTCCTTTTCTTATACTAGTTTGTTCAATTTGCAAAATTATTTTCACGTAAGTCAAGTATACAAAATTTATTAAGTAATATTCCAGTTCTATACAAAATATTATTATTATAAATAGAACAACAATTGTTCTTAATTATAATACCAAAAAATTTTATTGTCCAACAATAAAATGGAAATAATGTTTTCAACGAGAACTAGAATACAATAACAACTTATTGACTTAATAGATTTGCCCTGTAGCATTGCTAAACTATAAGTTTTTATGGCTAATATGCAAAGAACCTTTGCTTCATTTTCCACACATAGGATTACTTATATTTGTTTAGCTTTTACTATGCTTGGTCCCTTCATAAATCTACATTTATGATAACCAAAGTCGGTATCCAATACCCAAGTAGAACCTTGACTTAAAGAAAATTTATTTCAATCATGAACAAAAATTGTATTATGTAATCGAAACTTCACTAAGCTTCTATGGTTAGCCTCTGCAAGATGCTTCTTGCAGTTTCTTTCCAGTGTCCATGCTTATTGCAGTGGAAGCAAACTCCTTTGTTATCCGTAATCGGTTTTGTTCTTATTATCCTTTTTTATGCCTTTCTATTTTACCTTCTTTGAATCGTTCTTCCTTTTGAAGATCCTTTGGCCCCTACCAAGAAGACTCGGTCTTTCTTGGTTGGAAAGTGACTCTCAACATTTTCAATATGTTAAGCAAATCGTGAAAGTCGATATCTAGCTTGTTTATATGAAAAATTCACAACAATTGTGAAAGGAGTCCGGAGTGAGTGCAAGATCAAATCTTGGCTCAACTCTCCATCCATGACAAAACCGGTTGTCCTAATTGTTCAATCAAATTGATCATGTTAAGAACTTTTTTGTCTGTATTTATAGTGCCATTGGCCATTCTAGATCGGAAGAGCTCTTTAGATATCTCGATATCTATCACTCTACTTTCCTCGCCATCAACTACTTGATGTGCGGGAATATATAAGAGAGCATCCATAGTTTCATCTTCGACGTGAAGCTCGTTACTTTCGTGGATGCGAGCATGATGCATCGAGCCAATCGTGCATCATCTTGCCACTTTCTAAAAGTAGCAATCTCTTCCTCGGAGGCATTATGTCTCGCAACCATTGCAGGATAGGCGTGATAAGGACATAAGATAGCTTTTCAACTATGAGAAATATTCTCAAATTCCTTAACCAATCTGTTTAATTTGATGCGGTTAATTTAGCATCTAATATGCTTCGCAGATGATAGTAATTTTAGACATTGTAAAATTACGTAAATGAATTTGTAATTAACAACATTTTAACATACATTCTTTTATTAATTACCAAAATAAATTAGGTCTTGTTTTAAATTGGTATCTCCCACTATTTTCTTCAAACTATATTACCCTCACTTATATAGTTCGGCAAAATCTAATTAAAGATTTGCTAGTGAGAATAAGGATCCCATTTCAAATGTATATAGCCTTGTGGTGACACAACAAACTATATATAAATAAATAGGTAGACAACTTTTGTCAATTACATCAACTATGCAACTCCTCAGTATTTTGCCTCTCGATTATTTTGATCAAGTGGTGGCACATCCGAATCAAAATTATCCAAGTTAAGTCCGACCTAGCACTCCATATATTCAAAAAGAAAAATATCATCCTTGTGGTGACACAACAAAACAATATTGTTCAATTTTCTTTATAAGCATCAAATGTGATAAATTAACATCTTAAATACTTAATACTTGCCTTGTGGTGACACAACAAACTCATATTAAATATTTAATACTCTATTAATTTTATCATGCTAGAAGGCGACGTTCGATATTCCAAATATCTTTGAACGCTTAGGACTTAATATAAAAAATTGAGGGTTTGTTATTAATTTGTCTCATCTTGTTTAAGCGCGCATACATTGCATCGCATCATATTAATGAACATGCGAAGCATGTTTGCATAATATATAATATATATAGTATAAGCATGCACATATAGAATACTATATTCTACCCGGATTGATTATGGACTTTTATTCTAGTTTGGTTCACTAGAGCCACCAAGTGAACCAAAAGGTCAAACCCTAGGGTGCAAGAAATAATATTTAAATATAACTATTACATTTAAACCCGGGCTCTATTACAAACGGGTCTTCAAGCGCTTCTTGTCCCTTGATCTCTAATTCTTCAAAATTAATTCTAAATATATTCCTATTACAAAACTATTTTAAATAAATAGAAACCTTGATCGTGATCGAGGGAAGTACATAGGAGGGAGTTAGAATTTACATTAAGAAAAAAATTAGAAGGCGAGTCTGTGCAGACCCCATTTAATAAAAACCCATACATTCATGCATCCAACTAAAATAAAATCCAATCGCATTGGTCAATAGTCCATAATCAATCCCATTTATTATCATACACATCACCATACGCATCAATAAATAATATTCATCTTATGAATAATAAATATTTAATATATATATTGATATCATTTAATGGGCAAATTTAGTTAGTATAAAATCTAATTTTGAATCAAAATAAACTCCTTTATTTTAATCCAAATTTAAATCAAAATAAAACTATTTTATTTTAATTTATCCAATTTTGAATAAAATAAACTATTTTATTTTAATCAAAAAATTTAATCAAAATAAACTCTTTTATTTTAATTAATTATGGAATCCAATTCCATATATAAAAAAACTTTAATTAAAATAAACTCTTTTATTTTAATTAATTATGGAATCCAATTCCTTGTAAAAAAAAATATTAAAGGAAACACGGATATTCTTTTTCTATTCATAAATAAACTCCTTTATTTTGAATAATATGAAATCTTATTTCATATCTAAATAAACTCCTTTATTTAAGGAAATTATGATTCTCTTTCTATTCACAAATAAACTCCTTTATTTTGAATAATATGAAATCTTATTTCATATCTAAATAAACTCCTTTATTTAAGGAAATTATGATTCTCTTTCCTATTCACAAATAAACTCTTTTATTTTGAATAATATGAAATCTTATTTCATATCTAAATAAACTCCTTTATTTAAGGAAAGATGGATTTACTTCCCTATTCATAAATAAACTTTTTTATTTTAGGAAAAATAAAATCCAATTTCAACTCCAATTAGTTATCATGGAATCCAATTCCAACTCTAATTAGTTTGCATGAAATTCTAATTTTAAAATTAAAATAAATCTATTATTTTAAAATTAAAATAAACTTTTTATTTTAAAATTAAAATAAACATTTTATTTTAATTATAAAATAATTAAGAATAATATATATATATATAGTATATATATATATAACTATTATATATATATATATATATAATATAATAATCAATATATATATATATTATAAAATCGTGTATATTTTCCATGATATCCTGTTCATTCCGTGCATTTCAAAAAAAAATTACAGCAACTTGCTGTAATTTCAAAAAACTTGCTGCTGAGTTTTTTTTTTTTTTTAATGATAGTCCTGCCGAATCCAAATATACATGAAACAAGTCCGGAATATATATATATATATTAGATGCACGGAAGTGTTCATAATAGATCAAAAATAGATGATTTCCTTCAAAGCACGGGCCAGGCGAACCGACCAAAATTTTATTTCAATCATGGCCTACCGGTTTTCCTTTTTTTTTTTTCGTTTTCCGTGCTGACCCATATATATGTTATATATGAAAAAAAAAAATCATACTAATTCGTCCAGGAACTCCAAGCACGTGTACCTCTTTTTTTTTCTTTTTTTTTAAAGTTGAATCACGGGTTGACAATGAGATGTAGCAACTGTTTCGTTCGGCAGAACTTCTTTTGTTAACAGGAACATTTTTTTTTTTTCATTTTATTTTATTTATACAATAAAAATATGCCCAATTAAATTGTTCTAAACACATATCAATATACATATTAAATCTGAATAATTAATAATTCGCATAAAGGTTTGGCTCTGATGCCACTGTTAGGTTTGTAATATTCATGAAAGCAATCAAATTGCAAAATTAATGCGAAAGCGTGTAAAATCAGAGTTTAAAATTTTACAAACCATAAACCCGAATCACCCTTTATGCATAATTATTAATTAAACGAAAAGATAAAGAATAAATCATACCCTTGAAGATCGAGCTTCCTCGTGTACAAGTTCACCTCCAAATCCTTTCGCGTTCAATCTTGAATCCACCGGGTTTGGTTCCTTCCTTTGATCAACGTTAGCCACCCATATGTTTGGCCTCTAGAGGTGATCCACCAATGAAGAAGATTTATTCAAGAAGAATGGGTATTGGCTCAAACCCTAGTTTTTTCTATCTCTATAGAAAAAGGGCGTACTCTCCAACAATTGGAATTATGTCGTATGTTGAAAAAGTCAACAACTCCCACCACCCATAATAAGACTCCTCTTATTTATTGATGTGGGCAACCCTCCTTAACAATTAAGAAATTGGGTTTTATTTAATTAATTAAATTCTTTTAATTAATTAGGCTCCCTAATCTTATTAGGGATAATTAATTAAACTCCTTTAACTAATTTTCCTCCTAATCCTATTAGGAATAAATGAGAGTACTTATATTAAATTAATTCCTAAACTCTTTTAGAAATTAAAATAATAATAATTGTAATAATATTAATAAGACTCATCTTATTAATTTATATTTAATATTTCTAAAATATTAAATATTAAGCTATTTAATTTATTCTATCACCATAGATTAAATTAAATATACTTAACATATTATTACGATTATGCCATTAACTTCTTAAATAATTATTCTTCCTTTTATGGTGTGACCCTTTAGGTTCTCCATATTAAACCTAGGTTGTGAATAAATCAATTAGAACAATTCTAATCTTATTTAAATAAATAAATTAAATAATTAATTTATTTAAATAAATAATATTTATTCTACAATAGGGATAAGTTCTCCCAATGATCATCAACGACTTTCCGGATAATATAGATTTCAACATTAATCATTAAAGAACCTTTGAGTAAATAGTTACCGTACAATTCAATCCTTCCACCATACAATGTCCCAATTAAATATAAGATATGGAATTACCGCAAGTCTTATTTTATTTAATTATATATTTCGATCCTTAAACGCCACAACTCCAAATAATGCAAATTAGAAACTCCTTTCTAATTTCATTCTACTCGCCAAGGACTCTTTGGGTTGTCATTTATCGAATCACATAGGACATTTCTCTTCTTTTATTAGAAGTGGTAGATTCTTTATTGATCATATATTATCTCCCATGCAACTTATTATACCCAAGCATACCCTTTTGTAAGACCCGAATTTTATGAAATAAAAGTATTCAATTTTTCTTATAATTACTATTCAAGTAAATGGTTAAATTGATAAAAGTTAAAGTTAAGGGTGATATATGAATTTTTTTCAAAATACACAAGTGGTTATAAAATATTCATTGTTATTTGAGAATATTCGTTTGGTAAGTGGAATATTCTTTACGTCGAGGGAATATTCGATTACGACAGTATGACCATTTTTGGGCCCATAATGAGAATAAGCGTCGGATGAAAAACCACAAAATTAAGTTTTTATAAATAACGGCGTAATCGTTACTGAATTAACACTTTGTTGGAATACCCGGTTGGTAAAGTAAAGTAAAATGTCTGGCGTTGTTGCACAAGAAAGAATGTACGGTATTGACAAGTGATTTTTTTTTTACAATTATAGATTCTTACGTGAGAAGGCACTACTCAATAATTGTTACGATAATTCTTGTTCAATATTTTATTTTATTGATTCAATAATTCTTTGTGTTGATATTTTATTATTGTTGTTCAATAATTATCAACTTTATGATATTTCCCATTATCGGATCAATAATTCATATTATTTGAATAATATTATTAGATAGCATTATTGGCAATGTCTAGAAAGTTCATCAAGGAGAGGTTTGGTCACCTAATTGCGGCCGATGAGGAGAAATTCTTATTGAAAGCCCCCTCTTTCCTGGGAGGCGCCTGTTGTTTGTCATTATTGTGATTACGTAATATTATTTGTGAATAATTAGTTATTGATTTATATGATAAGAAAATATTTATTTGATGTGGATATAAATGATGGATTTATTTATGTATTTAAGTGAAGGAATTAAAGATGAGGTGTTTTATCAATTATTTGTCGAAATGGAGAACAAAATATGGGATTTTCGGAAAAATTAGTTTATTACTTGATTTTGTAAAATCCGTAACTCTTTAATGTATAATGAGTTAAGAGATGAGCCATATATCAAAAGAAAGCCCTAGAAGTAAGCTAATCTGTAGAAATTTGAATCACCCAAAAATTCTTTGTAGATATTTCGTGGTGAAATTTTGAATGAAATCGGTCAGAAGGACTAATAGTCCGAAAAAATCGGTGTTCTTCAACTATATTGCGTGAGTTATAAATTTTGATCCAAATAGTTGGATCCTTGTTATTTTGGATATGTTATACATATATAAGTTATGTATATGTCCACAAATTTTGAACCGTTAAAAATGAGCGTATGATTTGTTATGAATTTTAAGAGGTAATGGATTAGGAAATTAGGTTTTGGTGGAAAATTCTAGAATTGAGTGGGCCCCACTCTTGGTTGTTGGGGAAGATGGCTGATTTTTGGTGGGTGGAATAGTAGCGAGTAAAGCCATCGTGTAGTGGTCAAGTCTGCTGCTTGGGCTAACATTTTCCTATAAATAGAGGGCTAAGTTAGAATTGAAAATCACACCGAAACAAAGTTTTCTCTTTCTCTCTCTAGATTATTGAGTGTAATTTGTGAGTATTTAGATACTTGGTGAGTTGATATTCATCGGTGCAAGTTTCCTTCACGTCATATATCAGATATCCCGTCGGAAGTCTTTGCTCTTTTGAGGTAAGGGATAGTAAGGGATGTTATTTTCTTCTCAAATGATATTATTTCTTGATATCATTATCTTTGAAATATTAGTTGGAACTTTTTATCAAATTTGGAACTTTTTCATGTCTGGGGTTCTTATTCATGAGTTACTATTCACGAGTTACTATTCATGAGTTACTATTCACACGATTCTTATTCACGCAGTACTATTAACGTGAAGCGTGAAAATATTTTTTGTGGAATTTCTATCTTTTGGTGTCTGAGAGTTACTATTCACGATATCGGACTTTATTCACGATATCTGACTATTCACGATATCTGACTTTATTCATCGAAAAATAAAATTTCTTCTTTTCGTCCAAAATATCTATTCTGGATACTAGCTTTGATTGTATCCATGTTTTGATCATTCTGGAATTTTACACCACTATGATTATTTTGAGGTATTTTTGGATGTATAGATTAGGAGTTATGGATTTTATGAGAAAAGACTATTTTAAAAGTAACTATTTATAACTCCTTGCGGTTAACTCCAAAATTGATGAAATTTTTATTGAGAGTACATCTATATAATATCGATTGTACTTACTGTGAATTTGAATTTTTGGATAAAAGTACAATTTATGATAAATGTTTAAATATTCGGTGGTTTTAGCCATATGAAAAATAGTAAATGAATTTTTAAAATTTCGAGAAAAATATATGTTCAATATGGGACTATTTTATACTAAATCCCAGAAAAGAAATATTTTTAGAACTGATTTGGTATTTTTCATGAAAATGTTCTAGTTATGAGTAAATGAATTAAATATGTTATGTGAAGTAAGAAAATTGAAAAATATGATTTATTGGCTTGAGAATCATATATGAGATATATCTGATTTTTATGAGGGTTTTGGTTAATGATGATGAAATCTTATGAGTTTGGCATTTTAGATGATTAAATGCATTCATTATTAAAGTGTAAATAATTGGATTAAATTATTTATAAGTTTGAGAAATGATTAAAATATTATTATAATATTAATAATATTAGATTATGAGATTTCTAAGTGATTTATAACATTTGAATTAAGGTGTTATAAATATGGATATGAATTTTATTATGAAACTTTATCTTTTAGTGTCGAGGTTACTTATGCACGTATAATGGACTATATCACGAATACACGGGTACTTATTCACAACAAATTGGTTTCTTCTCCGACCAAATTATCGTTGATTAATGAATCTTACTCTTGAAATTAAAACCATGTTTTGATTATATTATTTTTATATAACATTCTTATAACCCTAATGATGATATTTCTCTTTGACTTGAGTGTAAAGATGGGTAGATTATTGGTATGATCGTGACCATAGGTTCTCTTTGGCCGAGAGTGCAAAAAAGTTGAATTGTTGGTGGTATGATCATGACCATTGAATTTACAATTGAATATTTTTAGCTTAAGTGCAAAGGTGAATTGATCAACATGGTATTATAATTATTGTTATATAACTTCTGAAATGATTATGTATTTCGTTGATATATGAATATCTTTGGCTCGTTGTGCAAAGATGACCTGTTGTTGAATATCTTTAGCCTGTAGTGCAAAGATGAATTATTGATGAATATCTTTGGCTCGTTGTGCAAAGATGACCTGTTGTTGAATATCTTTAGCCTGTAGTGCAAAGATGAATTATTGATGAATATCTTTGGCTCGTAATGCAAAGATGGCTCGTTGTTGAATATCTTTGCTTTTGTAGTGCAAAGATGAATTATTGATGAATATCTTTAGCTCGTAATGCAAAGACGACTGTTGTTGAATATCTTTAGCTTTGTAGTGTAAAGATGATGAGCTGTTGATGAATATCTTTGGCTTTAGTGCAAAGATGAATTTATTAGTATGAACAGAGGCGTGATTTGGTATAACCATGATATTTGATGTTTGAGGGTAAAGACGGTGATAAAAATTATCTTCGTCCGGATGAGAAGAGGAATTTAGAATCACAATTATGATTATGAGTTATTCATATGATTGTGGAAAGGAACTGTTGATTGATGTTACTGAGGGGATAAAATATTGTTGGTGGACTTTTAACGTGGAGAAGACAATAGACTTTATAGTCTATTTGACTCTTTTAATGGATTGCTCGTTCCGCTGCAACTATGGTTGAAAAGTTTTATCATCTACCATATGTTCTAAATCTTTGATTCATCCCTGATGAAGACTATTGATAATTTATTTATCTTTAGTCATAATATTCTTTACTGAGCTAGTTGTGCTCACCCTTTTGTTTCACAATTCCTTTCGGTGTAATAAAAAGTGTATTTGGGTTGAAGTGGGGATAACAAGGGAATAGAGCGGTGGTCTATAGTTGTTGAGGTTCTCCACAAAGAGTATGAAAATAATTTTATTGAGGGCTTTAATGTGTTGTATTCTATACATCATTTAATAGTTATTTTTGGTGAATTAAATAGGTGAGGCGAACCCCAACTTTGGAAGTTTGTTTTGTCACTATCATACAAGATGTCTAATGACATACAAACTCGTGTTATCATAAGACATGGTTGTGCTCATCCACTTGCTGAGTATATTTACAAGCACTACCTATATAATCTTGGTGTTTGTTTGGAGTATAATACCAAATTAGAGACAGTGGAGATAATGATATGTCAAGAGAAGACTCGCCATTGGGAAGAATATGATAGTAATCTTCTTGTTTTTCTTTGGGGTCTATTAGGTCAACCAAGGATAATTTCGTGGCCATATGATATCTACCATAACCTAAAAGCATGGCCTCCCGTATACGAAGGATTCCTGAGCACTTCCCAAAGATTCTAATTTCTAAAAGCAGCTTTTTGATTATACCTTTATGTAAGGTGTCATTATGACGATGTTACAGTTGGTATATATTTGTATCCAAACTCACAAAGATATATGTTGTTGTATTTTGCACGACAATTGTTGTAATAAAGTTGTAGTTGTTTTTCGTACCATATATTTGGCGACTCAGAATGGGTTGGATGGAATGGACCTATTTTGGGGTCGTTACACCCTTTGATATACCCTAAGGGTCTTAAGGAATAAGTCAAAGTATAACTCATCATACACAAGATACTATGATGATCTCAAGTCGAAGGATTACTTGTACTACTATCACTACTGAGAATTCTATTGACAGCAAATAAAACTCCATTAGGTATTCCTTAGCGAGCCACGTTCAGTGAACTTATTCTCTAATAAGCACCTACATACTTGCTTTAGTGTCTCCACACAAATGATCATGAGATCAATCAACCTCATCCAATGAGCAAGCAACGTATGTACCAATCTATCCGGATTCACTAATCCCCAATTTAGTAATCCAATGATTGGGAACTATTTTAGTTTTAAGCTTTCTAAGAATTTAGATCTCATTAGAATGATCATCATCATTATTCTAAAAGCATTGCTTAAAACTATGGGTTTATCACATATTATAAAACAGCATCATGTAGATAATTAAAAGCCTTTAATAAATTAATACTTTTTATTAATAAATGAATAAGATTGTTACAAAGTATATGCTTTATCATCAAACATGATTGGCTTGTGTGCATACTACTTTCACTTCATTGCTTATCTCAGCATTTTCAGATGCCATTCTCACACACTGTCACAAAACAAGGGTTAATTAACATATCACATATTATCCCTATATTCTGACCGACCAATAAAATAACACATAAACTTAGGTAGGTCATTCTAGCGAAAAGGTATTCCTGTCTCTCCCTCCTAAGTACTATTCTCACCTCTTAGCTAGGGATCATATCCCTAAACTCGATACCAACCTGTGACTCGACACCAACTTATGTCAAGACCTCACATTGGTACTATCGACTTTGCCACCGAAAAGACGGCGCCCCTACGGAGAGTGCGGCTTTTGCATTCCCCATCAACAGAAGTCACCAAATGCGAGAAGCTGGGGCTCTTCACACTTATGGCTCGATACCAATTGTGACGCCCCCAAAATTAGGTATATCGCCACCCATCTTGGGTCGCCACTTACATGGTACATAAATTCAAATACAACTTACTAACCTAAGCGTATGTATGCAACGACATAAAGCGTGAGTTTGAATACAAATATTGTCTACTAGATATTATACAAACTCAAAAGGAGTCCTCATTACAACTATTATCACACTATTTCACATAATAGTGAGGACTACTAATGCTATCCCTCGGACCATTACTCCGTTCCCAGGCTCGTCCCAAATTTATGTTCTCATTTCAAGAGAAAACGGTGAAAAAGAAAGGGTGAGCTCAACTAGCCCAAGAAGAAATATTATGACTAAGATAATGCGAATAAATTATCATTAGCCTTCAACAATGTTAAAGCGATAAAATAAAATAGACAACCGGTTTAATCTGCAGTGAATACGCAATCCATTAAAAGAGTCAAGTAGAGAATAAAATCTACTATCTTTTAGGTTTTAAAAGGTTTTCATCGATTTTTTTTATCATCGAGACTCAGAACAATAAATAAACCACCACATCTAATCATCCCCGTACTACACGGCGAGGATTTTCATCAAATTATCAATGGTCGTGACTATACCGAATCACCCCAATGGTCATAATCATACCAAAAACTATCCATCATCATGCATTACGAGCCACTGAGGACTTTTATCACATCATTTATAACAAGCCATGATTATACCGAATGATCCCTGGTCATAATCATACTAAGTTCATCTATGCACGTAAGCCAAAGATAACATTGAAAGTAGTATGCACACAAGCCAATCATGTTTGATGATAAAGCATATACTTTGTAACAATCTTATTCATTTATTAATAAAAACTATTAATTTATTAAAGACTTTTAATTATCTACATGATGATGTTTTATAATATGTGATAAACCCATAGTTTTAAGCAATGCTTTTAGAATAATGATGATGATCATTCTAATGAGATCTAAATTCTTAGAAAGCTTAAAACTAAAATAGTTCCCAATCATTGGATTACTAAATTGGGGATTAGTGAATCCGGATAGATTGGTACATCGTTCTTTGCTCATTGGATGAGGATGATTGATCTCATGATCATTTGTGTGGAGACACTAAAGCAAGTATGTAGGTGCTTATTAGAGAATAAGTTCATCTGAGCGTGGCTCGCTAAGGAATACCTAATGGAGTTTTATTTTGCTGTCGATAGGAATTCTGTAGTGATAGTAGTCAAGTAATCCTTGGACTTGAGATCATCATAGTATCTTGTGTATGATGAGTTATACTTTGACTTATTCCTTAAGACCCTTAGGGTATATCAAAGGTATGCTTGGGTATAATAAGTTATACATGGAGATAATGTATGATCGATAAAGAATCTACCACTTCTAATAAAAGAAGAGAAATGTCCTATGTGATTCGATAAATGACAACCCAAAGTAGTCCTCGGGTTAAAGGTAGAATGAAATTAGAAAGGAGTTTCTAATTTGCATTATTTGAGTTGTGTATTTAAGAGTCGAAATACATATAATTAAATAAAATAAGACTTGTGGTAATTCCATGTCTTATATTTAATTGGGACATTGTATGGTGGAAGGATTGAATTATACTGCAAGAACTATTTACTCAAAGGTTCTTTTATGATTAATGTTGAAATCTATATTATCCGGAAAGTCGTTGATCGCTTGGGAGGCTTATCCTATTGTAGAATAAATATTATTTATTTAAATAAATTTTATATTTAATTTATTTATTTAAATAAGATTAGAATTGTTCTAATTGATTTATTCACAACCTAGGTTTAATATGGAGAAACCTAAAGGGTCACACCATAAAAGGAAGAATAATTATTTAAGAAGTAAATGGCATAATCGTAATAATATGTTATGTATATTTAATTTAATCTATGGTGATAGAATAAATTAAATAGCTTAATATTTATTATTTAATATTTTAGAAATATTAAATATAAATTAATAAGAGGAGTCTTATTAATATTATTACAATTATTATTATTTTAATTTCTAAAAGAGTTTAGGAATTAATTTAATATAAGTACTCTCATTTATTCCTAATTGGATTAGGAAGGAAAATTAGTTAAAGGAGTTTAATTAATTATCCCTAATAAGATTAGGGAGCTTAATTAATTAAAAGAATTAATTAATTAAAACCCAATTCCTTAATTGTTAAGGTGGGTTGCCCACATCTATAAATAAGAGGAGTCTTATTATGGGTGGTGTGGGTTGTTGACTTTTACAACGTAATAATTCCAATTTGTTGGGAGAGTACCCTTTTTCTATAGAGATAGAAAACTAGGGTTTGAGCCAAATACCCTTCTTCTTGAATTCCTATTCTTCCTTGGTGGATCACCTCTAGAGGCCAAACGCTTGGGTGGCTAACGTTGATCAAAGGAAGGAACCAAACCCGGTGGATTCAAGTTGAATGCGAAAAGGATTGGAGGTGAACTTGTACCTGAGGAAGCTCGGATCTTCAAGGGTATGTTTGTTCTTCATATCTTTTCGTTTAATTAATAATTGTGCATAAAGGGTGATCCGGGTATATGGTTTGTAAATTTTTTAAACTCGATTTTACTCGCTTCGCTTAATTTATGCAATTTGATCATGCATACTATGAATATAACAAACCTAATAAATGGCATCAGAGCCAAACCTTTATGCGAATTATTAATTGTTGATTTGATATGTATATTGATATGTGTTTAGAACAATTTAATTGGGCATAATTTTATTGTATAAAATTTATTAAAAAAAAAAAAAAAAGCGCCGAAATTTTTCCCTAGGATCACACGCTTTACGGAAATTTCAAATTTCTTTGTCAAGCACGTTTCAAAAGTTATGATTTAAAAAAAAAAAAAAAACGTTAAAAAAAAAAGCAGTTTTAAAAATCGTAGAACTTTTTTTTGGGAAGCAAGCAATACGGTTTTACAAGCGGCGGGTAAAAAAAAATTTTCATATACGAATGCATGGAAATCAATTAACTCACGGATTAGCGAGGATCTTTTTATATAATATACACGGTTTTATATATATATATATATATATATATTGATTATTATATTATATATATATATAATATTTATATATATATATATATATATATATATATATATTATTCTTAATTATTTTATAATTAAAATAAAATGTTAATTTTAATTTTAAAATAAAAGGTTTATTTTAATATTAAAATATAAAGTTTATTTTAATTTTAAAATTAGAATTTCATGCTAACTAATTAGAGTTGGAATTAGATTCCATGCTAACTAATTGGAGTTGAAATTGGATTGCCTAATTTCCTTAAATAAAGGAGTTTATTTAGATATGAAATAGGATTTCATATTATTCAAAATAAAAGAGTTTATTTGTGAATAGGAAAGAGAATCCTAATTTCCTTAAATAAAGGAGTTTATTTAAATATGAAATAAGATTTCATATTATTCAAAATAAAGGAGTTTATTTGTGAATAGGAAAGATAATCCGTGTTTCCTTTAATATTTTTTTTTATGGAATTGGATTCATAATTAATTAAAATAAAAGAGTTTATTTTAATTAAAGATTTTTTTATATATATATATATGGAATTGGATTCATAATTAATTAAAATAAAGGAGTTTATTTTAATTAAAGATTTTAGTTAAAATAAAATAGGTTATTTTATTCAAAAATGGATAAATTAAAATAAAATAGTTTTATTTTGATTTAAATTTGGATTAAAATAAAGGAGTTTATTTTGATTCAAAATAGATTTTATACTAACTAAATTTGCCCATTAAATGATATCAATATATATATTAAATGTTTATTATTCATATGATGAATATTATTTATTGATGCATATCATGATGTGTATGATAATAAATGGGATTGATTATGGACTATTGACCCGATATGATTGGATTTTATTTTAGTTGGATGCGTGAATGTATGGGTTTTATTAAATGGGGTCTGCGTGCACTCCTTCTCTAATTTTTCTTAATGTAAATTCTAACTCCCTCCTATGTACTTCCCTCGATCACGATCAAGGTTTCTATTTATTTTAAATAGTTTTGTAATAGGAATAGTTAGAATTAATTTTGAAAAATTGGAGATCAAGAAGCAAGGAGCGCTTGAAGACCCGTTTGTAATGGAGCAGGGTTTAAATGTAATTGTTATATTTAAATATTATTTCTTGCACCCCTAGGGTTTGACCTTTTGGTTCACTTGGTGGCTCTAGTGAACCAAACTAGAATAAAAGTCCATAATCAATCAGGGTAGAATATAGTATTCTATATGTGCATGCTTATATTATATATATTATATATTATGCAAACATGCTTCGCGCATGTTAATTAATATGACGCTGTATTTTATATATATATATGCAATGCGCTAAACAAGATGAGATAAATTAATAACAAACCCCTCAATTTTTATATATTAAGTCCTAAGCGTTCAAAGATATTTGGAATATCGAACGTCGCTTTCTAGCATGATAAAATTAATAGAGTATTAAATATTTAATATGAGTTTGTTGTGTCACCACAAGGCAAGTATTAAGTATTTAAGATGTTAATTTATCACATTTGATGCTTATAAAGAAAATTGAACAATATTGTTTTGTTGTGTCACCACAAGGATGATATTTTTCTTTTTTGAATATATGGAGTGCTAGGTTGGACTTAACTTGGATAATTTTGATTCGGATGTGCCACCACTTGATCAAAATAATCTAAGAGGCAAAAATACAAGGAGTTCAGATAGTTGATGTAATTGACAAAAGTTGTCTACCTATTTATTTATATATAGTTTGTTGTGTCACCACAAGGCTATATACATTTGAAATGGGATCCTTATTCTCACTAGCAAATCTTTAATTAGATTTTCTTAGAACTATATAAGTGAGGTAATATAGTTTGAAGAAAATAGTGGGAGATACCAATTTAAAACAAGACCTAAATTATTTTGGTAATTAATAATAGAATGTATGTTAAAATGTTGTTAATTACAAATTCATTTACTGTAATTTTACAATGTCTAAAATTACTATCACTGCGAAGCATATTAGATGCTAAATTAACGTAATCAATTAAAAGCGGATTGGTTAAGGAATTTGAGAATAGTTCTCATAGCTATCTTATGTCCCCATACGCTATATCCTCAGAATGGTTGCAGACAATGCCTCTGAGGAAGACATTGCTACTTTTAGAAAGTGGCAAGATGATGCACAGTTGGCTCAATGCATCATGCTCGCATCCATGAGTAACGAGCTTCAGCGTCAGCATGAAACTATGGATACTTCTACTATACTCCTGCACGTCAAGTAGTTGATGGTGAGGAAAGTAGGACTGATAGATATCAGATATCTAAGGAGCTCTTCCGATCTAGAATGGCCAATGGCACTTTATAGATGCAGATAAAAAGTTCTTAACATAATCAATTTGATTGATCAATTAGACAATTGGTTTTGTCATGGATGGAGAGTTGAGCCAAGATTTGATCTTGCACTCACTCCCGGACTCCTTTCATTAATTGTTGTGAATTTTTCATATGAACAAGCTAGATATCGACTTTCTTTGATTTGCTTAACATGTTGAAAAATGTTGAGAGTCACTTTCAACCAAGAAAGATCAAGTCTTCTTGGTAGGGGCCAAATGATCTTCGAAAAAGAAGAACGATTCAAAGAAGGTAAATAGAAAGGAAAAAATAAAGGATAATAAGAACAAAAGCGTCACGGATAGCAAAGGAGTTTGCTTCCACCGCAATAAGCCTGGACACCGGAAAGAAAGCTGAGAAGCATCTTGCGAAGATAACCAAAAGAAGCTTAGTGAAGTTTGATTATAAATACAAATTTGTTCATGATTTAAAATAAATTTTTCTTTAAGTCGAGGTTCTACTTGGGTATTGGATACCGACTTTGGTTATCATAAATATAGATTTATGAAGGACCAAGCAGAAGTAGAAAGCTAAACAAATATAAGTAATCCTATGTATGCGGAAATGTAGCAAAGGTTGCCATATTAGCCATAGAAACTTATAGTTTAAGCACGCCACTACTGAAGCAAATCTATTAAGTCAATAAGTTGTTATTGTATTCCAATTCTTGTTAGAAACATTATTTTCGTTTTATTGTTGTTGAATGATAAAATTTTGGTATTATAATTAAGAGCAGTTGTTGTTATATTTATAATAATAATGTTTTGTATAGAACTGGAATATTAATTAATAAATTTTGTATACTTGACTTACATGAAAATAATTTTGCATATTGAACAAATTAGTATAAGAAAAGGAGATGATCATTCAAAGAGTTGAATGTATGTATTTATTGAAATACAAGTGTGAATTATTTGAAAGGTTCAAAGAATTCAGAAGTGAAACAAATTGGCAATGTATTAAGATTCTTTGATTAGATCAAGGAATAAATACTTGTGCAATAAGTTTCTAGATCATCTCAAATGGTTTTCTCATAATGGACACATCCTGATACACAATAATTGATTGATGTATCTGAATGAAAAATCATACCTTGTTGGACATGGTGCGGTCCATAATGATTTTACCGACATTCCAGTATCCTTCTGGGATAATGTCCTAGAAATGGCTGCATATCTACGAAAATGGTAACCTCAAAATCCGGCCCCAAGATTCTATAAAAGTTATGGACAGGGAGGATTCCTAATCTTAAGCATGTTAAGATAAAGGGTTGTCCAACTTATGTGAAAAGGTTTCAAAGAATAAGCTTGGGACAAGATTTGACAAGTACAAATTTGTGGGACATCCTAAAGTAAGTTTAGGGTATATGTTCTATAATCCCACTTAGCAAAAAGGTGTTTGTTACTAAACACGCTTCCTTCTAAGATAAAGGTGTTTATCATTGAAGGGCTAGTGGGAGGATAATAGATCTTGAAGAATTCAAGAACCACAAAACACTATAAATCAAATAAGAGGAACCTGTAGATAGACCTATTGTACCACAACTGAATCGTAAATCTGAAATAGTACTGAAGATACCTAGGAGGTATGGATTCATCATGGATGATGATGATGAGGTACGCATCATATAAGATGATGATCCAGAGTTACATACGATGAGGTAAGAGTTCTAGTGTGTACAAAAGGGTCAGTGGGAGCGTCTTGAAATTTCTAGTATTATATGTTGATATACTACGGATGAGGAATAACATACCAATGCTACAATCAGTAAAGATAAAGTTGTCTAAACATTCCTCCACGAATGATTTGGGAAGAGTATCTTAATTGGGGATAAAATCTATATAGATAGATTTAAAAGGATGCTCAACTTAACCCAAGGAACGTATATTCATTTGATGCTAAAGTCGTTTAGCATGGCAAAACTCAAGAGATGTCTCATGTCGATGAGCTATGGAGTGTATCTCTTAATAGTCCCCACAGACTCTCGAAAAAGAGAGGTCGCATGAGCAACAATCATGTATGCAATGAAATATACGAGACCTGATGTTGATCAGTCATATTATGGAGAAGTTCACTATGAGTCAGTGAAAAACATCTTAAAGTTCTTAACCGGCACTAAAGATGTGAGCAAACATGGTGGGTCCGAATTAAAACTAGAGGGCTTAACAGACTCAAGTTTTTTTCGCATGCACGAAGACGATAGAAAATCCACTTTAAGGTAAAGTGTTACCTTGAGCAAGGTGCGATGAATTGGAAAGGTTCCAACAAAGAAGAGAGTTCTTTGGTTTAGTGATAAAGACAAAGTATATAGCTATAAATGAAGTCGCAAGTTGATTGTTTGGATTAAAAGTTCATTACTGTAACTAGGAATAGTTCCTAAGTCTCATCTTGGATCTAAACATGTGTTGTGGCACTTTCATTTGATTATTATAATCATTGAAAGATGGGAAATCACTATAGAGATAGTGGACTCTCAAGAACAACATTACATATCCATTAACTAAAGCTTATCCAATGACGCAGGATAATCGTCACTTAGAGAAGAAGAGTATAAGATACCATGACGATTGGCTTTAGTGCAAGTGGGAGATTGAAAGTAGTATGCACACAAGCCAATCATGTTTGATGATAAAGCATATACTTTGTAACAATCTTATTCATTTATTAATAAAAGTATTAATTTATTAAAGGCTTTTAATTATCTACATGATGTTTTGTTTTATAATATGTGATAAACCCATAGTTTTAAGCAATGCTTTTAGAATAATGATGATGATCATTCTAATGAGATCTAAATTCTTAGAAAGCTTAAAACTAAAATAGTTCCCAATCATTGGATTACTAAATTGGGGATTAGTGAATCAGGAAAGATTGGTACATACGTCGCTTCTTTTCGTTGGATGAGGATGATTGATCTCATGATCATTTGTGTGGAGACACTAAAGCAAGTATGTAGGTGCTTATTAGAGAATAAGTTCATTTGAGCATTGGCTCGCTAAGGAATACCTAATGGAGTTTTATTTGCTGTCGATAGGAATTCTGTAGTGATAGTAGTACAAGTAATCCTTGGACTTGAGATCATCATAGTATCTTGTGTATGATGAGTTATACTTTGACTTATTCCTTAAGACCCTTAGGGTATATCAAAGGGTATGTTTGGGTATAATAAGTTGTATATGGAGATAATGTATGATCGATAAAGAATCTACCACTTCTAATAAAAGAAGAGAAATGTCCTATGTGATTCGATAAATGACAACCCAAAGAGTCCTTGGTTAAGGCGTAATGAAATTAGAAAGGAGTTTCTAATTTGCATTATTTGGAGTTGTGTATTTAAGAGTCGAAATACATATAATTAAATAAAATAAGACTTTGACAAGAATTCCATGTCTTATATTTAATTGGGACATTGTATGGTGGAAGGATTGAATTGTCTGCAGTAACTATTTACTCAAAGGTTCTTTTTATGATTAATGTTGAAATCTATATTATCTCGGAAAGTCGTTGATCGCTAGGGGGAGGCTTATCCCTATTGTAGAATAAATATTATTTATTTAAATAAATTTTATATTTAATTTATTTATTTAAATAAGATTAGAATTGTTCTAATTGATTTATTCACAACCTAGGTTTAATATGGAGAACCTAAAGGGTCACACCATAAAAGGAAGAATAATTATTTAAGAAGTAAATGGCATAATCATAATAATATGTTATGTATATTTAATTTAATCTATGGTGATAGAATAAATTAAATAGCTTAATATTTATTATTTAATATTTTAGAAATATTAAATATAAATTAATAAGAGGAGTCTTATTAATATTATTACAATTATTATTATTTTAATTTCTAAAAGAGTTTAGGAATTAATTTAATATAAGTACTCTCATTTATTCCTAATTGGATTAGGAAGGAAATTAGTTAAAGGAGTTTAATTAATTATCCCTAATAAGATTAGGGAGCTTAATTAATTAAAAGAATTAATTAATTAAAACCCAATTCCTTAATTGTTAAGGTGGGTTGCCCACATCTATAAATAAGAGGAGTCTTATTATGGGTGGTGTGGGTTGTTGACTTTTACAACGTAATAATTCCAATTTGTTGGGAGAGTGCCCTTTTTCTATAGAGATAGAAAACTAGGGTTTGAGCCAAATACCTTCTTCTTGAATTCTTATTCTTCTTGGTGGATCACCTCTAGAGGCCAAACGCTTGGGTGGCTAACGTTGATCAAAGGAAGGAACCAAACCCGGTGGATTCAAGTTGAATCGCGAAAAAAGGATTGGAGGTGAACTTGTACACGAGGAAGCTTCGGATCTTCAAGGGTATGTTTGTTCTTCATATCTTTTCGTTTAATTAATAATTGTGCATAAAGGGTGATGAAGGGTATATGGTTTGTAAATTTTTTAAACTCGATTTTTACTCGCTTCGCTTAATTTATGCAATTTGATCACAAGCATATGAATATAACAAACCTAACAAACATAATATATCATGAGGATGATGACAATGACATAATAATTCAATAAAACAAGTTCAAGAATTATTTTATCCAGAATTAAGTAACGCCCAAATTGTCAACAAGAATCTTGTTTTGTAGAGTAAAATTCAAGAATGATCGGAAGAATATTTCCATGAAAAGATATTGGATGAAACGCAAATATCAAGGATATTCTACTAATTTCATGGAGTATATAAGTCAAAGTTTTAACCAATTTGGGTATAATAAAGAATGGAATAACAAAGGAAATCACCGTGCATGCAGATCAGAGCATGATAAAGTTATTCCAATGCAATAATAATAATGAGAACCAGTCGGGGTGAAATTCACACCACGGGATGTTCCAATGTAATAATAAAGATGGAACCCGATCCGGTGTAAAAACATGTGATAGGATATTCCAGCGAGAATGATAAAGAGCGGAACCAGTCAGGTGTAAAACACACATGATAGGATGTTCCAATGTAATAATAATAAAGATTTTAACCAGTCAGGTGTAAAACACATGAGCATGGATGTTCCAGCGAATAATAGAAGAATGTCACCAAGTATAGGGTAACCACGATATACAGATTATGTATAGGCATGTCACAGATATCTGAGTTATTCAACAGTAATAATAAAGAATGGAATATGAGTAGGTATTTCACCAAGATATAGGTATGTCAGCGTATAAAAGTTATTCCAATGTAATAATAAGGAATGGAATAATGAAGTTCTCTTCATGAATACAAAAGAATAATATCCTTACCATAAAAGACACTTTGGATATCAAAGCGTTGAAACAAGTAGAGAATACTCTTCTTCTTCTTCTCTATAGATTTTCTCTATAGCTTCTCTCTATAATTTCTCTCTCTAAAGTTTCGTTGAATTGTAAGAAAATAATGAAGGAACGAGCTTCTATTTATAGGAAAATAGAATGCATAGTAATTAATCCATGAACGGTCCAGATTGATTTACTTTTAATCGACTATCCATATTTAAAGCAAAATCTTTTAAATAAAATATAATATATTCTATTTATATAAAAACATTTTACTATGCAAACACTACGCAACACTACGCAAAACACTTATCAACACTATGTCATAATAAAATATAATATATTCTATTTATGTAATAACTTTAATAAAGTATTATGTTTTATATAAAAGATGTTTACATTTTATTACGTTAATAATACTGAATAAAACAAAACGTCATTATCGCTATAATAATTCATATTATTAATCGATAATAATGGAATCAAACCGGTGATTTTCACATAAAGATCAATAATCAATACCGTGCTACTACGCAACCACGTATTCGACATCGCACTTTTACTACTGAGTAGTTCAACAAAGATCAACGGTAAAACTTCCGTCGTTATTTCAATAAAATATTTTTGTCGTTTTCTCAATCAATCCGACAATAATTTCATTTGTGGGATCCACTCTTGATTGAGCATTGTCATTTAATATTCCTCGCTAAACCAAGAATATTCCCAACCAATCGAATATAATATAACCACTTGCATGCTTTGCAAAATTTATAAATACTACCCACAACTATAATATTATCTCAAATTCACACCATAATATTAAAAATTATTTTGACAAAATTTAAATCTTTATTGATAAAATCTGGGGTCTCACAATGACGATTTTTTCCGTTGATATAGCATAGAAAGCCGATTTTTTTATGCTTTAACGACGGAAAAAGCCGTCGATATAGCCAATTCGTTATTAGTTCGCTATATATATATATATATATATATATATATATATATACTTTTCTGATGTAAACTAGAGTTCAAAACTCATAAAATTAGTATGTCAAGACTAGTACTTGATTCTATTTCCTTAAAATAATTATGCTCTTTTTATCGGTGCTTAGAGTTATCTAAGATCGCTCTCCCATGATATAATAACAACGTCTTTATAAAGAAAGATTACAAATAACATACACAACGAACAAAATCAAAATGATTGAGGAGATGAATAAAGAATGAATGAACATGAACTGAATTATAAATCTTACTATTTTTTATTTTAATATGAAAGGTATTTTTGTATTCAATTATTATAAATTAGTATAAATTTATTAATTTTAGACAATATAATTTTCAACATACAACTATTATAAAATTTTATAATTTAGAATATGTACTAAATTAGGATATATATTTTTCTTTGTTTGTCTTTAAAAATATTGAGTTCAACTTTTAATAATAATCATATGATGAAAATTTAAAAATATTTTCAAATTTATATTTTTGTTCAAAATATAGGATCAAGTTTGATTTGTTTAAATCAATTTGAGATATATTAAATTTTAAAATTGATGCACATAATTTAACCTTTGAAAACAATAAATCATACAGTTATTAGTACCATTTAGATAAAAAAAAATAGAAAGGTTTATAATTTTGATAATTATATTGTCTAAAATTATTAAATATATACTAATTTTGAATTTAAAGATATTTCATATTGAATTCAAAAGGTCAATATAAAATAATAAAAAAGAAAAAGAAAATATATTTTTTATACAAATTTTAAAAATAAAAAATAAAAAAAAATAAGGAGAGAGTAAATCAATTTTTAATAGATGAAAAAAATTAGAAGAATATATTTGCATAATTAATACCGGAGAAAATTTTGTGCTAAAAAAATTTAAGTAACAATTTAGCCGAAGGATGACAAATAAGACAAATAGGAGATGTCAGATTTACAATTTAGTGGATTGTGCTCTTACCTGAGACATTTGTAGGACCCACCAAAATATCAATGGCAGAAGGAGATTCGGGCAGTGCATTTACTGTTCCGATCGAGTGCGACCGCCTGCACCGCGCGCTACTGCAGTGCCACCATCGGGTCCCGGTGGGGCGACCGCGGGAGACGGCGTGCCGCCACCTGAACCGATCACTAGCCGATTGCCTTGTGGCGGTGATTTGCCCCGACGAATCGGAGGCGGTTCGGAGCCTCTGTAGTAGTGGTGGGACTGCTCTCAAACGGTCTCAGTGTGAACAAGCTCAGCTTTCTCTTGCTGTCTGCCTTTCTTCCCATCAAAGTCAGACCTAGAATCGGATCCCTAATTTCTCTCTCTCTTCACTTCAATTAAGAACTCTTGTAAGTTCCTGTTTGGATTCTGCTTATTTTCGTTAATTTTTGTTTATATATATGAAATTTATGATCTTTTGATTATGTTTATCTTTTGAAATGAAGTTTTATTTGGTTTCTTTTGAGTTTTAAGCTTGTGCATGTTCAATTTTTAAGCGACCTGACTGATGAATTTTTCAGATAATGTTGGTATTTTTTTTTATTTTTTTCTCTTGCTTATCTAACTAAAAGTGAGGTCAGTGTAAAGAATTAAAAGTGTATTGCAAAACATATTGAAACTTGAAAGAGATTATTGGATTGGTATATGGTTGTATACTTGTATGATATTATCCGCCTTTATATTGTGATTTCAATTATTTTGAGATACTTTTAAACTTATATACAGATAACTTACAATAAATATTTTCCACAGAGTGGTTTTCGGATTTGGTCAACTTTTTGTTTTTGGCAGAAGAATCCAATTGATTAAGCTGCATATATCCATTGATGCAATCATCCGTCTAAGAAGAAAAAAGTTAGGGTAAGCTTGCACTAAGATAACCACAAACAGACCAGTAGAAATGGGGCCAGAACAACTTTTTCTTCCTATCTCAGGAAAAGGAGAACTTGTTTTCTTGGATTCACTTTAGATATCATGTAGAAGTATTTGTTGGTATTTCTACGTCAGATACAAGAAGCGACGCAAGGTTGACTTAAGTAGTGGGTAAAAAAGGTTAAATATCGATGGATAAAAAGGTGATATGATTTTTTTGACTAACTAGAATTTGTCTTCCTACTTCAAAAATCAAAATGTGAGTATCATTATTTTTACTCAGATTTGACCTCACAAATCCATAAGCTGTATCTACTAGCCATGTTAATTAGAACCCGTTACTCTAGGATACCGTGGTCATTTTACTGCTGGTAAATTTACTGTCATTGCTAGCTCGTATAGATCCTACATCTACCAAGGTACTCATGTTTTCATACATTCACCAGAATGTTTCTCTTTACATCTCAGCTTGCAAAAACATGCTTCTCATTTCTTATTTACTTATTGAAATATACATTGATAGTTTAATGGTGTTTCTCACTAGTCACACCCATGAAAGAGAGAAATATTATTTCAAACTTCTATTCGGAAACAAAGCCTAAATGGTGACTTATGTTATAATTTGTTAAATGGTAATGCTTCCCAACTTGTAAATCAAATTGAATTACTACAGCCGTTTGGGAACCTTGATTCAATGGTTTGGAATTGGAGTTGGCAATCCCAATTTCAATACTATTGTTTGGATCATTAAATTACACTAGGAATTGAAGACTCAAGTTAAATAAAATTCAAAATCAGTTATTTCCATAAATTGAATACTAAAGCTAAACATGAGATTTTCAAAACCAATATTTTAGAATCCAGTACCCGATAAAAACATTGGGCTCACACACCAATACACACTCAAAACACACACAACCTCTCTTCACCCTCCTCGCTGTCAATGTCTCTCATCGTCATAAAACATCATCATTTGCATTTCCGCCATGGGCTTCTTCTCCCTCTCACTTTATTCTTCTATTTGACACCACAAGTCACCTTTAGTTCTATATCCCGTCACTATGATTACGTAAGACTTGCAGACCAAACATAATTAGGTTGTTCAAATTTGTAATTCACAGAGAAGGAGAAATTAGGACTATAAGTCCTTCAAGTTCAAGCCTGAGGTAGTCTGTATCAACTGTGGGCAATTTAATTTTCATATCTATGTGTGTTTGTGTGTGTGTATACACACACACATACACTTTCCTGCTTATACTTTAATTTTCTATATACTCGCATATACACTTTCTTGTGTATACTTTAATAAGAAAATTATGAAAATAAGAGGAAAAACGAATGATCTAAAAAAAATTTCCTTCTGTGTAACGCCCACCAACAGCTTGTTAAAATTATGGAGAGAAAACGCCTGGACAGATATGAAAATATGGATAAGAAAGGATTGCATAAGAAATGATAGAATGTAAGAAAGGAGAGAAGTTTATTGGCTTGAATTAAGAAAGTGAAATTACTTTTTTGGTTGATTATATGAATGTGTTTCTTTTTTCTGAAATGATTATGTTACTGATGAGTGGGTTAAAACCTACAAATTCGGTATTTCTTAGCTTAGTATATTGTTATTTCTTGAGTATTGCTTGTTACTTTTTATGGTTTTTGTGTTAATTTGCAGGAAAGATGCATGGATGGGCTTAAGAGCTGAAAAGAAGGAAAAGTTGAAGAACTGGACAAACTGGCAGAGTGGCGCGGGGCACACTGCTGTTACACTGGAGATGGCGCGGGCCGCGCCGGGCTGTTTGAAGATTCTGTATAGGTAACACGGGGCGCACTGAAGGAAGTTGGCGCGGGGCGCGCCAGATGGACGGATTTGATAGATTTTGTTTCCTTTTTGCTCAAAGTAGAAGAGTATTTTGACCTAACTTATGTATTTGGGTTTTGTTAGAGACTATAAATATAATGTTTTGGCTAAGTTTAAATGGGGACTTAGAGACTTTTCACTACATTTCATTGAGAGCCACTTCTATTGTAGACTTGGAGATATCATTGGAGAGAGCACAAGGCGGAGATTGAAGCTTAAAGATTGGAGATCCTTGACAGAGTTTTTCTTCTTTTCTCTTAATTTATTTATCTGTATTTGGGATGTTATTTAATTTTAATCTTCTTGTTTCTATTACGATGATGAACTAATTTCCCAATTAAGAGTATAATGGAATCTTTTGCAAAGCTTTAATTTAATTATTATTATTTTCACTTGATGATCCTATTGAGTTGGTTATTATATTTTGTTTTTAATCTATAAATTGTCTAGCTAACAATTAATCTGATATCTTAGATGGAATTGAAAGAGGAAATCTTAGATTAGATTTGAATATAATAATGCATGAATTTGTTGATTCTTTTTAGG
This sequence comes from Panax quinquefolius, assembly GCA_020205615.1. Taxonomy (NCBI): domain Eukaryota; kingdom Viridiplantae; phylum Streptophyta; class Magnoliopsida; order Apiales; family Araliaceae; genus Panax; species Panax quinquefolius. The sequence continues at coordinate 89,834,778 of CM035174.1, read as the reverse complement.
ATAACATAACAGTGTGTGAGATAACAATATTTATATGTCATGCGTAACTTTGTTAGGAGTTTGTGCTTAATGAATTTATTTTAAGTATTTGTGCACGAAAGTAGCAAAATAACTGAAATAGGTATTTTTATTAGTCGTTGAAAGATGTTAATAAATTGATAGACAATTTTAGTTTGAAACTTGTTGGAATAATCAAGTGGGAACAAGATAAGGCCATTATTGTTGAGCGGAAATTGTATTACTATATCTTTATCATCGGGTGATCAATAAATGTTAGTTAATTTAGTTTTCTTTTTATTTGTTATTAATTAAAATAATTTTTACAAAACAATTGGACTGTTTGTTTAAGTGAATTTGAATTGATAAAAACTTGGTAATTAGATTAAGAGAATTGATATTTTCACAAGTTAATTTGATATTTCCACAAGTGGGTTCCATTTTTAACTAAACCAGCTCTTTGTGCAGTAAACTAACCATAGGATTTAGTTCTAATGTCCAAATTACTCCACTTGATAAATAATTAAATATCTAGTTGATGATTATTAGCGTTACTCAATTAAAGATAATTTTTATTTATTTAATTATTATGATAGTAATAATATTAATAATAATTAAGAAATAATCGAGAAAAATTCTTTACACATAAAAATTAGGATCTAAGGTTTTCTTCTCCCACTAGGGAAAAAACTATTTTAGAATTTCTATTATCATATATCATTTAACTAAAGTATGATTTTTATGAAACAAATTATACTTAAAATGCGTAAACTTTATATATAAGACTGTAAAAATTAATCTTATAAGACTATAAAAATTAATTTAAGTTTGACATTGGAACTACTCATCTGAATTAATCTTGTAAAAATTGATGTAATAAGATAAAATAGAAGTTTCAAATAATTTATTTGTTTGGAGCCTTCGGACCACAAGACATGCAAGTTTTTATCATCTTATGATCCATCGGGTAGCCTAATATACATTTTATATATATGGGAAAAGACTTATATATAAAGTTTACTGATTTATAAAAATCTAAGTATAATTTGTTTCATAAAAATCTTAATTTAAGTATAATTTGTTTACACATTATACTTAAAAACAAATCTTAATCTTATTATTATCTGCCTCTCTATGTTAATATTAACAATCTGTCATTAAAGGTGAGAAGAAGTTCTTTTGCATATTGAAAGAGTGATTGATTGCACAAAGATAGTTGTGAGAGCTCAACTAAGCAATGAGCCATACATGCTAATTTCCTCTTGTTAGTTGCATTATTCTATATTCAGTGTCAGTATTGGTTATTCTATGACTTTTTATTATATACAAGGCTGTAAAATGAGCAAACAGTTCGGGCTCGATTCGTACTCACTCGACGACTAAAAATTCGATTCGTCAAGAGATTTTAACTCTCGTTCCATCATAAACTGGAACTCTGAATAATCCTACTTATCGGAATACCCACATATTTGAGGTACTTGGAGCTCTCACCACTGTCCATGTTGATCATGTTAACCTCCTCTTCCTTATGTTAGGGAGAGGGTTATCTTGAAAATGTGGTTGTTCGGGCTTAGTCACCATGATTTCACCACTGTCTATTAAATCTTGAATCTTATGCTTAAGGGCCCAACAATCCTGAGTGTCGTGGCATGGAGCTCCAGAATGTTAAGCACACTTCTTGCTTGTATTGAAGTCCTTCCCACTTGGATTGACCGGTGGAAGGCGATGGATGATTTTCTTCTGACCTGACATAAGTTTGAAAATGTTTTCGAGTGAATCCCCTAAGGGTGTTAACACTCTTGAGCGTCTGACTTCTCCGCTCTTTGACAAGGGAGGATTTGAAGATTGTGCTTGAAAAGGGGAGTAGTTTCTCCTTTGAATAGGCAAATTTTGATTACCTTTTTGTGTTTGCCCTTGCAGTATCAAGGAAACATCATCTTCTTTCTTCTTATGGACCCTCCGGGGGTTGTTCCCATAACTTTCAGATTGGATATGCTCAGCTACGTCTTTTAAAGCGGCGAGGTCTTAAATCTTCCCAGACTTCAATCTCATTTCTGCCATTTCTCCGTGCTTAATCATTTCTGAGAATATCTTTCCTATTCCAGCTAGGACCCTCTCATAAGATGGAGCTTCTTAAAAGAAAATAATTAAACTCCTATTTAAAATAATATTAGCTCAAAATGCAAACCAACCAAAATAAGTTAAACTGCTGAATTTTCTTAAATAATATATAAAAATACATCAAAATGAACTAAAACTCCATAAATTATAAAATAAATGGAAATACTAATTCTTATGGATATTAGCTCAAAATGCAAACCAACCAAAGTTTTTGCCAGTTGCCAAAAAGAAAACCTCCACAAAATAGCCATTTGCTTCCACCATTTCAGGACTTGTTAGAAACACCTATGGATTCCAACAACAATCAAGCATACAATTGAAATGCTAAAAATACGTTAGTTTTCATTTCATTCATTCCTCTATTTCATCTTTCAATCCAAACGTAACATTGAGCAGCCCAAAGGTTTCTTCTTCACATAACATAATCTTATACAATGTACATTATCATCACACAATATTAAATACCACTTTGATCGCGCGTACAACCTTATTTATAATGTTTTGTTTAAACAAAAATATAATACAACCTGGAAAACATGAATGATTGCATTATTATCTGCTTACATGTGAAAATTCTAAACAGAAAATCGCGCTCTATCACGAGGAGAGGAATAGTCAATATCTGGACCGAGAGGGATAATTCCAAATGGATTAATTGAAGGGTGGCTTCCATAATAATGTTTCTTGATATGTTCCATGTTGACAGTGCTACTCATTCCAGGGATTTGGAAAATGTCTTTCGTATAATTGAACAGGTTTGGGTACTCACGAAGGAGTTTCTTGTTGCACTTGAAGTGAACTGCATAAACCTGCATTTGTAGCACATTTGATAGTTAAACTAGAACATGTCTAAGTTAATTCGGTAGGCCATTTCAATAATTAAAGTTTTAACCATGAGTTTACCAAAGAAATGGATCAAACTACATAAAATAGACGAAGATTGTCAAGAGTCATATATTTGCAAGAAAAAACTGAAGATTATGATTTATGAATCACAGATTGGCCAATTTCAATAGGAAGTTTAGTTTTTTCTCAATGCTTGTCACTTGTTCAGAAGATAAAGGACGACAAAAAACTTAGCAAAAGTAAAAGCATCAAAAAGTGCAGCTAGTTTTGGTGCATTACAAAGTGCACCAAAACTAGCTATTTCAACAAATTTCCAAAATTAAGACTCAATTGCAAATAAATTACAAAAGCTACACATGAAATTGAAAGAATTCAAAATATGTTTCTATAACATTATATACATCAACCAGATTTTGGGTATTATTTTAATTTTCACTTCTTTGTATCGTTTTTCTCTCCTCGGAGAATGATGAAAAAACAGTTATGGAGCAAGCACTTCCACAAAATGTTTATCGTTTGATAAACTGCCACTAGTTTAGAAATATGAGTTACCTAACCCTTCAAATTACCTCTTCATAGTGATCTCCGAGCAGAGAAAAAGAACAATACTATGCTTTTCATAAGGAGAAAGTAGAAGAATTATAAACATTCCTTCAGTATCCAGTATATAAAATTACCAGCAGTGGACTGTGAGAACAATATGATTGTTCTTACATAATTATAATGAACGACACTTCTATACATACGTGTGTGTGCTTATATATTGTTTTGGAATAAAAATTATCAGGATATATGAACCTTAGAAAAGAAGCTTAAAGTCAGAAGGCATCTGCTGCCTTGGGAGAAAAGAATTCTTACCTCATCAAACCTAATAAGGGTTACAAACAATCGGATATCTGCTTCTGTCAGTGTCTTCCCACATATATATTGCTGATTGCTAAGTATCTCCTCACATTTGTCCAAGGCTTCATACAACTTTTGCACAGCCTTCAGAACAAACACAGATCAATGAATATTCTTTGAGCATACAGCCATGGGAGAACCAATTCCAAATCCTCCCCCGCCCCCCCACCCCACCCCACCCCTCCAAAAAAAAATAATCAAATCGAATCAAATCAAAATGCATAAGAAATGGATACCTCAATGTATGGCCCTTGCTTCTTAGCAAATCCACATTTATAAACACCGTTATTTATGTCGTTGTATACCCAACCATTTACTTCATTGATTTTTTCTTGCAAGTGAGGAGGGTAGAGGTCTAAAGTTGCATTCTCTGCTAGATCATTAAACTCTGTATTCAACATGCGGATTATCTCTTCGCTCTCGTTATTCACAATTGTTTTGAGTTTTTTATCCCAGAGAACCTACGATCAAACATATACCCAATCATAAAATATGCAAAACTCATATTCAAAATAACAGCAAAAGAGACAAGAAAATATATTAAAAAAGACATACAGGAACCGTATATTTTCCCGCATAGTTTGTACTTGCGACCTCATATAGTTCTCTTATACTTTTCGCTCCATTAAAAGGGTCAACCTCTGCTCCTGGCTCCTCTGTATCTGATGCAGGAAAGACCCATCCCATGTGCTCATCACTGTCCTTTGTTCTCTCCCATATTGGTTTAACAGACAGATACGAGAATGAATTAACATCTTTAATCACTTGCATTTATTTAGAATTAGTATAAGAATAACCAAAACTTACAGTGAAACTGATGGCTTTGTCAAGCCCTTTAATCTTCAAGTATGAAAGGCACCTGGAGGCCCAGGGACAGGCATATGATATATACAGATGATATCTTCCAGCTTCTGCAGGGAAAGTGGACTTTGGATCTCTCGAGATTAAGTTACGAAATGTTGAAGGAGTTCTTATAAAAGCACCAGATTCTGACATCTCATCTAGGGCTGAACGAGCCATTTGAGGAATGGGCTGAAGAATGCATTACTAGCAGATATTAGTTCTGCCTTTTCCCAGGCATATCAAATAATGGAAGAGAATAACCCAAAATTCAGAAAGTTCCATTTACACTTTTAGTAGTAACAAAACACGGATTTATTGAACTATGAATCATTGTTCCAGTATCATAATACTAGATATTGGAGAATTAGTAACTTGGGTGTTAAATCTTCTCAAATTAGTATCTACTAGTATACTGGTCAGAAATCCATACTCAGAGACAGATCAAAGAGGGAAAAAAAAGGGACAGGAAGATCATAGTAATAGGAAAGAAGTAAAATGCGTTTACCTTGGAAGAGAATTGCAGGCGATTACAGATGTGAAGTTGCTTTGGCCCAAAAGCTTTGACTATTTAGATTTTAGAAAGGATGATATCCATGTTTGATAGAATAAATTAAAGTGAATATCTTTTAATTATTATTTATTATTTACATTTATATAGGTTATAATTATAATTGAGGTGAACATTTTGTAATGGAAACAGTTAGTATGAAGTTTATTTTGTAGTAAGTTGCAATAAATGACCAATAGAATCTCGATACGCACGTAGATCAGATATTGTATACAAGATTTTATATTACCAATTGACTAACTTATTAAAAAAATAACTTCATACTAACCGGATCCTTTGTAATGTATAGCAAAAAGATGATAGATCATCTATTTCTATTTTTTATTATTTGGGCTTATATTAATAGAATTTGTAATAGATGCTCAGAGGTTGTTTGATAAGGTCTCTATGGGTCTGAATAATCTTAGAACAGATTAAATAAGCGGTGTTTGATTGCATATTAATGTATTTGAACAGTTCATATATTAATACATTTTAATAACCTATATCTTTGTATTAAGAGATCATCTGGCACGGACAATTCAACCGGTTGGCACATATATTATTCCAGCAACTAACTTAGGCTCAATTTAACCTACCTGTAGAATCTTATTTCTTTCGGCATGTCAGATTACCAAAAAGGTAGAAGTGGTTAGCATGAAGTTTATTTTCGAAAGTAAGTTTATTAATGAATGACAATAGAAAGATCGTAATACGGATGTTTACATGTACACAAGATTCTATTGATTAATTTACGAACTTAACAAAAAATAAACGTCATACTAATGGAATCCCAAAAAGCTCTCACTTGTTAAATTGAGCGTGCAGCTTGGAGTAGAGGCAGGAGGGGTCTTGATCTTGACGCAACATGATCTCCTGAATCTTTCCATTTATATATCTGGTTTTTTTTCACTCTCTTAAGCCCAAATGTTCATCCTTTTAATTCTCTATCAAACATACAAATTTTAATTCTTTGATAATAATTTAAAATTTTAAAAATTCAAAATTAATTTGAACTTATTTTATTGAAGTAGTAACTCTCTCGCCCCTATTCACATTCCACATATCAATTAAATAATGTTTTTAACAAAAAATGTTCAATAATAATTCAATTGATATTTTTAATGAAAAAAAACAATTTATATACAAATGTATTGTCTTCTTAAGTATTAAAATTTTTTATTGGAGAATGGTAAAAGAGTTTTGTAATATTTGATTTATTAAAAGTTTATTTTTAGTAAATGAAACAACATAATAATACTCACTTTGTTCCACGGAAAAAAAATCAAAGCTAAATTGGAGTATACCCTCTTAACGGTAGTGATGAAATTGAGTGGAGATGGCCTCTAACGTCAGCAAAATATATTCACGTGTTATTTATGTTAGTTTAGGTGGCATGTCGATTAACGGAAGGGTCAAAGTCATAGGCAGAATTAGGGGGTCTAGGGGTCATATGACTCCCACCCTCAAATTTTTGAGGTTATTTATTTTCCTTTTTCTTATATATTTCTTTTTCTCTTTTGCTTTTTTTTTTTTGTTTTTGTTTTATCATCAAAGTGAGGCAAAAAAAAATAGTAACAATTATATTTGTAAACTAATATAAAAAGCTAAAGAAATAAAACAATTTTTTTTTGGATCCGACTATAGTTATCATAAGTTCACCATAGTTTTATCCTATCAAGATTAATAAATTTTTCTTCTATTTTTTTTTGTTTTTATTACTGGAATTCATTCTTTCAAGCTAATTAATAACACGAACCACAATATAAGATTTTGAATATATAATATTATAATTTATCTATAAAAGTAGCAAATCAGTTGACTAAAAATTTTAAAGTTTGATTAATAGTCTCATAGTTAGGGAAAAATTAATATATATATATATATATATATATATATATATATATATATATATATATATATATATATTTAAAGCCATTAGACTCGCAACTCAAAAGTTGACAAGGGTTAGAATAGGATGTTGTGAAATATTATAATTGGGCAAAATAAATTTGAAAGAAACACTCCAAGCGTTAATAAATAATTTTTTTATTGATGTATTTTGACCTCCCTCTAAAAATATCTTGGTTCTGCCACTGAGCAAAGTTGAGCTGAAATTTATAACGTTAAGCATACTTTTGAAAGAAAAAAAAAAGTTCAGGGTGTAAGTTGGATTTCAACTATGTACGTATCTAATATAATTCCACCCACCCACCCACCCACCCAATAATAATAATTAATTAAGAAAAGCGATTTTTGTTGAAATTAAGAAAGTAATAGTTCTAGGCTAAAATTAGAAGAAAATTATGTCTAGTGGATGAATACCAATTATGAATACTAATTACTTTCCTATAAATAAGTAACTAATTACTTTCTGTATTCTATCATATTGAAACAATGCAAAAATTAGAAGAAAAGAGGGAAAGATGTCAGGTTGATTCGAGAAACATTTGGCGTAGCTTCAAGGTTAATGTTTTTAAAATCAGGATCACATATATAAACTGTCGAAGGACTGAAATCCCCATAACCAGCTCCAATTCAGTACCTTATTTAATCCTAATTTATCTTCCAACAAAAAGTCCCCAAATTTCAGCACAAAATCAGCTACATGAAATCTCATGCTAGAATTGATAAGGCCCATAACAGCATCACTCTTTGATAAGGCCCATAATGTTATTTCCATGCAATCCCAAGTACTTGAAAAAGAGCATCTAATTAAGTGTTGCCTTAAGATATCTCCAAAATTTTCCCTTAATTTTCTGTTCAGTACTTTACTTGAACATAACTAAGTTCAAGAAATTTCATTTTCTGTGCAGGCACATATTAACCGTATGGAACTGATAATCAAATAATGCTTTGACAAGCAATAGACATAAATGTCACTAATTAGCAGCTAACCTTAAATAACCCAAAGTACTTGCAGTATGCAGAAGATCAGAAGCAAGTAACAAATTTTGCTAGCATTAACACAGTCTTCAAACACACTGTCCAAATATACTCTTGGAGTAATTGTTCAAATTGAACTGGAAATACCCCAAGAGAAAATATATTTAATCAATTTAGTATTTTCTAGTACATCATTGGGGTTCAGTCAGACTAACACACTGAAAGAATTTTGAAATATTCTGTTTATGCCAAGCACAATATACGAATCAATTGAAAGAGGAAGAGAACCCAATATCATAGTTTGCCTAAAACCATATTTATTCAAAAAGTCAACTGAATAATGCTAATTAGCAACAAAATGTGATAGAAATAGAATCACTAACCTCTATCCCATTAACATTAGAGTGCAGTACCATAACTGAATTGAATGATTTCCTAATTAGAGTTGTTGAAACTTGAAAATCAATGCGCCTAGCCACCTATTACTAGTGATAAATCTAAAATTTAGGAATGCACTTCACCTTATATGTATGACCTCAACTATTCCTCAGATGTAGACAGAAGAAAAGAAAGAAACAAGTAAACCATGGTGGTTGGCCTGATTAACGACTATGAAAGTTTACAATCACCATGGTAAAATAAGATCTATCTCTACAAGTTTATTGCAAGGAAATCAATTGCAGTATATAGCTTCAAATGAGTCAACAGAATCAACAAAACTAATTGCAAACTTGAGCCCAAAAAAAAGAAGAAGAAAAAATACCACCCCTCCACAGTTTTGTAAAATTTTGGGTCTTACCTTCTTGTGGCGATGCCTGATCAAATGTGTGGATTAGATGTATCTTTAGAGGAGTCAAAGGAGACAGAAGAAACATCAACTTCCACAAAATAATAATCAAATGCAAATGAATAACCATTTTCCTTTTCACAGTTTTCTGTCATAAGTTACAACACTGCGCTGCCACCCCAAGCTCCCACTGTTTAATTTGACAAACAGTCTTGATACTAGATTAAAAGGATAAATTACAACCGTTAGTAACAGAACAGAATGCCATGCATATATCAACTTTAGTCAACAACGCAGAAGCTATTCAGCAACTCAAAAAATTCCGATCAAGGAAAGTTTTGCATTAGATATTTAGAGCCACTAACTTACTCCTTTAAAATCCTTTCAGATATATCAGAAACAAGCGCATATTTGTTGCTATCGTAACACGCAGTCATGAAAGCTGCAAGAGTAACTTTATCTATGTTTTGGTCTTTATCAACTAGTTTATGGAAAAATAATGCTGCTATGTCTACTTTCGTCTCACTACAAAGCTTTCTGATCAAGGTGTTAACAGTGCGAATCCACAGCTTTTTATCTAGTTTGTCCAGGACAACCATGGCAGTCGAATATTCATCAATTTTGCAATATTCATATGCCATTGTCAACCGAGTAACTTCACATGGGGAAATTCCTTTATCGATCATTGCATCATAGAGTGTGCGAGCGTCATCCATCTTGGACTCCTTGCAAAGCCCACTTATAAGAGCACCATAAGTGATACTATCAGGTGCACAGCCATGTTCTGTCATCTTCTGAAAAAACTTCATGGCCATGCTGGCCTTTTTATCTCTACAGTACCCACATATCATGGAAGTATAAGTTTTGCTTGATGGAACCAAGCCAAGCTTAACGGCATCCTCAAAAAGCCTCTCGCTTTCTTTCATTCTCTTTTGACGACAAAATGCAGCAATTAATGTAGTATATAAATGTATATCAGGTGGAATGCCAATTTTTAACATCTTATTAAAGAACACCAAAGCTTGCCTAGTATCTGCACAGTTGCAGCTATCTGATATGAGAATGGTATATGTAACTCTATCAGCATGCAGACCACGTTTAAAGCAGCTCTTCAGCAGTGTATATGCCTCTTGAACCCTTCCCTTCTTACAGAGACCATCAATAATTGCATTATATGTATAAATATTAGGAGAGAATCCTTCTTTACCCATCATATCCAACAATTCATACGCATGATAAAAGTTCCCTACTTTACAGTGTCCATCAATAAGAGTAGTATAAGTGTTAGCATTAGGAACCAATCCCTGTTCCTGCATTCTAGTCAATAGCATGTCTGCTCGATTCATTTTTCCCTCTTTGCAGTACCCGGTGATCATAGCAGTGTATGTATGCACATTAGGTTTGTAATTGTCACTCCTAATGAGTTTAAGGAAAAGCCTAAAAGCCTTATCAGTCCACCCCTTCTTACAGAGACCATCAATCAACACTGTATGAGTATAAACATTTGGTTTCAAACCTTTCCTAACCATTTCCTCTAACAATTCAAAACTTTGCTTAATGCTCCCCCTCTTGCTCAAACCATTTATCAAAGAGGTGTAATTGATCACATTTGGAGTCAAACCCATCTCAACCATTTTATTAAAAAACCATAGACCCTTATTTACAAAACCCTTCTCACAAAATAATCTAACAACCAAAGTACATGTTGCATTGTCAACAAGAAAGCCTCTTCCCAACATTGCACTCAACCATCTATCTGCCTCAGATACTAGCCCCATTCCACAATACCCAATAACCATCAACTTAAAACTGCAAGAATCAGGAGACACCCCTCTTTCACACATTTCATCAAACACATTCTCTGCCACATCAATCATACCCATTTTAACAGCAACACCAACAACAAAATTCAAAGTCCAAGTCTTCAACACCAACCCCTGATTTCCCATCTCAATAACCATACTAACAGCCTCCTTTAACCTCCCAATTTCAGCAAAATTCCTCACCATACACTGCATTACTTCATGGGCTCTCTCCAAATTATCATTCTCAATTAAAGAATAAGCCAAAACAATATAAAATCTTAAAAAGTACCTATATTTAGCATACCCAGTTGCCCAATAAAAGAAACTCAAAGCCACCATGGAACCCGACTCGTCCGAGAGAGAAGCAACAACAGTGATAGCTTGATCAGGAGAGAGAAGCTCAGAATCTATCAGGAGATTCAGCTTCGGAGGTGTTGATCTGAAATGGGTTTGATTTTGGTAGTAAGATTGGCAGACCAGTGAACATACTTGTTTAATAATTGAACGTGATGATGATGCCGGTAATGTTGCTGCTGATGATGATATAGTGGCGTTTGTATGAAAATGTTCATATTTGAGGTTCAATAATGAGAATGATTTGGATACTTTGTGTTGACAATTTTGGTTAAATTTGCGAACGATGAGAAGAGAAATAGATACCATGGATTTTGTGAAGAACTTTCATGTAGTTGGACTGTAGGAGTAGCCGTTAACAAGTGAGAACTTGAGCGGTTGAGCCGAGCTCGAATTTTAGAAAAATACATTCTATATACTCCTCTTCTAAACTAATCGATTTTAGGAATGAATGTATAGCAAAAATATAGTATCTTTAAATTTATATTTATAAATTTTATAAATTAGATTACTTTTTAAATGAAAGGAGTAATACTCTTAAAATAATTAGCAACTAATCTGGTAACTCCATTTAAAGTGTTTTAAGTAATAGAAAAAAATAAGTTATTGTCACATAATACCGTTATCGTACAATCGCATGCATATTTTGATGGGTCACACAAATTACTGAATAAAAAAAAAAATTATATATTAACTAATTTCATTCATGACTATTTTGAATTGCAACTAACATGAAACTCTAACGGATAAAATAGAATAATAATATGTGAATTATTTTTTTATTCCCTCCTATATCATACCATGTATAAATTATAATAATGTGTCATAAATTTGTCATATGTAGCAACATTCTAACTAATAAAATTTCTACACTTTGATTCGACATTTTTAGGGGGGGGAAAAGAAATTGAAAAGGTTGACAATGAAGTTTATTCTTTCAATTTTTTGTTGACAAGGTACTGCAGTGTTCTCAATGAAGCTTACAACCTCAAAAATTGACAAAAGGCTACCACAATTCCATATTGAGAGATTGAAACCTCTGACTAAATCCCACGACGTTTATTTATCCACATGACAAATAAACATAGAATAGGTAAGCACGAGGGAAAATTGATACCACATTTTCTCAGCAACAAAAATCCAAGGAAATCTTTTCCCAACTTTAATGCATAAAGGAAAGATATAACGTTCAGCAACGTAATGCCTCTTTAAACTCTTACAACATGGTGCTTCCCCTTCTATCTATACATGTTACAACAACGCAATTTTGCAAAGCAGCATACAGTATGTGTAAGCAAATTGCAGAACCTTGACAAGATATTGCATTTCAATTCGCACCGAGCCGTTTGCATTCTGTGCTTCAGTTGTTATCAACATTACAAACGCTTGATCGTCTAGCAATCAATCAGTCATGTCCCAATGTGCATCTCTTCAAACACATTCAGCTTTGTAATTCTTTAATACAAGTTCAACGAGAGCAGCTTTTAGATCTCAAGGTTAATTCTTCTTAGTTCTTCCTGCTTTGAGCACTTTTTGGGCAAATAGGAGATTCTGGTAAGTTACAACACATCAAAGCAGCGGATACAGGGGTGGTTAATAAGCCTGGCTACAAGGCTGTCGGGCTCTGGAATTAGGGCAGATGTTAAGCTGTTCCAGAAATGAAATGTCAATGAATCGTTGAGAACCCTTTTAAACAAGCCATCTTGAAGAGCTCTTTTAGTTTCGGTTGCTGGTGCGGTGAAGAAACTGTTTGCAAATTAAAAGCATTACAGAACACAGAAAAAAAAGGCCACTGAGAGTTACCTAAACCGTATAAGATGAAAATTCCAGCATGCAATTCAATAAGATAAAGGGAATTGCAAGGCAAATTCAGAAGCAATATATATTAGAAATTCAAACATACAACCAATAAAATTTAATCTATAAATCAATTCCTTGTAAGAGGATGTTTAACACCAATTGTAATATAAAACCAACAGTGAAAATAGATGCCGACAGTGAGTAAATTACTTTTTGCATTATTCATACTACATCCATTCCAAATTATAAGATCAATAATTCAATATTGACTTAATAAAAGTCAATTTCAAACTCAAAAATTGACATGAATTTATTTAGTTTATGCCAATACAATTATAAATATCATAAACTACCTAAAAAGTATTACTAGTTATAAGAATTATTGTTTTCCAAACTTAAATAAATCAAGTCAATTCAAAATTTAAAAATGTCCTAAATTGACTTTTATGAAGTCAATATTGATCTTATAATTTGGAACGAAGGGAGTATAATATAATAATTTATTGGTCTTCGATGTGTCCTTGATCAAATACGTCGAGACGATTTCATAATCTACCATGTCGGCATGCCATTCTATTCATGTTTCACAGATATTTTTGATATGAGGATATCATGCAAATGTTATGTTCTGAAAGACAATAAATGGGTGGGGTGAGGATGAAACGAAAAGAAACCAAGCTTTGACAATTTTCTCATAATTGGTAATTTAAACAAATTGTGAAGTACAAGGATATCCAATTCTGATATCATTAAAGTATTACAAAGGATAGGACATATTCAAGTCTCAATTCTTTAACAAAAAACTCTGAAAAGATATACCCTTGTAAGCATGTGATCATTTTGAAAACATACCTTATAATATTACCACGACTAATAGGGAAGAAAACCAAAGAGGGTTGCAGTTTCAGCTCCATCTGTTTGTTAGAGAGATTCCTTTTAGCCAGAAAACTTCTACCTACTCTAGTCAGTAGATCAGCTCCATTCCATCTTAAATGGGTATCATCATATGTTGAATAAAACTCTGCTAAACACTCCAGTATGAAGGGACTGCAGAGAAAGGTTAAGTATCACTACAGAAAACAAAAGAATAAAACAAAATATACACACACATATATGCACTATGAAAGCGTTTTCCTGTCGAAGTTCACCATTCATGATAGTTTGAAATAATTTTCATATGCAGCTATTAATAAACTGTATGAGTGGTCACTAGGCAGCATGCTCTCTTCACCCAACAACTCTCCATATATTGCATTTAACACAAGAGTATTGATAAATAAAACCTAGCAAGGAGTGAGTGAAAATGATAAAGTTTAAAGCACAGACAAAGCTATATAACATATCGAATAGGTAGTGTAGAAAAGTGAACTTTGGTAAGATCAACCATAGAATATAAGTAGTTGAACTTACACTTGAAAGGGGGAAAATCAGTTTATAGATAAAAAGTTAATTCAAAAATAGCACAACAAAACAATCCTTCTCCACTACTCTTGTATATTAGAAAAAGATTAAGAGTATGAATAAATGTATAAAAATAAATAAAAACCTGGCATGCAAATAACAAGTTGATGCCATACCTGTGCTTTCTAAATGCCATTACAGCACCATTCAAATTGTTTCCACCAAGCTCATCTTCCAGGCCAACAGTATTATTAAGTGAAGATAATGGCTTCAACACTACAATGTCCGTATCAAGATAGATTCCCCCATACCTGAGCACACAAGCAACAAATGCACAAATTCATTGGTGATAGTATGCATAATCAAAAAGACCATATTTGGAAAACTTTGAGAAAATTTCGTGAATAATTGTCTCATATTGGCCAGGGGCTTACTAAACAGATTTGGAAAACTTGATAAACTCTCATGTTCATGAATTGTATTAAGTTTTATTATCCAAATTTTCTAGTATTCCTATTCTACAGTCTGCTACTTTAATGCTGAGTCACAGTCTCCACCCCAGGTCGATGAATTCATCTCCGAGAACAATCTATCATATCCATAATTACTGTAAATTTCAGTCTCAGAACTCTGATGGATAAACCTCAATTTCATCATTCAGTTTATACAACATTTAGATTACTTACTTGTAGAGGGCAGCAAGCCGGACAAGTTCACTGAAGTGAGTAGGATAAAATTTTGTCTTCTTCCATTCAAACCAGACAGAAGCAAATATATGGGTGGGTGTGTCCTTCAGCAGCTCGTCAAGATTTGGCATGGCTACAGCTATCTTAAAACTGTGAAACAGGAAAACAACAAAACCTGTTAGCTGTTTGGCATCTATCGAAGTAATCTAACTCACTGCTCAATCATAAAAAGCCACAAGTTCTACTAGCAACTTCTCAAAACTCCTCAACAATATAAATACATAAGCCGACAACAAAGTCTGATAAAGGCATCAAATTTCATAGTGAAAGAAAGCTGGCCATAAGCAAATTCATAGAAGATACAAAAGTAACACATTAATAAGTTTACTTGAGGAATTACCCGTCCTTCACAAAACCATCGAAGAAATTAAGCTCAATTGTTTCAGAAAATATCACCACACATGCATCTCGATGGTGAAACAGAAGGCTTTCAAGCCCCCGTTGGTGCCGTACGCTGAAGGCCCATGGTGGCGAATTCCACACCATAAAAACCCTCATAGAACACTTTCCTTTCCTAAAGAAAGTATCCATGAAATTTGAAAAAGACAGACGGCGATCCAATCCAGGATAATAACCCCATCTCTTGCCATCAGCATACACTTGACCTGAAAACTCAGATTTAACCCTTGCATTAGCATTTACATGCTTCAAACCTCTTAATTCACCTGAATTACCAGCAGCCACATCCACTTTTTTAGCATTACTATCTGTGCCACCAACAACTTTCTCACTAAATGAACCATTTTGTGCATTGTCATCCAAAGTTCTTCGCTCCACTCTCTTCATTTCAGTTTCCTTGGCTTTAATTTGACCATTGATTCTATTACCCTCGATATCATTAACAATAGCAATCCCCAGTGGCTTCTTCACAATAAAAGGCACTTTTTTGAACTCATTCAACAATCCCTTTTGAACCAATTTATCCCCCCTTGTTAGCCCGGTAACCCCAACCCCATCTGGATCTTGTAAAAGGGGGTTATTCATAGGATTCAACAGCTCCAAATTCGATTTGAACATTTTATCTCTCCTCAAAAAATCACTCTTTTTATCAAACCAATTCCCCCACCCCTCCCTCAAAGGCGAATCCCTATTTCCCACCTTCAACAAAAGCGCATCCTCAATCCCCTTCACCTCTCCTGCTTTCCTCCTCACACTTTCATCCACGGGAATATCATCAGAGCCAAACGCAGCCTTACTAGGATCCTCCACCCCAAACCCTAAATTCGCATCGAAACTAGCATAATCCTCCCACTGATCAATCGATCTCTTGTCAAAAGCACGTCGAATCGAATTACTTAAATGATCAAAATAGTAGCCAGAAACCGAACCCCTATACGACTGATCGTTATTATCCTCTTCTTCAAACTCTACCCCGCGGAGAATCTCGTCCTCGTTAGAAACCTTAGACGGATCGGACTCCTCCTGAGCGCCGTCGTCAAGCTCGTCGATCCGGTCTTCGGATCCGGTTGCTGATTTGAGGTCATCGGGATCGGAGTCCTCGAGAAGTGGATCGGATAAGGAATTGGCGTCCGTGGAGTGGCGGAGAGGGTCGGAGGTGCGGTCGGAGGTGAGGCGGCTGTGGAGAAGAGAGACGGAGAGAAGGAGGAGGAGGGCGGCGGTCAAGGCGCAGAGGTGGGCGCCGTAACGGGGACGACGCCTTCCGCGGAGGTGCCTAAGCATTTTGGATTAAACTTGGGGGAGTGCGGACTGAGGTGTCCGCCGGTAAATGGAGTAGAATGAATACAAACATACATCTGCGTGTGAAGGAAGGAAGAGAGAGAAAGATAAAAAGAGATTCAAAGTGGCGGGAAGCAGCAGCTTTTATTACTAGTACTACTACTCTCTCTCTCTGTGGTGTCTAGTATTGAAATTGTTTTCTATTTTTCTTTTATCTTTTTCGAATAGTATATCTTGACTTTTAATTGTGGGTGTTTATTTGAAAAAAAAATTAAGATTCTGCTAAATATCCATTATAAAATGGTCATTAGTAAAACAACTTGAAAATACATACATTAAACGGGTTAGAGATCAAAAAGAGAACATCATGTCATGTCCCAAATGTAGCATCAAGCTTCATATGACCCTTGCACTGCACCAAACTCCTAAAATATAACTGGAGCTAAACCAAGCCTTTACCTGATCCTTGATACTCAAGCCACCCCAAATATTTTGATTTGAGGAATTTGGGATACTACTGTATTGATATATATAGGTCTCTACCATTTTCACCGTCTTGTTTGTCTGCTTAATTTGCATTCTGGAGCTAGAATTATGATCTTCTCAAGTAGTTGGAACCACCCCAGCAGTACAAGACGACATATCACTACTTTCAGCAATTTTAACACCATCCTTGCAACCTCAACTTTTGCCTTCATCAGAGCTAGCACTCTTTTTTAATTACTCAAGTCTGGCCTAATCTGCTTTCTAAGCTTGCCTGCCAAACCCTCATCTGCTGCATTAACTTCTTCACCTTCGCATTGTGTACAAATGGCATGGCATACCCTCAGAAACCCCAGCAAAACCTTTAGTATCTCGATTCTTCCTGAGTTTACTCCGGCGATTAAAATCTCTTCCACCACAATGTCGCTGTTCTCTTTGATAATGCGGTTAGCATCAATTTCCATCTTCTTTGCTGTCACCAGTGGCTGCTCCAAATCTATTTGTTTCTGAGCTTCTCTTTATATCCAATATTTTCATCCCCATCGATCGTTTGGTCTCGCTGAAGGTCTATATTTGTTCATCTTTACCCAGTGATTGTGAGCCTGGTGCAACAAGTCCATGACTTCATCCAATGATGCATTCAGATCACATTCATCATGGATCATATCCATGTCATTGTCTTCTTCTTGTGTGCATATTTCCGGAGCCACACTTAAGCCAGCAAAAACACTTGTTCTATCGTTTCTGGTATCTGAACCCTTATTTTCTTACTTTCAAGATAAACTGGTGGTATTTCTTGATGGTAGAAGACTCGAGTTTGTGGAGACAAACCATAATGTAAGCTAGAGATGCAAGACCATGCTGAATCAGATGGCTTTGACTGTAAATGATTCATTGCTCTCTCTGCGTGGAAATTCAAGCTCATATTTGCCATGTGACCCCTCCGGATATCCATTATCAAATGAAAATGAAGGATTCTTGCTTGAGCTGAAGGCATTAGATAAAGGAACCTTGCTTACCTTTTCAATAGTCCTGCCATTCGGAAAACACAGAGGAGCAAAATATTTATCTGAATATAGTGAACCTTTATAACCTTTACAATTCACCACTTCCGTGATATCCAGCATTCAAGAATTTGTTGCTGGCTTTGTAACCAGAGTGATTATGATGGTCCGAAGTCTTGGGAAATGAGATTTTATTTCCATTTTCAGAAGCAATATCAAAACAACTTGTTAAGCCTTTTGACTCCAGAATATGTGATAAGCCTTCCCTATTTGATGAAGAGAGGAAATTCCCGTCAAAACCTTGGAGTGAAGATGATCTTGGAGTGAATTAAAATTGTGGCTAACAGCTGAAGGCGAGCAACGAGCACTGATACCCGATATCAGGAACTTCAGGGTCATAAGGAACAGTTCTAGTAACCATTGCATCATGAGATGTTCTGTTAGGGAAAGGGAATGCTGAGGAATGTCGAAGTTGATCATGAAGCAAGAAACTATCTGATTCTAAGTTAGGCTTGAAAGAATTCATGAAAAGATTTTGTTCAGACTGCCTAAAAGCAGTTATACCTGATGAGAAGCCAGGCTCAATACAACTGCGTGCATTTTCTACCCTATCACTCTTTCTAAACCTACCATCATCAGCTACCCTTCTGTCTTGACACAAAGTGGTGTACCTGGAGAATTCAGTTGTGATGCCTGGCCCAAACCCATTGTCTATGCTATGTTCATTCTCTACCTTATCCCTAATCAGAAGTGTCTCCTCATCAGTTGCCTTTCTAAATGTATTCATATGGTTCCGTAGATGCTCACTTGAGATATGATAATTTGTTTCTACTCTTTCACTCATCAAGAACCTTCCACACTGGCCTTTTCACTGATCAAAAACCTGTCATTATCTGCTCTTTCAACTATGCCCATTGAGTTAACTCGCTTTCTGAATTTTCCAACTTGTCTGGTGATTTCCTTTGCAGTTTGTCTACAAGACATTTTAGTGTTCAACCTTCTTGGATTGAACTACATTTGCTTCTTGGATTGAACTGCCGTAGAAGTATATTTTTAGTGTTCCACATCAAGATTGCACCAAACTCGATCGGGTACTATACCCCGAACATCATTTTCATACTCTTCAAACTCCATGGAAACTGCCATTAAAATTTAAATCCAATACTAACAAATAGTAGCCTTAACCTTCCAACTTGAATTTTTAAAGATAGATACAAAACAGAAGAAGGCAATAATCCCTTAATTAAAAGACAAAGATTTTTAAATTTCAAAATTAAGAAAAATACCTATATCGCCAAGGAGGCATATATAGATACTTCAAGGAAGGCAAGATGTTCACGTCAAATGCGTCTCGGACATCAACAAATCCAGGACTAACTTGGAAAGCTTAAACTTCTGTAACAACATAAAAAACTTGAGCACAAATCCTTACAAATTAACATATCACATTCTTTTATAGAAAAGGGGGAAAAATTATAACTGAATGAAGCAAAACATGTTATGTTATAACAAAATAAGACAGAATATTTTACTCAAAAGAAAAATACTAAACATAAACACAACATCATATACATATCCACACTTGTCATAATCTTAACATACACAATATGTATCGTACGATATGATACTTAGAATACGATTCAGTTACGATTCAATACGATGCACAATACTTTTTAAAGTTAGCAACCCACTTGAAAAAGTTTTTATATAAAATCAAAAGAGTAAAAACAAAACTTTTAAACCTTCTACCATTTCAAATGAAGAGGTTTTTTAGTATAAACATATTCTATATGGCTTGATGAGCCTTTAATCACTTTTTATATATCTTCAGAATGTCACTCTATTTTTTTCACATCACTTTCTATAAGTAGGTACATAAATCACCATTTGTTGATTTGAATTATTCTCTTTTATTTTATAGATAAAAAGTGAATCTCAATTTTCGTTTTCTCTTGTTTTACACAAAATAATCCCTTGGTTTGGCACAAAATGAATTTTATTACGACTTTTTAAATTAATTTATATAACTTATTGAGAAATTCTTAAGTTGGTACAATATGGTGGCCAAATATATTAATTTTACGGATGCAAACATTACAAATATTAATAACCAAACAAACATATTTCTGAGTTTTACATTATAGTCCAAGTGTTAAATACTATATTTTTGAGTAATAATTATTTATAAAAAAATAATTTTTCAAACACGTTTGTTTGTGGAGTACTCATCGGTTGTGTTGGTGCAACCAAAAACGATTTCTTTTATTTTCTATCCTTTTAACACTCTTCTTTGGATGATGGTTGTACTAAATTTTATGAACAAAACTTTAAAGAATATAAAATTTTATAATTATTGAATAAATCATAATAATTTTAAAATAGAAGTTAAAAATTAGATTGGACTCTAGTTTTAGGAGGGGGGTCATATAAAAGAAATTCATCCACCAAAGGTGCCACATATCATGAGTACATAAATAGTGCAAGTCCTATATATTTTCATACAAAATAATCTAACTTCGAATTTTTTAATTTAAATTATGATAATATTCTATTTTTTGAGCAACTCACACAATCAACCATCACATTAATTAAAATTAAACAAATTTATATTAATTTTAAAATTAAAATAAATTAATTAAATAAAAACATAAATTACATAAAACCCCATTTACCAAACTAATGCCCACGAGGCAGGAAAGCCTTTCATCAAGTCATCAGTCCACCACTCCACCAACTTCTGGTTAGTGGGTTTGTTGACACATCGCATCGACCCACATCCTTCAAAAATTTTAATCTTTTAATTTCTTTATTAATATTATTATTATTATTATTATAATTTTTGTCACTAGGTTTCTCCTAAAATTATATAAAATATATGCCTATGTTTAGATCTCCTATTAAAGCATAATAATAAGAAGAGCAGCAGAGTTTTGTTGTTGGGGTGAATAAAAATGGCTCTAAGATTGTGGGCGTCAAAGACAGCTTCATATCTCAGGATCTCAACGTTCAACAGAGGCTTTGCTTCTGGTATTTCTTGCTTTTCACCCTACCCATTCCATTTTCATGTTTTTTTCTTGTTGTAATTTTTAGTTTTATGAATCCCATTAGTGTGTTTGTTGGTAGAAAAGCTTGATCTGTAATTTATTCGAGTAAAGATATGATTTTTCCAGCTGGGTTTGTGCTTATTTATGTTATTTGATCAATAATGAGATTGGTGGATTGATGTTTAGCTTCTATGTTACCTGATTGATGTAGGGTGACAGGGTGTGTATATGTAAAATTTCATATTGCCCTTAGCATCTCACACACACACACACATACACACATATACATATATGTATATATATTATGTATCAAACTCCCTCTGTTCCTCAAAAAGTCTTATTTACAGTTTATTTTTTGTCCCACAAAAGGAGTATATCTTTTTATTATACAAAATTACACAATACCCACAAATTTTCCATCACAATTTGGTTATCATGCCACAGGAACTTAAATTGCAACTTATTATTTCAAGGGTAAGCATGGGAAACAAATTTCATCCTTAATATTTGCAATTTTTGTAAATGGGTCTCTTTTTCGTGAATTGGAGGGAGTATTAGATAATTCTAATTCGTCTCTTATGTGTTTTAATGTAAAGACCCGGGTGAAATTCGAGTCCAAATCAATCACATCAGGGCTCAAGCATCAACTTGGATCATCTTGGTCCATCATAAACCCAACAAAAGGCCACGAGTTTTGGTAATATTGGTAGTGGCCTACACTTATACTCACTAATCAAACCTATATGTTCTGATTTAGTGATGTGGGACTAGGATAATACATTTAATATTGTATTTTTGAATCTATTGCTTGACAATTAGAATCATATTGATTTCTTTGTCTTTAGTCTCATTCCGTTCATTTTAAACTCTTAAAGAGTAGAATGGCAAAAAAGCTTATTTAAGCCAACTCTAGTGATTGAGTTTCTGAGAAGGTTTCATGACCAGACCCGAATCATTGAAGAAATTTGTGAATGGCATGTTTTGATTCAGATCATTTTGATTCAGAATTAGAGTTGTATTCTCGACATTTTGTTCTATCTTTGAACTGACATTCTATGCTACCTTAGTTCCATCTTTGGCATCATGGAATTTAAGCTCCCCCACCATTTTATGTTTGTTTTCCAGTTTTTACAAGCATCGTTTGTAGTCTTACCTAACTATTTAAATTCAAGCTATGATCTGTTGACCAATAATTAATGTGCAGGAGTTGTTGCGGATATTTGCTTCTTTGATTCTTTGAGATGAATAAAGGTTGTTAGTTGAAGGCAGCAAAATATCTAGAGTTCTCTTAAATCATGCTTGTTTGACTTAATAGAATAAAATTTCTTAGAGTTGAGAAGTTGAAATAGCCTGCTATGTATCTTAGGCGTGCAATAAGCGAACTTGAATCTTATTTTTATCCATCAATTGATATATGACATTTTCATTTTCTTTGTTATACTCGCAGTCGTGAAGGATCTAAAGTATGCCGACTCACATGAATGGGTAAAGGTTGAAGGTAAAACTGCTATTGTAGGTATTACTGACCATGCCCAGGATCATTTAGGGGATGTTGTGTATGTTGAATTACCGGATGTTGGGGCTGCTGTAACACAGGGCAACAGCTTTGGTGCGGTTGAAAGTGTCAAGGCCACTAGCGACATCAATTCTCCTGTTTCTGGAAAGGTGGTTGAAGTCAATGAAGAGCTCAGTAACTCTCCTGGTTTGGTGAGTCATCATAAGCTAAGACTGTAATATTTCATTGAGTTGCTTGTTTTTATGTTTTATATTTTATCAATTCATATTACATTCATTTTGAAAAGAAAATAACTTAGCATTACTTATTTAAAATCTTTTATGGAAAGTAGTCACATCAATGCTTGGAATTATGCGTGTGTCCTGTTTGCAATAAACTTAATTCTTCCTTGAATATCAACTCTTTTTTTGAATACTTAATGTTGTTGAGAATATGCATCAGTTAAGCTTATATACCATATTAAATTTTTCGGTAAGAGTATGTAGCCACGAGTGAACATTTGAGACTGACAGCAAGTACTGCAAAAATAAAATACAATTGTGCCATCAGTTTATTGTATCCCATTGAACCAAAATACAGGAAGACAGGAAGAACTTTACCAGGATTGTGAGGTTTTTATGACACAAAATAATACCAACGAAAATTCTTCAAACTCTTGGATTTTAAGTAGCCACCACTGTAATCCTTTTAACAAGGTCAAATAAATTTGCTGCTTTCCTTTTCATCTCTTTTTACATGTTCGTAGTGCTTCTCTTTCTTTTTATACAGGCTCACATATTTACAGCATATGTTACACTTGTATGCGTGTCTATGTAATTATCATTGTGAAATAGCAACTTCCCATCTTTTGATTATCGGACTGATGTACTGATACTTCTGGACACTTGGCATCTAGGAGATCTTTCACAAAGTATGGTTATTGTGGATACCTTTTTAGTTTTGCGAGCAACTAGTTGTGTAACAATAAAGAAACTGGAATATCCGACTCACTCTTCCACAACAGTTTATCTACTTCTTTACCATTATTCATGAAAATGACATGACACTTGTTTGTTACCTTCACCGTTTTCATAAGATGTCTGCGTCGACCACCTAGGCCCAATTGTGACTCAATGCAATTGATGACAATTGTCCAAGACACCAAAGGCCTGCATGGGTGAAAATACAAAAGGATATTTGTGGTTTTTTCTAAGAACTAAATGTATTGGGCTTGGGTTTATTATCTTTTTTATCTGAACGAAGTGTGTTATCAATCAATACAACTTGATCTGATCCAACATTTCCTTTTATTGATTAACGGGCTACCTATAGCTACACACACTGTTAATAGAACATTAGCTTTTTCTGTTTTTGTATCCTCGTTACATTTTCCTTTTTGTTTGATAGAAGTTTAACGGCCATTTCTCAATTATAGGTTAACGGAAGCCCATATGAAAATGGATGGATTATAAAGGTGGAATTCAGTAACAACGACGAATTGACATCTTTAATGGATTCAAACCGGTACGCCAAGTTCTGTGAAGAAGAAGATGCAAAGCACTAGTGTCCTACAATGTTTCCTCGAGATTGAGCATTTATTTTAAGTTTAAGAGCAGTTAGAATGCTTTTTGTGGTTTTGGTTTCTTGATCCCACCAAGTGGTTCTGCTGCATTTCTTTTCTTTCTTAGGAACGAAAAATTTAGTGTTGAATGTTTCTATCTAAACCAGGAATATTTTTCATTGTTTACAATTATTTGGGAGTGGTTAGCATGAAGTTAACTTTGATTAATTGATGAATACATTGTTGATACGCAGGTCGGGAGATGATCTCTCTGCGGTCATCATTGTATGGTAACCGGATCCCAATTATTTCTATTGATTCTTGTGCTGACAAATTCCAGATCTTAACAATAATTTTCTCATTTGGAAATTTTATGGAGAAAGTTATGCAAAATTAGCTAGTATTACATGAAGCATGAAAATGGTTCGAGGAAAGGTTGAGAAAAAGTACAGGGTGTCACATGCATGATTTACTGAGAGCATTACAAATAACAAATGGTGACCTTTATTTTCTGTCAAACAATAGAAGTATGGTTCATATGCTTAATCTCAATGAGGTTTATTACTTAATTTTGTTTCAAAATTAGACATATATTTTGACTTTTTGTGTTGTAGTATTTTTTATCTTCTATAAAAATTATACTCCAAAATAAGTTTATATCAAATTTGAATTTCAAAATTTTGTAAATTAATCTTAAAAAGTCAAAATATAACTAATTTGGAAATGTGAGGAAGTTGGAAGTGTATGCATTGAAAATCGAAACTAAATAAGTTTTTTTTTTAAAAAAAAAAGGAACTAGACAAGAACACAAGGCCAAGTTCTTGAATTAGGCTTTTGAGCAACCTTAGTGAGTGAAGAAATTGAGCCTGTTCGGAAATGACTTATTTTAAAATCACTTATATGTTAAAATATAAATTGATTTAAAGTTATTTTAAGTTATGATTTTATAAATAAAAGTGTTCACATAAATTAAATTAAAATAAGTTATGAGGGTGTTCGGCTCATAATGACTTTAAGTTAAAATAAATATAAAGATTACTAAAAAGGATATTAATTAAAAGATGGGCAAAATAGAAGAGGCACAAAATAGATATTACATTTGGTCAAATTAACTTATTTAAAAATGACTTATAAGTTATTTTTAAATAAATCACAAATAGTTAATTATTATTTTTTTATTTAAAACTCAACTTATAAATCAAAAAATAATTGTCAAACACGTTAATTCCGAACATGACCTTGTTTTTTAAATATAATTTGTTTATTATAAACTCGTAAATTTGTTCTGCTTAGTATATTTGAAGCCTTGATTTAATATAACATTAATTTTAGTATTGGAATTTATTGTGTTTGTGAGTTAAAACTTGATAAAAGGAATATAATTTTTAAGTGCATTTAGTTTTCAAATGCAACAATCAAACATATTCACTCATTACACAAACAAAATTACAAGCAAACGTTCAACACTAATAAAATTTTCAACTGTATTGATAAGCCTTTGAGCCATAGCCTAGTGAGTCGACTCTCTAGCCCTACTCGACCAACCCAGTCATCTAACTAAAACCCTTTAAAAACCTTCGCAAAAAGAATACGCAGACCGTTTTGAGCCACCAAAAAAATGTCAATTTCATTGTCTTCACCGCTATTCTTCCCTCCAAAAGTTGCCATCTTTGTAAATCTCTGTCTCTCTTTCTCCCTCACAAACTGTTTGCTTCATCTCATTTTAGACTAAAACTGTCTCCCTTTGTTTTACTGTAGGATTTCGGTGTGAAGCAAAGGATTTGTGGGTTGTGGAAAAACAAACGGAAAGTGAAGAAATTAGTGGTAAGAGCAGGGCCAAAGAGGATTTGTTTTGACAAAGAATGCAGAAATGGGTTATTAGCTGGAGTTGATAAACTTGCTGATGCTGTTTCTGTCACCATTGGACCTAAAGGTTTCTGGGTATTTTTTTATCTTTTTTATTTAGTAATTGATGCTTTTCTTTTCAATTAGTTTGTTTTTAATGGGTTCATATGTATTTATACCTTCTAGTTTAATTTCTGAAGCTTGTAGTTTGGTTATATTGGTTAAATGTGGTGACATAATATGGAAAATAAAAATATGGGGAAAGCTTGAATTTCTCATAAAAGGTTATTTACTTATTTTGATGAGTTGGGAATTAGAGGTGCATCAGGTTTTTCTCATCTGTTCCACAAAAACACTCCCATTTGATTTTTTATCTAGACAATTTGTGAAATCCTAAATTTCAAAATTGATGTGAATTTGTTTGATTTTGATTAATGCAATAGTTATTACTTAAACGTACTTAAAAAGTATTACTAAGTACAAAAATGTGGTTTCAAAAATTAAAATAAATTCACTCCACAATTTGTATTTAGAATTTCTCAAATTGACTAGATCAAAGTCTAATGGGACTATTTTTGAGGAATGGAGGGAGTATTATTCAGTATTTAGCTTAAAGTCGCTTCTTGTGCACAATTTTTCGTTATTTGCTCTAATACTTTTAAAGAGTTTATGGGTTTGTTCTATACATATGCTAGCTAGAAGGTTATGTCTGTTTATTGCGTTCTTTCTTTCCCTAGGGAACTTACATGTTAAATGTACACTTTCTGAGCTGATGCAGAGTGAGGGCCAGAGGTAGCCTGAATTTACCAGGCCTTTTGTCAATTGGTTGTAATTTTATTATAAACAAAGAAAGTGTTGCAGAAAGTTTTCATTCAAAAACATAAAGATTGGCAGTGTCTTAGAATTGCTAGCTCTTATTTTGAGGTTTCCCACTGTAGTTTATTTCAAGTACAAGCATTACAATATTAGAACATAAACTTCAAAAAATTTGTTCTCACGTGAAATATATTGTAACATGGAAAATGATAATAGAGCTACACTGTGCTACGATTGGGTTAGTCCAAAGGAATTCGTAATTAAAAATTAAGGTTGTGCAGTTTTGGATTCTCTATTGCATTTCATGTACCTTTTGTACATGGCATACTAGAAGCATAAACCTGAGGGTCTTACTCAAATTGAGTAAAGAAGCTTGATCTGTCTCTTACCTAGTAGTGCAGCATTTAAAGATAGATTTGGTCATGGTGTTTTGAGTTGTAGAGTATTACATTCATGACATTACTATTTGGTGCTTATGTAAAACGACTTGGTTGGTTTATATTAAATTATGCAGGACGCAATGTTGTTCTATCAGAGTCTGGGAATCTTAAAGTTATAAATGATGGTGTTACAATTGCACGAGCCATAGAGCTTCCGAATGCAATTGAAAATGCAGGAGCACTGCTAATCCAAGAGGTTGTTCATAGTTACCACGATACTCCATACTTCCCACAAAAAGAGTTCCATTTCATTTTTTTGGTAGTCAATTTGCAAAATTTTAAATTCAAAATGGATGTGAATTTATTTTTTTGTGATAAAGTACAAATTCTTATTTCGAAAAATAAAATAGATTCACATCACAATTTGAATTTAAGATTTTGCAAATTAGCTAGGATCAAAGTCAAATGGGACTTGTTTTGTGGAACGGATGGAGTAGTTTTCTTCATCAAGCAACAACATGCTGTTCTTGGTTAAATAATCAAAATATGGAATCTGACCTTTTTGCAGGTTGCAACTAAGACAAATGATTTAGCTGGTGATGGCACTACGACTGCAATCATTTTGGCTCGAGAAATAATCAAATTGGGGTTGTTGGCTGTTGCTTTTGGGGCTAACCCTGTTTCTTTAAAGAAAGGAATGGAGACGACTGTGAAAGGATTGGAAAAAGTTTTGAAGAAGAAAAGTGTCCCGGTAAAAGGATGGGACGATATAAAAGGTAATATTTCCATTTTACTTAAAATTGCAACTTAAGAAAAATCGTAATTTTTTTCTTTTTGCAGCTGTAGCTTCAATTTCTGCTGGAAATGATGAATTTATGGGGAGCCTGATTGCTGAAGCGATAACTAAGATTGGACCTGATGGGATCATTTCCATCGAATCTTCTTCATCATCTGAAACTTTTGTGATGGTTGAAGAAGGAATGAAGGTAATTCATATATTGTGACTTAGGGATTATATTTGATATAATATAGTTATTAGATTAATATTATAGACAAGGTATAAAATTTAATGGTTTTTTTCCTTGCGTATAAAGAAGTATTAAATTTTAGTTTGACTTCAAAGCAGATTATATTAAAACATGATTTATCTTAAAACTATCACTCAGTGTGTAAATGGACCAAAGTTATAATGCTTCACCATGGATTGAAATTGTGACAGATGTGTAAGCATTTGAGCTTTTGTTGAGTAAAACTACAAAATTATAGTGACAACTGACAACGTGCAGACAGGGATTAACTGCTGATGTATCTTTAATACAAATTTGTATTTCAAAAGGATGTTTTCTTGCAATTGATTTGCATGTGTTCATTTTCTTCCTATGAACTTTTAGAATGCTACTAATCTATACATTGATTACTTTTTTTTTAGTGTACTTCTATATAAAATTCTCATATAAGTTAATCTAATTCTAGTGTTGCAATGAAACTTTTCTAAGTTAGTTGCCTATTGGATTCATATGCTTTACCTATTTTATATCTTATTGCCTCGTAACAGAATCATCTTTTTCTTTCTTTTCTTTTTGTATTTTCTTAACTTCTATTCAGGCATTCTTTCTCTACAGATTGACAAAGGTTATATGTCACCTCACTTCATCACAAATCAGGACAAATCTATTGTGGATTTTGAAAATGCTAGAGTGTTGGTAACTGATCAAAAGATATCAACTGTCAAAGAGATTGTTCCTTTGCTAGAAAAGACTACCCAACTGACTGTTCCTCTGCTTATTATTGCTGAGGATATTTCGAGGCAAGTGCTGGAAACAATGGTCTTGAATAAAAGGCGAGGTTTACTTAATGTTGCTGTTGTTAAATGTCCAGGACTTTTAGAAGGAAAGAAAGCACTTTTGCAAGATATTGCCCTTATGACAGGTGAATTCAGGTTCTGTGTTCTATTTCTAGAAAAGAAATGTTGTAACAGGGTCATCTCATTCATCCAGATGATGTTTACATGTATACCTTTGTTGGGGGATAACAATGATATAGTGATGACCTGTGATTCTTTTATTGTGTCATCTTTTGAATTAGTTCAATGATTACTTGTATCTCCTTACTGACCTACTTCAAGTTGACATCATTATATTGTAATCAGGTGCTGATTTTCTCTCTGGAGATCTAGGCCTGAGTCTTGAGGGTGCGACCTCTGATCAGCTTGGCATTGCACGAAAAATAATCATAACAAGTAATACTACAACTATTGTTGCTGATCCCTCGACTAAAGCTGAGCTTCAGGCCAGAATTTCGCAGATAAAGAAGGATCTTGCTGAATCAGATAGTGGATATATGTCACGCAAACTATCTGAAAGAATCGCAAAACTCTCTGGTGGTGTAGCTATCATTAAGGTGTGTAGAAAATTAGACAATGAATATAACTTGCTGGGTGAACTTTTCCAACTTTTTTTTTTTTGGACGAGCAATCTTCGAATAGTGATTTTGTTTATGTTTTAGTTGGCATGATAAATCCCAACTTTTAAAATAATTTGCATGTACTTTTCCTTTCTTTTATGGATTTTCAACTTTGAAGTTGAAAAAGAAGCATATTAGTTTTTATCAAATCAAATTGTTGAGAAAATTAAGTTATGTGGATTTGTTAATATATTTTCAGCTTCAGAGGTGCTTCAAATGTGCTCGAAGTTCTTTTCTCTTTTTTCCAGAATAAAATTAATCTAGTTTTTCAACTTTCTGAAAATGAATAAAAATACCTTGTTGGCTGTTGGTTCATCTTCCTACATTATGTAATTTGTTTTCAGTTGGTGTTTATATCTTTTAAGAAAACTTCCCACCCTATCTTGTTTTTGTCTTGTTAGTTTTATCACATGCCACTTGTATAATCTGTACTTTTCAGTTTCTTTCTGGAATAAAGATTTACCTGTTTGAAACTTTGATTTACTTCATAAATTTCTATCTTATAAATGCATGTTGCATTTAGATTTTAGCTAAAGCATCCCAATTTTTTCAAGGAAGTTTTCTTTTTCTTTTTCTTTTTCTTTTTCTTTTGTCCTGTTTTTTTTTTTGGTTTTCCTTTTTTCCTCCAAGTAGACAACATTCTTAATGATAATTTTGGCCCCATGTATTGGTATTGGAACCAGCGACCTTGAGTTTATGCCTCAAGGCCATTCCCCTGGGGGTTTTTTCCCAAGTAGACAATGCTGTCAGCTGGCATAAATTTGTTTTCACTTAAAAATGTTAAAAATATTTACAAAGTTACTTGGATGGATTTCAGGTAGGAGCACATACAGAGATGGAGCTTGAAGACCGCAAGCTTAGAATTGAGGATGCAAAAAGTGCCACTTTTGCTGCCATGGATGAAGGTATTGTACCTGGTGGTGGCACTACATATGTACATCTCTTGGAACAAATTCCCATCATAAAGAACACTTTGGAAGATTCGGACGAGAAAATAGGTGCCGACATTGTAGGGATGGTAATGTGCTATTCTCCTCTTCCTTTCCTTGGAAAGTATTCTCTTACCAATTCTACAAATATAGCAAGCATAATCTCACAATTTGGTGTTAGGTACAGATTGAACTCTTTCTTTTCTTGATTAAGTTGTTTTTTGGGTCATTTCTTCCTTCATCACAATTCCACTATTTTTTATTAGAGCTCAGCCAATAATTGACCAATTTATATAAACTCACAACTGGAGAATCCTTCATTAGCCACCTAAATGAAGAGGTCCATCTGGACCATATCCTACTTTTGTCTAATAATTGAAGTCCACTTCTGTTGGAAAATTGTGAACCTAATACAAAATTATTTAGTTACATATACTTTGCAACTTAATGTGGTGAATGACAAATTTCAGGCACTTCTCGCACCTGCAAGATCGATTGCAGCTAACGCAGGAGTTGATGGAGATATAGTCGTGGAAAAAATCCGGGCTTCTGATTGGCCAATAGGGTACAATGCAATGAACGGAGAATATGAAGACCTTCTTGCTGTTGGAGTGGTTGATCCTTGTCGGGTTTTAAGGTGCGCACTTCAAAACGCCGTCTCTGTTGCTGGTATAGTCCTAACCACTCAAGCTGTACTAGTAGAAAAGACACAGAAACCAAAACCACGTATTCCTCATGTTCCTGGAATAACTCCTTAACCGAAATGGTAAGAAAACAGAGAAGTTAATACCCAGACTAATGCAAAGAGAACAAAGAAGTAAATGAGCTGTGTTGGCCATTGTTTTACAAGCTTCAGTTGGGTGCATGAATTTTCATTTTCCAAAATACCTGCAAGATTTGATAAAGATTGCAAGAGAATGAAGTGGCGGCATATACAAGAGAATAGGTATTCATGTTGTAAATTTTTAGTCGATTCGATCCTTATTTAAGTTGTTTCCGAAGCAGTTATGGAAGGAAGTTGTTTCTGTATGTTCCTTGTACTTTATGTTGGAAATATATATATATATATATATATATATATATATATATATATATATAATCATTTTCAGTACCAAAGATTAAGAACATACCAATAGTACTTTCAGAAAAATAGCATACCCTATTTGATGATCTTCTAAATATGACACCATCATAAAATAGCACACTTGGCTCTTTCAACTTGCTCCCGGAGCTTAGCAATTAGCACGTTAATAGATGACCGACCACACATAATAAAAGTTTCAATGGTGTTCAATGCTCATACATTCCAAAAATTGGATGAAGTTGATAAGTCGAGAACAACTTTATGAAATTCAAATCCCAGAAAGTTGCTAAATTATAATTTGACTACCATATAAGACATCTACCGAGAAGAAAACCAGTTGCAACTAGCAACAAAATGGGAGCACAAAGAAAACCAAAGTACAGTAAATGATTGAATGTCAGCTCAGTAAATCAACCCTAGGAATCAATAATACTAGTAATAATATATGATTTTTCAATGAAATAACTCGTTCCTACATCATAATCCCAGATCCAATAAGAACAGTTATGAGTATTTTTCTTGCAGTAAAAGTCTGTCTATAAAAGGATACTGCACCAAAAACAAAACTTTAAAAGTTTAACAAAATTCTAGAATATGATATCTTGCATTATCTTCGCTTTGCTTTCTTAGATGACCTCCCATTCTTATTAGAGCCTAAATATTTCTGAATATCTTCCTCGTCATCGTCTCCACCCTTTCTTCTCTTATTCCCTCCTTCTTCCTTAATTTTCTGCAGAAGATTCAGAATTAGGTTAAGAGTTTAGAAGCATTTCATGGGACAACTTGAAAGATAAACAATATTCTAAACCCTGCATTAATTCTATTTTTGCACAAGTAAACAAAAAGTGCAGAAAATTAGAATCCATGTAATAATAATTTTATAATATTGATTTTAATGGAAATGAGGAATAACATTATATATATATATATATCCCTCATTTCTGAAGGACCTCTTATTGTAGTAGAATCCTCAAAATTTGAGCCCAATTCAACAAGGAGACCACATC
Source organism: Panax quinquefolius (assembly GCA_020205615.1). Classification (NCBI taxonomy): domain Eukaryota; kingdom Viridiplantae; phylum Streptophyta; class Magnoliopsida; order Apiales; family Araliaceae; genus Panax; species Panax quinquefolius. The sequence continues at coordinate 89,801,954 of CM035174.1, read as the reverse complement.
AAACAACAGCTGCAGATGGAAAAGGCTATGACTTCTGAAATGTTTAATTACACATTTAGAGGGTGCTTGCATAATATAGTGGAGTGCAAAGGGACTAAAACAGAGTTTTTTGCTGCACAACAAGACATGATCTGCTTTTGGAACCCAACACTTCCTTCTAGAGTATTTACACGCCCCACTTTCCTTTTTAGATGTCCAAAAATTAAGTTATCTTAGTTTATTAATTGTTCCAAGAATTTATCCTCATTAATAATTTAAGGCTTATTTTGAATATTACACTGATCTAAATATATTATACACCAATTTCAATGTCTTCTACACCCATTTCAATGTTTCTAATGCTTGATAAAACCAAAAGTGGCATCTAAACCCAGACAGAGGATGCAAATGACAATTGTATAATTCATTTTCCTTTTTCTTATTTTAAATAGGTGTGAGGATATCAAAATATCACCAATCAGAAGACGATTCATGTACAAGTCCAAATGGCATTACAGTAATTTCACTCGAGGGCATTCTGGACTTTCCCTACTAACCAAGGGCATAGCAGTATCGCCAATCTTTTCTATTTACTAAATTCATTCTACTAAAGACTAGATACAGAGAGAAATATACTCCCCTCACTAAAAGAAGCATACTAGCTCCTACACCGGTGGGGGGCCTCCCAGGGACGACCCTGAGGGTCCTTCTAACCTGTCTCTTGGTTTGCAGGATTTGGGACTCTCACTGGACCAGATTGGAGCTCAAGTAGATCCCTAACAGGAAGTACATCTCAAGTTAACCCATACCCTCATTTTAGTGTTCCAACAATAAGTTATTTTGGCCCCAGTTTTTCACTCATTCGTGTCTACAACGTTATAAAATTGAAACTAATCAGACTAGCAGCATACAATACACATCTTCTGTGACTAAAAAGGAACTCCAGATGCAAGTAATCAATTAGGTACCCCAAATTTACTTTGGAGGCTACAAAGAAATTATGAGAAATTAGATAACAGTAGAACTCTGTTATCATATGGAGCTATGGGCCTATCGCTGTGGTACTGTGGAGTTGGTTTAAGTGACCCAATATAGACTTTCTTTTCACAAAATCTTCCACAAATCAGAAGTTATTTAGTTGGGCAAGGGGAACCGGAAGATCAAATAAGTATGGAGTGACATGGCTTTTCTTTTTCAATATTATAAATTTAGTAGTTCGGAAGTAAATTTGCTAGAATCACTGCACCTCAATGTCTGTCCGAGATCTCAATAGAGCTATGTAAAACTGTAACAAGGACAATCTAAATCAGGATTTAAATTGCAGAAATACTAAATAACTGTAATATTATTCTTAAACAATTGATGCCTAATCCCCACAATTTGCTGACAGTGACATATATTCCACTTTTGTGATGATATTCAAGTGAAATACTTCTTCCTTTTTCGACAATAACAGTTTAGTGCCTATAAGATCAGTTTGACTTTCATGGAATATCGGTCAGCACTGCACAGCTACAACCCTTTCAGAGGAATTAACTTCATTGCTAGTTCTTGCAATGTTCAGATGACAAATATATTTGTTTAACACACCAGATAATATACTTCAGAATGAACATTAACTCACCAATGTGTCGAATTTCATTACTACTTCAAGTAAATTGAAAAGAAAGAACTGATATCATACCGTCAGGGTTATTCTTTTGGCTTCCGTGACATTCTCCAGTACTTGGAAAACCTCTTCCTCTCGAGCATCAAATTCCGGTAACTTCTTACCTGGGAGTTGAAATTGTCAGCATGAAAACACTATTATTATATTGTCTGGTAAAATCCATGAGGACAGTGATTATCAGATATGTTGCATACCGATAAGCTTCTCGATCTGTAAATACCACTCCAACTCGTACTGATTCACTAATGAGATAGCAACCCCAGAACGTCCAGCCCGAGCAGTTCTTCCAACTCGATGAATATAATCCTACAACCAATTTCACAATCGAAAACTTAAGAAGTTGCAGTTTTTGTAAACCTCATATCCAATGTAAAGAGTAGTGGGACATAGACGTAATGTCATTTGTTGTTTTCTTATAATAACCTATATTGATGGTTATAAAAAATATACAGCTTTAGCCTTCATGATTTATTTTCTATGTCAAAAGACCTAATTTAACCTTCAAAAAGTGAGAAAACGTTCAGGAATATGTAGATACATGACCTTTTGTGATTAGGCCTAGAATCAATAGAAACATAATACCAGGAGTAGTTAGATCAAAGAGATTCCAATGAACTTTTATAGGTAACTATGGGAGGGGCATAACACAACGAGAAAAGGGAAATAGTACTAGAAGACACGTTGGTGGCAAGAAAATAATACAATTACTTTTTAAAAATGATAAATAAATAATACAGTTACTTTCCCCATTTTTAAAATGATAAATAAATAATACAAACACTACATTGGGTTCCTAAAACAAAAACTCCCAAAAATCCACAAAGCACAACAAAACACAGATACACCTCATTAAGCCAAAAGAATGGGAGGTTAAGAAGCAAAGGGTAGTAAGATATTATTGTTTTTGCACCAAAAGACAGAAGCAGGTTAGGTAATATGTTAAGCTCAAACCAAGGTTTGAGCTTTTAACCAAGTAACGATGGAGATTAAAGTTTTAGAGAAATTATGGTTTTAGAAGGAACTTAGAGAAGAAGGCGGTTTGAGAGTTAAAGAACCCTTTTAACTCATTTCATTCGTATCCCTAAAACAAAATTACCAATAAATACCATTTATTTACTAAAATGGCACCATGGTCTGGCCTAACATGTTATCTGTAGAAGGCCACCATGGTTTAGAAGTTTGAAGAAGTTTCAAACATGAACTTTGCCAAGCAAATAGCACAACAACTGTAACAAGGGCAAATGTGATATTTCACATAAGAAACTAACCAGTAAAAAGGGGGTAGAACAAGACCCAGTAAACAAGGTAAGAACATTTGCTTTAGCAGAGAACAAGCAAGGGATACTAATGATCTCTATCAAATTTGCACTCCAAACATTCGTTTTATGTGCAGGCAGAGTAACGAGACTCAGAGCCGGCCCTGGGCAAGGGCTAACAGGGCTACCGCCCCACAGTTGAGGGGATCAAATTTTTTTATAAGCATATGTATTTATATGTATAAAAAAAATAAAATAATAAAAAGATTAGCGATATTATGCATTGAAAATGATATGTTAGAAAACATTAAATATGATAGTATAATTGATGATTTTACATAACAATTTAAATGATGTTTTGTGGTTTAGATTTCATTGGGCAAAACTAAGAAAATACCCACTGTAGTTGGTAGGTTTTACTGATTACATCATTGAACTTTTAATTTTTTAAATTACACCACTAAACTAATTATTATTTTAAAATTGTATCATTTCGTTAAAAAAAACGGGTGTTAATTTTTTATCTACAAAACTAATGAATTACCCACTGTAGTTAGCACATTTTACTGATTACTTTTAATTTTTTAAATTAACCCATCAAACTAATTAAAATAATTTTTTAAATATTTTTAAAATTTATTATTATTTTAAGTAAAAAATATTAAAAACTTTTTTTTTCTTCATAAAATGAGTAGAGTTTCATAAAATATAGATTCAAAAAAAATTAAAGTGATTTTAAATTAAATTAATGTCTACTTAATTTTTAACAGAATGACCCATTCTTAATTTTAGAATTTTTAAAAAACTAAAATAGAAATTAAAATAAAAAAAGCATTAAAGATAAATAAAAAATTGATTCAATTTTTCAAAAAGAAATTAATAATTTTATAAATAAATATTATTTTCAAGGAAAAATATTGGAAAATTCTTCATATTTTAAAAAATGAGTAAAATTTTATAAAATATAGATTCAAATTAATAAACTTTATTTTCAAAAGAAAAAAAAAAGATTTTTTTAAATCAAGAAGGTTTCATAAAACTTTAATTTTTTAAATCTATATTTTATGAAACTTTACTCATTTTATAGAAAGCATTAAAGTTTCTAATATTTTTATCGAAAATAATAATTATTTTAAAATATTTAAAATAATCATTTGTTAATTAGTTTAATGGGGTAATCTAAAAAATTAAAAGTTCAATGGTGTAATCAGTAAAACGTGTCAACTACAATGATTAATTCATTATTTTTGTAGATAGAAAATTAACGTCCGTTTATTTTTTTTAACGGAATAACCCAATTTCAAAATAATAATTAGTTTAGCGGAATAGTTTGAAAAATTAAAAGTTCAATTGTGTAATCAGTAAAACTTGCCAACTACAGTGGGTATTTCATCAGTTTTACCGATTTCATTGATATTTTTATTTTGTAGGTACATGTGATGATTCTTTGCTTGAATGACATTTTAAAGTGTTCTTCCTTATCTTTTGTAAATACTTATAATTTTAATAAAATTAATTAGTTGATAATTTATTTATTTAATTTGTATAAAGGGGCACACTTGAGAAAATTTGTCCTGGACATTAGAAAATCCAAGATTGGCTCTGACGAGACTCATGCTCATTTATTTTTCCATTGCTTGAGGCTTGTGGAGTTCTCTATTTGAAGTGCTAAAAGAGGAGTGAGTGTGTCCTGCTTCAGTGGAAGATATATTGCTAATTCGTTGTCTAGGATTTGAAAACAAGAGGAATGCCAAAAATTTATGAAATTGTGCCTTTTATTCCTTCTATTTTAATGGGGAATTTGGATCGAGTGTAATGCTAAACAGTTTAGAGAAAATTGCTTAACGGTAAGTTTTTGAGTGATATAATTATTTTTCTTGCATCTCTTTGGACTTCTTATATGGGACCATTTAGAAGTATCTTTGTGACTAATTTGCGTAGAGATTATTGGAGGATCACTTTTTAAGTGCTCTTTTTTAAATTTTATTTTCTTTAGTCCATTGAGGGTGGACTTCTTGTTCCCCTTTTATCTTATCCTTTCTTTTCTATTAATAAAATTTCTTATTTTGTCAAAAAAGTAAGCAAGGAATACATGATGGAGATCAATCAAGGGCTATACTTATATTCCAGATAAAAACCTGCATTTGAAGGCCATGTACGAATCGAAAGCCTAACCTTGGAGTTTGTTGGGATGTCATAATTGATAACCATATCCACAGAAGGAATGTCAAGTCCTCTACTGGCAACATCGGTGCAGATAAGAATATTACATTCTCCAGCCTTGAACTTGTTCAAGGATCCAAGCCTTTTTGCCTATTGCACATATTTAAAATGAACGTCAGGACCTGTTAGGAACTCCACAGTAATTCAAAATTTTACTTTTTAGATAAAATAAATCTATAAGAATTAACACAATTGCATCCCCTCACCCTCATCCAATATATATATATATATATATATATATATATAAGGAAAAGCATAAGGATAAAATCAAATTTGTTCATAAAGCCAGATAAATACCTGGCTCATTTGGCCACTAATTGGAATGGATTTAAAACCAAGATTCCGAAGAACTAAAGCCAAAAATCGAGTTGCTTCACATGTACGAGTGAAAACCATAGACGTGCATTTAGGCATCTCATTAAGAATATGTACTAGATAGCAATCCTGTAGCCAGTATTCATTTGTTAAGATTTGTGCTAACAAAGATAAAAATTAAAAAACAATAAGCAATAGTACTGATGCACAAAACAAGATGCATGTGCAGGAACAATGATAACACTAGTATAACTAACAGAAACAAAACTTAGTAAAGAGATGAAAAGATTATTACATTACCATTAAGTAACTGACAAGAAGATTTTAGATGATAATATTACTTTTAAATTACAGATTTGAAATAGTACTTGTCATTATTTCACTATTTATCCTTTTCTTCTTTTTTCGATTCTTTTTTTTTCTTTCAGTTGTTTTCATCTGATGTTTACCTAAAACAGGATATAGCCTGTAGGTGGTATTCCATTTCCCCAAAGAGAAGTATAGGTATCTTCAAATCTGTGACAAGAAACTTTAAAAGTAATTGGGACTTGGGAGCATAAACTTGGCCGAAGGGAGTAGTAAGAGAAAGGAAGGTTTACATGATGACCAACTCAATGAGAATAATTAATTATCCAAAGAGCAGAGCTTAAACAAGTCGGACATGGCCCCACTTGAGCTCGACTCATTTACTTAACGATCAATATAAATTGTTCAAACTCTACTCACAACGAGCCCAAAATTGTTCGCAAACAACTCATTTTTTTAACAGCTTAAGGCAAAAACAACAAAATAAATTGAGTATCTCATTATTCTCTTTCTATTTTTTTTATCATTTACTCTTTCTTTTTCTGAGAAATGGCAATTTATTCCTCTGGTGGTTCTCAAAAAAAAAATGTTAATGTCATTTACATTTATCATTTAAAAAACTAAGGGGATGTTATTTTTTGCACTTTGGTCCAAAATATGTGGGTGTTTAAAGTATAATTTGCCCTTTCTTTCTTATTTTTTTGCACTTATAGAAACATAATGTACTTTTCTATATTCAAAGAAATTTATTATTGCTTAAGCTAATATATATATATATATATATATATATATATATATAGACACACACAACACTTGTCTTCTCCAATAAAATATTCGTTATAGGTAGATCACGCCCCTACTCCACAAAATTTGCTAAAGCCTCTGCCGACAGACATGTTAATTGACATGTAGATCAGGTCTTTTGAGCAACCCTTCTAAAGTTACTGTATTGATGGAAGAGGGCAAACCTTGTACTTAGCAGGAACAAAGCGATACTGCTGCTTCAATGTACCAACAGTGGAATATTTAGATGAAGCTTCAACCTGAAGGAAGTTATATAACACAACTTTAGTCGGTCAAATCACAAACAGTAGCATCGGAAAGGAAAGTGTTTTAAGAATGCATTATCGTACCAATACTGGCTCCCTCAGACAAGCCTTTTGGAGCTTCTTCACCTGCAAATTTGATAGTGCAATTAAAGATATATTTTAGGGGAGCTTTCTGTTTCATTTTTCTATTTCTTTACTTTTTTGGGATCCCCTCCAGGAATAAAAGAAATTGTGAGTAGGATGCTAACATACGAGCAGAAGAAAAAAGCTCCTTATCTTACATAAATCATATCTAGGAATATAGCAAAAACAATGGACGTATGCTTAAACTTATTGCATGCTAACATCATACAGCATGAGCAGAAAAAAATAAATATGTATTGAAAGTATATTCACAAAGATGCCAAAAGATGGGATCTGTGTATTGTTTCCAATACATGCGAGTATAAAAAAGAACGGATCCAAAAAAGGAAGAAAGAAAGCACCTGCAAAAGCAATAAACTTACAACCCCTATAATAAATAAAAAGAATACCCTCACTAGAAATCAGAATCCACCCCCAAAAAATAATACATACAAACTGGAGTATCCCAAAGAAGTCCATAAAAGAAACAAGAGCCTGTATAGACCTAGTTCTGACAAAAATACAATAAGCTCGGGAACATTGATATGACAACATCCCATATGACTAAATTGGGCACCCACAACATTTCATACAACAGGAAGACCATTCCACAAATCTCATTCATGAACTCACAATGTAAAAGCAAATGACCCACCAATTCTCAATACTTTCAAGTTTCAACACATGAAGCACCTATTCACAACAAAATCTCCCCCTCTTCTAAAGGTATTCTTGAGTCGATATTACCCCATGCCAAAACTATTACATGAGATACCCAAAGAAAGGAAAAAGGCAATTGATATATGAATAGTAAAAGCAGTTGCTAAAAAACAGGAAGGTCCTCTATGACTTGCCCAGACAATTAAAGTGCTTGGTAGTTGGTAGCTAAGAACATGCAGCCGTACTTTCATACTCTGCTGAGTTGAATGTCAAAATTAAGATGAGCAATGAAGCCTACCTCATTGCAATCCTCAGTGCCAATCTTGAGGCATCAAGAGGTATACACAATTCATTTTGTTATATAATATACCTAAATAATGACGGGCAAATTCCCTGATCCATTAGAAGTTCAATAATTCCATTTTGGAAGCAGGGATCCCTGATTGCTTACTAAGATTCAGAGTATGAATGATTGAAACTACCGTATACAAAAACACTTTCCGAAAGAATTCCAGTAATTAATAAAAAAGATGAATTAAGAAACAAGGCAGTTACACATAATATCCTTAACTAATAGGTGGATAGTGCCCAAATGCACAACAGTCGCAAATTCATGAAACTGAATCATTAAGTGATAGTATGTGCTACAATATCTCAATCCTAACAATCACTATGGAAACTAAACGATAACAGGAAAATAGCATTAATAAAAACATTTTTAATATGTGAAGTAATTAACAACGTACTTTTTTGGTCATGGTAGCAGAATACAAATATGTCTTTCGCTCACGAGGAAGAACACTCAAAACTTGATTAAGTGCTTTTTCAAAATCCTCATTCAGCAATCTGTCTGCCTCATCTAACACCTGCAAACTTGCAAAAAACTTTAAATACAACTGAAACATTGTAACAGTATACATGAGGATCAAAATAAGAACAGTTGCATTTTTGCATTGTCAGTTGTGCCCCCCCTCCCCAAAAAAAATGGTATTTATTTGCGCCAAAGTTCATTCACACTTCTTTGGTAGTACATCAATGCTTAAGGAAACTACTGCCACCGGCTTTAATTCCTAAGGGTGCCACAATCCTTTTCCCTATGTCAGATTTCAGGCCAATTTGCTTGTTGTAATACAACTTATGTATTACCAGGATCTTAGTTGCTAGAATCAAGGCTACTTTTCCGTCTCTCATCTCTACAACTCAATCTGCCGTTGTTCCTCATAGAAGGCTCAGTGATAGCATTCTTATTACTCAATAAATCTTAAGAAACTATCACAGAGCTTCAGGCCCTCCTATATAGGCTTTATAGATTGATTCTAAGAAAGCTTTTGACTCTGTTAGATGAAACTTTCTCTTGGATATTCGTTCTTTGTTTAGACATCCTCCAAAATTATGCCTATAGATTAGAGCTTGCATTACAACTCCTATGTACTCTGTCAAGGTTAATAATGGTGGCTTAATGGTTATTTTACATGCCTTATGATCTTTTATCTCCTTATCTGTTTGTGTTGTGGAGGTCCTTCTTTGATTATTACCGAAAGGGAAGCTTTTTTCTAATTTTAAATTTCATCAGACATTCCAACCTTGCCGCATTACTTATTTATGTTTTGCAGATGATTTTTAGATCTTTTGCCATGGAGATCTTAGTTCTACGATGATTATCAAAAATTGTTTACAACATTTCTCTCAGCTCTCTAGTTTGATACTTTGATACCTAATTTGGATAACAGTAGACGCTTTCATGCCAATATTTCTTCTTATGTTAGAGATGATATGCTGAATTACTTGAGATTTCAAGAAGGATACCTTCCTATTAAGTCTCTTGGAGTGCCTCTTATCTCCTCCAAACTTACTGTCCAGTATTATGCCCCTCTTATTAGCAAGATCACTGTCACTATCGAGGTCTTGTCTTGAGAAATTAGTTTCTATCCTGTGTTGTAGCTTACCACTTATTAAGTTTGTTTTATTTACCATTCAGGGCTTCTGCTCTACCCATTTTATTATCCCTAATTTATTTTGAAGAATGTCCAATCTATTCTAAGGAGATTCCTGTGAAAAAGGTGCAGCATGGTAGTGCTAAAGCTGTATAGAAGAAGATTACTTTACCATTTTCTGAAGTAAGATTATTTATTAAAGTCTTGATTAAAAAAATAGAGCCCTAATTCTTTTTTAGCTATAGAAGATGGTTCAGATTACACCTTCCTCACTTTGGGATTGATGAAATAATCTCATTGTTTTAAAGGTTTAAAGTTTCTACATTGTCAATGTTCATCAGGACTTCTCTTAGATTTCGAGAAAGGTTTTTTAACTCAAAAATTTAGCTAAAAAGTATCTCAATTATAAGATTAGTGGTAGCTCTCATATTAGCATGTGGTTTTCCCCGTGGCTAGATCATGACTTTTTGACCTAGTCTATCAATCTTGTATCTTACTCGGGGAATAGGGGTCCATGACAAGGTAAGTTCCCTTATTGTTAACAAATCCTGAACCATGCCTACTCTTATAATCATCATCATGTAGGCTCAAACAGGTATTTGATTATACCCTTACTTTTAATGTAAATTCTGAAGACATGATTCTTTAGAATCAGTTAGATAGCTTTACAGTAAAAGCAGCAACCATTTGGCAGTCCATTAGACAATCAAGCCCTGAATTTGAATGGAAAATGTTGTTTGACATATATACATCCCTAGATTATACTTGCTATTGTGGTATCCTCAGAAGAATCTCTATTGTAGATATTTTAATTGGTTATGGTCTACAAGTGGATCCTATTTGCTCTCTGCGTAAGAATCATCCTGAAAATCTTAATCATCTTTTCTTTGGATGTTCATACTCCTTTGAGCTTCTATTGTCATCAAAGTTATCCCAAGACATCTGTTTGCTACTACATTATACAATTTGGAGTGAAAGGAATACGAGAACATTTTGTCCCGATTCCATGATGTTCTTGATTGGTTCTTTATTGAATTTCTTTTTATAATAGCAGCCACATAATTAGGTCTGTCAAAATGATATTTTGGAAATGCCCCTTGCCACTGTAATTGTTTGCCTTTTAATACAAATAAAATTTAGTGACAAATAAAATTCCAATAATGCTTGATTTTTTGTAAATTTCATCATGCGCCAAGAACAAGGGAAGGATTTAATAAAATGTATTATGTAAGGTCTATAACTCGGCCTTGATTTAGTACTGGGACATTCAAATAGGCGACCAGCATTCCAAGATTACCATCTGAGTTTTCTCTTGCACATCTGTAAGCTCTATCCACGTGTTTTGCACACAAGGAAAATATTTAAGAAAATGCATAACTTGCAATAACTATAATGAAAAGATTCAATAATTACATTAATGATGGCATTTTGTTAATTTCATTATTCACCAAGTAAAAGAAAAGGAATAAGGTGTATTGCATATGTCTTTCACATCTGTAAGCTCTATCCACATGTTTTGTACATAAGGGAAATATTTAAGAAAATGCATAATTTGCAATAACTAGACACAGCAAGCAGGTGGTGGTGGGTGAAGGCCAAAAGGCCCGGGTTTTTTTGTGGGCTGGAAATATATGAGGCCAGTGATGGGCCGGGCTGCCCATGGCTTCTCCATTTTTTTTATTTTTTATTTTTTTGCAAACTCTTTGCTACACCAGAAATAGTAATAATAATATATATTAAAAATAATAAAATAATTAATAATAAACAATAATACAAACAAACACGATTAATTAATTACCTACATTAACTACATATCTCAATCAATTAAAATTTTAATAGTATTATAAATTAGTATTATTAATTAATTACCTACATTAACTACATATCTTAATTATAGTTTTCAATTATAGTTAAAATATATTTAAGATTGCATTAAAAACAAATAGTTGTTGTAGCTAAGTTGGTTTGAACTCTTATTTATTTACTTACAAGTCTTGTGTTCAAATCTCACAACCCACAAGTAGTAACATTTTATTTTTTTTAAAAAAAAAGTCATGAGCCACGGGCAGGGCCAAAATGGCCCGAATTTTAGTGGGCTTAAAAAATGCGGCCCAAACCCGGTTTTTGGTGGTCCGGCCCGTTTGCCAGGTCTAGAAATAACTATAACAGCTATGAGAAGATTCTACAACTTGGTAACAAGTATTATATATTTCATAGACCTAATTAGGCGTCCAGCAAGACCAGAAGTTTGTGGCATTAGATTAGAAGACCATCAGTATAGATCATCTTGTTAAGGATACCAACAATAGGAAAATAAATAACTGAAAAGAAATTGATCTCCCACTAGTTAAGTAATTACTAAGTCCAGCATAGAAATGGATTTTACCAAGTATTTCACAGTGCGAAGTGAAAATCCTTTAGTATTGGAAAGATGATCGACAAGGCGGCCAGGAGTAGCAACCTGCAATAAAACAAGAAATTTTAAAGTGGGCAATTCAACTATACTATAAATACATATAGTAGTAGTAATAAAGTCACGTGTTGGCAACAAAAATTATGCAGCAATCATTTGTATAATTTTAATTGTTACAACAATTGAACATATCTCCAATTGAGCAAGAATTCAAGAAATATTAATAGAACGTTCTATGTAAAACATGAATCAGCTCCATCTAAGAACTTCTAATTGAGATAACGCCTCTGAATTACCACGACTGCCGTCACATGGTACGATGCTTATTCCCAGATACCATCATTTGCTTCTTTTCCGAGAAAAGAAGTTCACAGTCCGTAGGCCTTCTACCTACACGCGCCATTGGCATTGCTCTGTTAGGCTTTTGCCCATTGCGGAAAATTCCCCACTGCTACCTCCCGTGAAAGTCTAGATCATGTCTCAGTTCCAGTGGAAATAATATTATATATTGGATCTTTTATTATTTTTGCTGTCAAATCGTCGATTATACCCCTTCATACATCACATACATCATAGTACTCGTACGCTTCTAGCCGCAATCCTAAAAAATGGGAACTTATGAATTGATTCAGATTAATATGGAATTATTACCCCACCCCCCCTAGAATGTTACTAACGAGACATGTAGGAATGACAAGGCCTATTCTTTTTGCCCTTTTTCATATCTATAGAAGTAAATTATCCATTCAATCTAATATTGAATGTGAACACTCAGTAATTCTTATGAGTCCGTATATATATAAAGTATATAGTATATAAAGGCTCTTTCGGCCTTTACATAATTACTAGTTTCATTTACATTCAAAAGAGTCTGAGGTTGAATCATATCATTTTTTTATAATCTATTCTTTCAATGCAAAGGTCGAGAAAAAAAAATCAGCACCCAACTATGACAAGGCCTCCATAAGGGTTAGGTTAGTCAATCCAGCCTACGCGTTTCTTTTATTACGGTATTTCAGAACAAGTTCCTGGATAACAAGCTAAAGGTTTTCTTGCACAATGCATGCAATTATTGATAGATAGAAGAATCATGGTATACTCTTACTTGTACTAGCTAAAGCAATACGTATGTCTGGTGGAGATCATATTCCACCGTAGCAAGTAAACTTTGAAGGGGAAAAAGAATCACTTTGGGCTTTGTTGATTTACTGCTTGATGATTTCATTTGAAAGATCGAAGTTACGGTACTTATTTCACCTAAGATTGGGTCTCTCTACTAGGTGTTCTGCCATGGCTTCGAGGGAACCTCAACAAATTTAGACAAATTAAATTTTATTTCTTTTAAGCTAATCATTTTATTGAACATTTAAACCGAGCCAAACTCGATGTTTATAACATTTGCTTCAACATATTTTGATGTTTTCCAATGGGTTTCTCACATTTGAGGCAACCTATATTTGACCTAATTCATTACACTATCCCCTCCACATTAGGTAATACTTTGACAAAACAACTGCCTTCCTCGAGAGGCTCTCTAAAGTCAGGTATGAAATATGGATCAGAGGAAGATGATTGAATAAACATTAACCGTGTGTTCACATAATGCATCTACATTTTGCATGATACAAAGGCGTGGTTTGGATATATGTCTTGGGAGGTCATTTTTTGACTCAATTTCAGGTGATGCACTAGTTAGGAGTTTTAAACAAATTTTAAAATATTATGAAAACTTCTAAATAATAAGAATAATAAAATGGATCAATTAAGTTCACAAAAAACACTATCTAGTACCGATGGTATAATTCAAAAAAGAGAACAAACATCTCGCATTGCATAAAAATTGAATAATAAAATATACCTATTTCTTTTGCCAAGTAATTTAACTACTTATTAAAGTATAATTATTTCTTATGCCAAGTAATTCAAGTTACACTAATTTATTAATACCCAAACTAGAATCAAAAGGGCCAAAAATGAGATAAATTAAATCCAACAAATTAAAAAAATCAAATAAATTAAACTAAACCAATCAAATTAGTTAAATTAACAAGCCAGTTTTATACAATTCTCTTTCCCCAGACTATTCTCCTGCTTCAGCCAACCGAGAATTTTAGGAAAAAGACGGTTATAGTAATGGCCAAGTCAACCATAGTGCAAATTGCATATAGTCCTCCAACATATAAATTAAACGGATACTATATAAATTAAACGGATACTTTAGTTGAAATCCTATATAACATCTGAGGTATAAATATATACTTGGGAGAACAGTTTTGATAACATTTGACAACTATAACTTACTAATGCTCCGTACATATCACAAAATCTACAAAATCTACGCTAACATGTGTATAAATAAAACAATACAATTTTCCATATTGTAAAAGAAAGTTCGAGTGAAAACAAATGCAACCATGCTACCAACTTGAACACTTACAACAATGTGTGGTCGCTTTCCAAGGGCAATGCTCTGTTGCACCTGGTCCACCCCTCCAACAAGCTGCACCAAATTTCGTAGTTAATTACTAAACAATTGATGAACTTCACAGATATTGGAAATATTGTACAACTTCTTCAAGATCATTTCATGACAGATGTTATTCTTCAAAAAAATGAATAAAATTGACTTGACAATATAAGCCAGTTGACCAACAAATAAAAATTGCCTAGAAGAGAAAAGCTACGTAGCAAGAAAAAACGACAAACTTAACTGTCATTAATATCTAGAAATAGCAAAAAAACTGACCGCGAGCTTGTGACTATATGCACCAGAAAATTTCATAATGTGTCATACAATATAAATTCATTTAATAGAAGACTCACCACTGCGCACTTTACACCAATGCCAGATCCCAATGCTTCAAACTGTTCAGCAATCTGTATTGCGAGCTCCCTGTTAATGTAATATACAGAACAACAACAAGAACATACAAAAGCACAATAATTAGAATAGCTTAAAATCAAAGGCCAGGTAGTATTTATTAATTAATGAGTAAGATAACAACCGTGTTGGAGAAAGCACACAAGCAAAGAAAGCTTGCGGAGTTTCTAGAAGGGATTGAAGTATAGGAAGTGCAAAAGCTCCAGTTTTACCGGACCCAGTTTGTGCAAGCCCAATTAGGTCTCTTCCTAAAACAAAAATTCATAAAATTGTATCAACGTGTTGAAAAGGATGCTTATAAACATCATTTATTTATATATAAACAGCATATAAATAAATAGAACAACTGAAAAAACAAATCATTAGAAGAACTGAACCTTCAAGTGCATGAGGAAGAACTAGAGCCTGTATCTTGGATGGGTTTTTCCAACCCAAACTATCACAAGCCTCCACCAATTGCTCACACACTCCAAGATCCTTAAAAGACCTGAGTTCTTCGTTGTCTTCTTCCATTCTCTAGTATAAATCTGTTAAGACCACAATTCAACTAAAAATTTGAGTGTAAATCAAACATTCAGTACTTTAGTGACTATTAAAGTTGATCAAATTGGAGCCAATTTATCCATTTCAAACTAACCAAATAAAATTCAAACATATGATTGCTTATATTGTACATCACTCGTACAGCCGTACTTATTGTATTTCTATTTATCATTAACTGAGGGGACAAGATTGAAACACAAATTTTAGACTTTTTTTTTTTTTTTTTTTGGGGGGTGGGGGGAGGGGGAACAGAAAATTGAACTTTACAAACATATAATGTCACTAGATTTCTAGTTGCTCTCACCTAAAGACTTTTAACAATGTCGGTCCTAGTCATTGTTGCTTAGTGCAGGATGTGCAATTTGGGTCCTCCTGCCCTTTTATACTCCTAGTACTGGGACGGTACCCCTTGAAGTTACTCTGGAATAAGACTTTATTTTAAGAAACAGTTACAAGACAGACTAATTGAAGTTAAGTTTGGCAGTGGTTGCTACAGCAGCGAGCTGGAATCGAGTCTGTGAATGTGAGAATTCCTAAAAATATTTTTAAGTCGTCTACTTATTTTCTCACTCGGCCACATTAAAGAGCAAAAAAATTATATCAAAACAGCCCGTGCTGGTCAACTAATTTCCCACATTGCTACTGACTGCAGAACTTATTACAAAACATCTCAGGCAATACAATTGTGCCAATTCAATGGTCCAACAGTTCAACCAAATCT
Organism: Panax quinquefolius; assembly: GCA_020205615.1. NCBI lineage: Eukaryota > Viridiplantae > Streptophyta > Magnoliopsida > Apiales > Araliaceae > Panax > Panax quinquefolius. Next base: position 89,785,882 of record CM035174.1, on the reverse strand, counting down.
CAAAACTCAACAACGACCAGCACTTGCAATTATGAGCAAAAAAAGTTCAAACAACAAAAAATTATATTATTGCAAAAGCATAAATATTTAACCAAAAATTAGTGAACCAATTATGTATTGTCAATGAATTGCGTAATAGAACAGAAAAATCGGTAATCTGCACCCAAAAAACACATATTCAGCCCCAAATGGATGTATTTTCTCTAGTATGGTAAAGATGCAAAATTTACATTTCATGATGAACCAAAAGAAATAACAAAAGTTCACACTTGCAAAATATGAGACTATCATTTCACAAAACAAATTTGCACAAATTAAAAAGGAAAAATAATACAATACAATATTACTAGAATTAAGCTGCTCGCATATTGCTAATTAAGCACAACCCAGTATACAACAACTCATTCAATCAATCAATCAAACATTTGAACCACATAAATTAACAAAAAATGGAATTGAATCGAAACCCACGGGCTCTGAAACTACAGTCAAAATTAAAGAGGTCAAAGAAGAAAAACCGCATGCCAAAGATTCAAACATAACATAACACACACATATATACATATGAAACATGTGGTCTAGGGTTCAGTACTTAACAGCAATCGAAGGAGTAGCAAGAGTAACAGTCGTGGAGGGACGGAGGGAGAAACCAAGAAATTGACGGATCGAGCGCAGAGAGAGAGCAGAGTTTGCGTAAGAAGAGAACAGAGTAACAGTCCGTTGGGTTTGCGTTAGAAGAGAATCAAGAGATCATGTTTTTTTAGGTTTAAGGGGGTAGATACGTAATTTGACAAAATAGAAGAGGAGCAAAATGATATATCCCACTTTGCTGGATGCTCTAAAGAACTTGCAAATTAAAATACTAGATAACGAATAAAAAATAGCTTGTGTTTTTTCATTCAGTTATTCCGTTCGTTTTATAATTCAGTGCGTCTCTCCTTCTTTTACTATTTCTTTCTTTAAATAATACAATAATTACTTTTTTAAGAAAATATAAATAATTGTCTTCTTAATAAAATTGTGATAAACATCATTTTGCCAATGCACTTGTGAATATTGAAAATATCTAAAATATACTTCTAATTATAAATATATAGTATTTTAAAAAATAAAATCGTCTGATTTTAAATTTAAAAGTTAATTTTAAAATGTAAGTATTAATCTGATAATTTTAAATTTTTAAATGAATAAGTAAGTTTTCATATAGTAAAACTTACTACTCTATCCATTTCGAAATTAAATATCTGATTTGACTTTTTTGAAATGAAACGAGGTCATGTCAAACTTGAAATTTATGTGAATTTATTTATTGTCAGCTGATATAATTATTATAATTGTATAGTGTATAGCAACAACTACTAATTATAAAATTTATTTAATTAAAAAATTTTATAAATCGTACCAATTTTAGAATTTAAACTTTATCTCCAATTTTTGGAACGGAGGTAATATCATTTATAGAGTAACGATGGTTGTAACAAGCCACTGGTAACTAATTTTTTGTTGTTATTTTGTCCATAACTCCTTTTTTGGTGGGTTTTATTTTGGGTGATAAGAAGGAAAATATTTGTTTGTAAAAAAAATAAAAATAAAAGGAAGATTTAATGACAACATAAATGCGACATTACTTTTAAAATATATATATATATATATATATATATGGATAATGATCCACAACATGTAAAGAAACGACCTTGATTAGAAGACGTCCGCTACTATTAATAACAGACGGTAGAAGAAAAAAAACTTATCATTCGCTATTAATAATGGCGGACGCGAATCAGAATAAGAGTTTGACTTTATTAACTAGAGTTTATATTTTTTAACTATGGTTTAAGATTTATTAATCAGAGTTTAATGTTTATTAACTAGGATTTAGGATTTATTAGCCAATATTTATAGTTTATTAACCATAATTTAGGGTTTCTTAATCACATGTTAATAAACCCTATACCCAATTAAAAATGAGATAATAAATCCGAAGTTAATAGTATAAGCGTTTATAAACACTTTGAAATATAATTAATAAATTTTGATTAATAAAGTCAAACTCTTATTCTTATTAACTTCGTTATTATATTAGTAGCGGTTGAAGTCAATTTTCGATTTATAATCTTAGTCCTATAAGGATTCACAACATGTAAAATCTTACTTTATAAGAATTCATAACAAATACATGCTATGAATCATTCTATATATATATATATATATATATATATATATATATATATATATATATATCTGGCCCGGATCTTAAGCTCACCTTTATATCAACTCACCTTAGCTCACCCCTTCTTTAGCATGACGGACGGTGGACGGTTCGGTCAATATAAATCGTCGTCTATACTTTTAGTGATTTATATGTTGTCTGGTCGCTAAAAGTATAGTATTTACAATTATATTATTTAAACCGTCGTCGAGTCCGTCGCTAAAGGGAGGTGAGTTTCAGTGTGACGCCCCAAATAGGTATACATCAACCATTCTGGGTCGCCAAATACATGCTACAAAAATAAATACAACTTCAGTAATACAATTGCCGTACAAAATACGACAACACATATACTGTGAGTTTGAATACAACTATTGTCTAATAGAGAGTATAAAAATTCAAAAGGAGTCCTCATTACAATTATTGATACACTATTTTACAAAATAGTTAGGACTGCTAAACAACTATCTTGAATCATCACTCCATACCCCATTTAGTTCTCGCTAAATTCTCTCATCACGAGGAAGAACAATGGAACATAAAGAAAATGGCTCAATTTCAATTAGCAAGTAAATAATATTATGACTAAGATAATATACAACAAATTATCATTAGTCTTCAACAAGGAATAATCTGATAAAATATAATAGACAACAAGTTTTAGATCAACAATTGCAGCGGAAAACAACAATCCATTAGAAGAGTGAAGTAGAGAAAGAATTCTACTATCTTCTAAGATTTAAAAGTCCATCATCAATATTTTATCTCTGTAACATCAATCAATATACATCTTGAATCAAATATTTATCTTTGCACTACGAAGCCCAAGATATTCATTTGTATCACCGGTTGGTCGTGTTCATCTCAACATTGTTCATCTCTCGCACTACGGCCAAAGATATTCATTAGGTAATCATTCATCTTGCACTATGAGCCAAAGATATTCATCGATTAATCATTCATCTTTGCACTTTCTGCCAAAGATATTGATAATATCATCATTTAGGATTGAGGATGATGAAAAATATATTAAAAAAGCGAATCCGGTGAGATAAAAGATCAAATATTAAGGATTAGTATTACGGTTTATCCAAGTTGATAATACTCGAAATAACCAATTTTGAAGGCGAATTCAAAAATAATGATCAAAACATGGATACAATCAAAGATAGTAACCATAATAGACAACTCGGACAAAAAGAAAAAAATTTCACTTTTCGTGAATAGTGCCGTATTCGTGAATAGTGTTGTATACGTGAATAGTACCGTATACGTGAATAATAACCCCGATACAAAAAGTTTCAAATTTGATAAAAATGTTCATACCAATATTTTGGCATAATGATATTGAAGAAAATATTATTTTAAGAAGAAAATAACATCCTTTACCTCAAAATAACCGTACTTCTGACTGAATTTCGGACATAGTTCTGACAGAAACTTGCACTGAATAACAACTCTCAAAGTATCAAAATACTTACTAAAATACGTTCGACAATATAGAGAGAAATAAAACTTGTTTCTAGTGTGTTTTTCAATTATAACTTAAGCGTCTATTTATAGGAAAATGCTAGAACGCCATAGGAGACTAAAATAATAAAAAAAAAAAAAAATTCTTCATTTCTACGTAGCACCCACCAACCAAGACCAGCCCACCTCTTTTGAACCAAAATTGGCAGCCCACATGCTTGAAATAATAGTAGGTCCCGCTCAATTTTAATAAAAATTATTTTATTTTTTGAAATTTCAGTAATTCATAGAAAATAGTTCTTTTATCAGAAAATTCGAAACTCGCGTGTTTCCATATGAAATTTAATTCTCTACAACATTGTAGAAGAAAGTTTTTCCAAATTTCAATAAAAAAAATACCCGAAATCCACAAACGGATGATTTTTAATACCTCCATTCTGACAAAATACTGATAAAACACCTCAACATTAATTCCTTCATTTTAACCACAATAAATATATCCAACATTTATATCCTCATAAAATAAATATTTCTTTATCATATGAATCAATAATTAATTATTCACAAATAATATTACAGAATCACATTTATGACAACGGTAGTTCACAGGAAGAGGGCTTTCAATAAGGATTTCTCTTCTTGTGCCTATGATTAGGTGACCAAACCTCTCCTTGATAGAACTTTCTAGACATTGCCAATAATGGTATCTAATAATATTATTCTAAATAATCTAAATTATTGATCTGATAATGGATATATTAATGCGGTGACAATTATTGAACAACAATAATTTAAAAATATCAATATGATAATTATTGAACCGATAAAATAAAATATTGAGCGATAATTCACCGTAACAATTATTGAGTAGTGTCTTCTTTACGTAAGAATCAATAATTTCAAAAATCATGCAATCTGGTGGTGTCTTTATTGTGCAATAACGCGATTACGATTATTTTAACCATCGAATTATTCAACGGTGTTAGCTTGTAATAACTTCTGTGAATTATTGTGGCGCCCCCAAAATAGGTATACATCACCCATTCTAAGTTGTCGATACATGATGCAGAAAGCAACTACAACTTTATTATTACAACAAGAAAAGCGTGAGTTTGAATACAAATATTATCTTACAGGCAATATCTATACTCAAATAAATCCTCATCACATTTATTGATATATTATTTACAAAAAATGGTGAGGACTACTAAACAACTCTCTCTAAAACCTTCATTCCATACCCAGACTACCGTGCTATATATATTCTCGCATCACGAGAAGAAAAATGGAACAAAAGGAAAAGGGTGAGCTCAACTAGTCCGGTAAAGAATATTATGACTAAGATAATATACAACAAATTATCATTAGTCTTGACGAGGAAAAAAAACTAATAGAATGCGATAGACAACAAGTTTTTAAACCGATATTCGCGATTGGAAATAATAATTCATTAGAAGAGTTAAGTAGAGAATGCAAACTACTATCTTACATGTATGAATTTAAAAGTTAAATCGTCTATCTTTTGTCCTGTAACATCAATCAACATACATACGGAATCAAATATTCATCTTTGTACTACGGGCCAAAGATATTCATCGATTAGTCGTATTAAATCTAAACACTGTTCATCTTTGGACTACGGGCCAAAGATATTCATCGAAATCATTCATCTTTTGACTACTGGGCCAAAGATATTCAATAATATCATCATTTAAGGTGAGGATGATGAAAATATTTTAAAAAAGCGAATCCGGTGAAACAAAATGATGAGGATTAATGATTAAGGATTCGTACTTTGTTTTATCCATGTCCAAAAATACCTAAAAATAATCATAGTGGTGTAAAATTCAAGAATGATCAAAACATGGATACAATCAAAGCTAGTATCCTGATAGATATTTTGGACGAAAAGAAATATTTTATTTTTCGATAAATAGTGCCGTATTAAGTGAATAATAATCAGTATCGTGAATAGTCAGAGTATACGTGAATGGTAACTTCGACACCAAAAGTTCCAAATTTGATAAAAACTTGGATCGATATTTCAAAGATAATGATATTGAAGAAATAATATCATTACAAAAAAAAATAATATCCCTTACCTCGAAAGATTAGTACTTTTAATTTGGAATCAAAGGGTATAGTCTTTGAAGGAACTTCAGACCGTCTAACAATACTCAAAGTATACTCAAAATACTCACAAGAATACACTCGATAATATAGAGAGAAAACTTGAGTTTACGGTGTGATTTTCAATTCTAACCTAAGACCCTATTTATAGGAAAATGCTTAGAACACAAAGCAGAAAATTTAATAAAATATTAATATATATTATAAATTTCCTTAGCCCATCTTTGAAGATCTGATTTCAGCAATTAATATCACATGTTAGCCCACTTAAATGCAAAAAAACGCTTTTCTTTAAAATAATAATTAAAACTTTCCAAAAATCAATTATTTTGAACTTGAACTTGATAATTCACTGATAAATAGCCCTTTTATCGGAAAATTGAATCTCACATTTTTTATAGGAAATTCAATTCTCTACAACTTTGCGAGAAGAAAGTTTTTCTAAATTCCAAACAAAAATTGTAAAGAAATCCACAAGCGCAAGGCGATTTTACATTTATAATCAAATTTCGATCGATAAATGGGGTCCAGCAAGCATGTTTAACATGTTTTAAACATTTATTGCAACAAAATACTCTTCTCCTCGTATACTCATTGTAAGACCCGAAATTTTTTTAAATAAAAGGAATTTCCTTTATTTATTATTTTGAAATAGTAAGGGTTGATTTGATTAATGTGGATAGTTAAGGGTTAAATCATGAAATATTTCAAAATAAAGCAAGTGGTTATAAAATATTCATTGTTGTCAGAATATTCGTTTGGTCGTGGAATATTAAATCTTTGTCGGGGAATATTAAATATGTGGCGCAAATGACCATGTGTGGAGCCCCATGTGAGCGATTTGATGAGGAAAGCGACGAATATAAGTTGGTTAAAAATAACTTGGCGTAGTTATTCTGAGTTAAAGCTGTTGGAATACCCGGTGGTTAAAATACGATGTCTGGCGTGGTTTCTTGCGAGAAGCACTTTGCGGTATTGCCTGCAGTATTGTTGAATTATTGATCCTTACGTGAAGGCCTTTACTCGATAATTTTCACAATAATTCTTATTGATATTTTATTTTATTGATTGATAATTCTTTGCGTTGATATTTTATATTATTGTTGTTCGATAATTGTCCTTTGCGCATTATCTCCATTATCGGATCGATAATTCATATTATTTGAATAATATTATTAGATAACATTATTAGCGATGTCTAGAAAGTTACATACAGGAGAGGTTTGGTCACCTAATTGCTTGCGCCCGATAAGAGAGAGATCCTTATTGGAAAGCCCTCTTTCTGAGGAGCGGCTGGTTATCATAATTGTGATTACGTAATATTATTTGTGAATAATTAATTATTGATTCATATGATAAAGAAATATTTATTTTATGTGGATATAAATGATGGATTTATTTATGTGGTTATAAATGAAGAAATTAATGTTGAGGTGTTTTATCGGTATTTTATCGGATTGGAGGTATTAAAAATTAAATCGGGGTTTTGAGATATATTATGGGGTTATAATTTTTAATCCAAATAGTTGGATGGTGGTAATTTTGGGTATGTTATACATACATAAGTTGAGTATATGTCCACAAATTTTGAACCATTAAAATGCATGAATGATTTGTTGTGAATTTTAAGAGGTGTCGAATTCGAATTGAAATTAGGTTTATAATTGATTTTGGTGGAAAATTCTAGAATTGAGTGGGCCCCACTTGTGGTTGGTGAAGAAATGTCTTTGAATTTTATTTCAAATGTGGTGGGTGGCAATAGTAGCAAGTAAAGCCATCGGTGGCAGGAGTCAAGTCTGCTTGGTACGGGCTAACATTTTCCTATAAATAGAAATTTAAGTTAGAATTGAAAATCACACCGAAACAAAGTTTTCTCTTTCTCTCTCTATATTATTGAGCGTATTTTGTGAGTATTTAGATACTTTGAGAGTTGTTATTCGAAAGACAAGTTTCATTGACATCACTTGACCTTTCCTTGGAAATCTTGATTCTTTGAGGTAAGGGATATATTTTTTTTTCGTAATGATATTATTTCTTTAATATCATTATCTTTGAAATGTTGATCTAAAGTTTTTATCAAATTTGGAACTTTTTCATATATAAGGTTATTTATTCATGAGTTCTTATTCACGAGTTACTATTCATGATTCTTATTCACGATTCTTATTCACGAGTCTTATTAAGTAAGCGTGAAAATGTTTTTTTTGTGGAATTTCTATCTTTTGATGTAGGATTCTTATTCACGTATACGGTGATTATTCACGTATCTGGCCTTTATTCACGATATCTGCACCTTATTCATCGAAAAATAAAATTTCTTCTTTTCGTCCAAAATATCTATTTTGGATACTAGCTTTTGATTGTATCCGTGTTTTGATTATTCTTGAATTTTACACCACTATGATTATTTTGAGGTAGTTTTGAACATGGATAAAACAAAATACGAATCCATAATCCTTAATCCTTGTCATTTTTTGCTTCTTTGGATTCGTTTCTTTTAAAAAATATTTTCATCATCCTCGGTCTTAAATGATGATATTATTGAATATCTTTGGCTTTTGTAGTGCAAGAAAGATGAATGATTCTGAAAAGAATATCTTTGGCTGTAGTGCAAAGATGAATATTTGATTCGGATGTATATTGATTGATGTTCTGAGGATAAAAGATAGAGCGATGAACTTTTAAATTCATACATAGAAGATAGTAGTTTGCATTCTCTACTTAACTCTTCTAATGAATTATTATTTCATTGCGAATATTGATTTAAAATTTGTTGTCTATTGTATTCTATTAGATTTTTTTCACATTGAAGACTAACGATAATTTGTTGTATATTATCTTAGTCATAATATTCTTTTCTTGAGCTAGTTGAGCTCACCCTTTTCCTTTTTGTTCCATTTTTCTCGGGAGGCGAGAATATAAGCGAGTGCAGTCTGGGAATGGAATAAAGGTTCTAGAGAGAGTTCTTAGTAGTCCTCACCATTTTGTAAAATAATGTATCAATAAATGTGATGAGGATTTATTTGAGTATAGATATTATGCAGAAGATAATATTTGTATTTAAACTCACAGATTTTCTTGTTGTAATAATAAAGTTGTAGTTGTTTACGTACCATGTATTGACAAACCTCGAGAATGGGTGATGTATACCTATTTTTGGGGGCGTCACGGTTGGTATCGAGCTTAGGGATATGATCTCTGGCGGAGATTGGGGAATAGAACTAGGAGGGAGAGGCGAGTAAATCCTTGCTAGTGTGTCTACTAAGCTAATTTGTTAGTTGGTCGATATATAGGGATATTATGTGATATATTAATTTCCTTAATTAACCCTTGTTTTATGGCGGTATTTGAGAATGTCGTTGAGAATATTAACAATGGAAATGAGAGCGTGGAGAGCCTTTGTACTCACCAACGAGGAGAGCGTGCTGCAAAGTGGCAATGTTCCTCCCGTGAACAACACCATGGGCGAGATGATGAGCGAGGGATGTTTAGAAGTTTTTGCGGTTCATGCAAAATCGAACGAGGAGACTCGTGTTCAAAAATCTGAGGAGAAATGATAGCAATTCACGGGTTGTCATGAAAGCGATTCAAAAGTTGGGACCAGCGAGAATTTAAGGAAAACCCGATCCGATCATGGCGGAAACATGGGTCAAACAAATTACAAGATATTCGATGTCTTGGGATGCGGAGAACGAAGGTTCCATTCGCCACCTTTATGTTAAAAGTGGCGAAGGCGAGACTCATTGGTGGGAGTGCGTGAAGCGTACCCATCCGGCCGACTTAGCATGTCTTGGGAGGCGTTTGAGAGACTATTTAATGACAAATACTTTCACGAAAGTGTTCGTCGTATGAAGAAAAGTGGAGTTCATCAGATTAAGCAAAACAACATGGCGGTGTCTCGATGCGAGGCAAAGTTTGCGAGTTATCGAGGTTTGCACCTCATTTGGTGGAGAATGAGGAGCGTATGATAGCGGATGTTTCTTAGAGGTTTGAAACCGGCATCGTCGATATCTCATTTCTCATAAACTTTCTCTTTATTGAGATGTTATAAGCAGGCTCAATTATTAGGCGAGATAACGAGTACGGTCGGTGAGGACCATAACCGAGGATCGTGCGAGAGATAGCGATCAGCAGAATAATGATAACTGCGGAGAAAAAGCAGACGGACGAAATGGTAACCACTCTGTGGTAATCATAGTCGTGAAAAGCGAAGAAAAGCGAGTCGGAGGAGATTTTAAAAAGAGGAGATTTAACAACGACTATGTGAAAGGCAGCGGTCTTGCGTGACAAGCTGGTTCTAAGGGAGGAGAAGCGACCACCCGGTCGTATCTTCAAATGCGGAAAAGAGGACATATCGGTCAAAGCGCCACTATGATTCAAGGTATGCTATAGTTGTGGAAAGGAAGGACATATCACTCGAGATTATATGCATAGCGAAGCCTAGTTAATGAGGGCGGTGACTCAAAAAACATCGAGAAAAGTCAAAGTCAGCGATTTAGGGAAGAAGCGTTTGTTGTGGTCGAGTCATAATCGAGGAAACCAAACGAGGTGATTACGGGTAAGTATTTATAAATTCTTGCGAAGTTTATACCTTACTTGATCTGGGTCTGCTACCCATTCATTTATCTCTCTGCATGTGCTCAGCGTTTAAACTTGACTCAGGAGAAATTAGACTTTGATCTATCTGTGGAAACTCGTTAGGAGAAACTTTCATCACATCCGCATTTATAAATCTTGTTTGATTGAGTTGGCACCATTATCTTACATTGACCTTATCTCTTTAAAGATACTTGCTTTTGATGTGATTTTGGGATTGATTGGTTAACTACTCATCATGCCAAAATTGATTGTTTTTCGTAAGGTTGTTAGTTTTCATATTCCTAACTTGACTGTTATGCAATTAATTGAGCAACTAAACCATTAAAATCAATCATTTGTCATATCTAATCATAAAAGCTATTCGTTTATTGAAAAAGCGGATGTCAAGCTTTCTTAGCCCATGTTATGGATTTGAATAAAAGACACGTCAAATTTGAATAATATTCTGTTGTTGTTGACTTTCGGCGTATTTCTGAAGAACTTCCGATTACACCCCGAGCGTGAAGTTGAATTCTTTATTGATCTTGAACACAGTACAAAGCCCATTTCTAAAACCCCATATCGAATGGCTCTATTGAACTTGAGGAGTTAAAGGTCCAACTACGAGGAATTGTTGGACACGCCGGTTTCATTCGTCCTAAGTACATCTCCTTGGGGTGCTCTGTTTTATTCGTAAAGAAGAAAAGGCGGGAGTATGCGACTTTAATATTGACTATCGGGAATTGAACCATGTCACCATCGAGAATAGGTATCCTCTACCTCGCATTGATGATTTGTTTGACGATTCTGAGGGCACAATTCTTTTCAAAAATCGATCTTCGATTACGGATATCATCGGTGAAGATTAGGCGAGGATATTCAAAGCGCCTTGAGAACTTCGGTATGGGCATTATGAATTTTTAGTCGTGTCTTTCGGACTAACTAATGCCTGCGGCTTTCATGGATATGATGAATCGAGTATTCAAGGAATATTTGGATCGGATTCGTTGTTGTCTTTATTGATGACATCCTTATATATTCCAAAAGTCGTGAAGATCATGAGCACCATTTGAAAATTTGGTACTCAAAGGCTTCGTGAAAACAAACTATATGCCAAATTGAAGAAATGCGAGTTACGGCGAGGAAGTAGCATTCCTTGGGCGCGTGGTGTCGAAACATGGAGTATCTGTTGATCCGTGAAGATTGAAGCAATCAAAGTTAGAAGCAAGCGAAAGTCGGTGGTGAAAGTCACGTAGCTTTTGGGCTTATTTGGTTATTATCGGAGATTCGTGGAAGGTTTTCTCGAATCGCTACTCCATTAACTCGCTAACTTCGGAAGGATACAAAATTCGTTTGGAGTGAAGAATGCGAGAAGAGTTTCCAAGAGCTTAAGAGGAGACTTATTTGGCTTTTTGTTCTATAACAATACCATCTGGTTCGGATGGATTTGTTATCTCTGATGATCTTTCGTGCAAAGGGTTAGGATGTGTTCTCATGTACTGGCGTGGGAAAGTCATAGCTTTATGCCTCGCGACAACTTAAAGAGTATGAGAGGAATTATCCTACTCATGATCTAGAGTTAGCGGTGATCGTTTTCGCTCTAAAGATATGGAGGCACTATCTATATGGGGAGAAAGTGGAGATATATTCGGACCATAAAAGCCTTAAATATTTCTTCACTCAAAAAGAACTCGACATGCGGCAATGACGTTGGCTCGAACTATTGAAAGACTACGACCACACTATTGATACCATCACTGGAAAGTGAGCGTGGTGTGGCGTACGCGTTGAGTAGAAGATCATATCGCGGAGGAGCGAGTGCGATGATGTCAAGTATCGATAGAGCCAACTTTAATAGAAAAAGTTAAAGTTTGCTCGAGCCATGGGCCGGGGCGATGCGTATGAAGAAGAAAGTATAAGAAGGAGCTATTAGGAAGCGAGAATTGATGAAGAAGGAATACTTGAGTCCACTCTAGACTTTGTGTTCCTAACGACTCACGATTTGAAGTACAAGATTATGATGGAGGCACACGATACACCATTTGCGATCCATCTGGAAGTCTTAAAATGTATCGTGATCTTGACATACATTTTGGTGGAGCAATATGAAGAGAGAGATTGCAAAGTTTATCTCGATGTGTTTAACTTGTCAGCGTGTAAAAGCGGAGCATCTAGTACCTAAGGGTCCGTTGCAACCACTTGAGATTCCGAAATGGAAGTGGGAACACATTACCATGGATTTCATTACGGGTCTTCTACGGTTTCTCAAGGCATCAATCTTATTTGGGTTATTGTTGATAGATTAACCAAATCTGCTCATTTCTTCCGATCACGGAGACTTATTCCTTGAGCGTCTTCTTTAGTATATGCGTAAATGAGATTGTGAGGTTGCATGGCATGCTGTATCCATAGTTTTGGATCGTGACCCAAGATTCACTTCAAGATTTTGGGTTAGCTTGCAAAAAGCTATGGAGCGCAATTTGCGATTTAGTTAGCATACCATCCCCAAAGCAGACGGACGATCGAGAGGACTATTCAAACTCTTGAAGATTTATTAAGACTACGTGTCCTAGACTCAAGGCGGTTGGGATAAGTATTTACCATTGGTGGAATTCTCCTACAACAACGAGTTATCGAGCGAAAGTATAGGTGTGGCTCCATTGAAGCATTATATGGACGAAAATGTCGTTCTCGATATGTTGGGATGAGGTGGGTGAAGCAACATTGTTGGGACTAGAGAGTTAAATACGTATATGACTACCTAAAAGATCCAAATGATTCGACAACGCATACAAAGCGGCACAAGATCGACAAAAGAGTTATGCGGATCTTCATCGAAAGGGCGTGGAATTTAATGTAGGGGATCGTGTATTGTTGCGAGTTGCTCCGTGGAAAGGAGTTACAAGATTTGGGAAGAGAGGAAAGCTCGATCCACGATTTATTGGTCCATTTCAAATTCTTGACCGAGTAGGAAATGTAGCCTATAGACTTGCGTTACCTCAAAGTATGTCTCGTGTTCATAATGTGTTTCACATATCGTGCTTTTCGTAAATATGTGAAAGACCGAACCACGTTATTGAGTTAGAAACCGGACGAGATAAGCAGAAGACTTAACGTATGAGGAGGTACTGTCAAGATCTTGGATAGGAAGGAGCATGTCCTACTACATGAAAAGGTCATACCACAAGTTAAAGTTTTGTGGAGGAATCATCTTTATAGAGGAAATGATTTTGGGAATTGGAAAGCGGAAATGAAAGCGAGGTATCCTCACCTTTTGAAAACCAGTCGTCGTCGTCGATTTCGAGGACGAAATTTCATAAGGAGGGAGGTTGTAAGACCGAAAATTTTTAAATAAAAAGGAATTTCCTTTATTTATTATTTTGAAATAGTAAGGGTTGATTTGATTAATGTGGATAGTTAAGGGTTAAATCACGCAAATATTTCAAAATAAGCAGTGGTTATAAAATATTCATTGTTGTCGGGGAATATTCGTTTGGTCGTGGAATATTAAATCTTTGTCGGGGAATATTAAATGCGACGACGGTATGACCGTGTGTGGGCCCCATGTGAAAGCGATTTGATGAGGAAAGCGACAAATATAAGTTGGTTAAAAATAACAGGCGTAGTTATTCACCAGTTAAAAGCTGTTGGAATACGGTGGTTAAAATACTGATGTCTGGCGTGGTTGCATGATGGTACACGGTATTGCATGTATTGTTGAATTATTGATCCTTACGTAAGAAGGCCTTTACTCGATAATTTTCACAATAATTCTTATTCGATATTTTATTTTATTGATTGATAATTCTTTGCGTTGATATTTTATATTATTGTTGTTGATAATTGTCCTTTTGCATTATTATCTCCATTATCGGATCAATAATTCATATTATTTGAATAATATTATTAGATAACATTATTGGCAATGTCTAGAAAGTTACATCAAGGAGAGGTTTGGTCACCTAATTGCGGCGCGATGAGGAGAGATCCTTATTGGAAAGCCCCTCTTTCACAGGAGCGGCTGGTTATCATAATTGTGATTACGTAATATTATTTGTGAATAATTAATTATTGATTCATATGATAAAGAAATATTTATTTTATGTGGATATAAATGATGGATTTATTTATGTGGTTATAAATGAAGAAATTAATGTTGAGGTGTTTTATCGGTATTTTATCGGATTGGAGGTATTAAAAATTAAATCGGGGTTTTGAGATATATTGCGGGGTTATAATTTTTAATCAAGTTGGATGATGGTGGTAATTTTGGGTATGTTATACATACATAAGTTGAGTATATGTCCACAAATTTTGAACCAATTAAAAATGCATGAATGATTTGTTGTGAATTTTAAGAGGTGTCGAATTAGGAAATTAGGTTTATAATTGATTTTGGTGGAAAATTCTAGAATTGAGTGGGCCCCACTTGTGGTTGGTGAAGAAATGTCTTTGAATTTTATTTCAAATGTGGTGGGTGGCAATAGTAGCGAAGTAAAGCCATCGTCGAAGTGCGGTCAGTCTCGCTTTGTTGGGCTAACATTTTCCTATAAATAGAAATTTAAGTTAGAATTGAAAATCACTTTAGAAACAAGTTTTTCTCTTTCTCTCTCTATATTATTGAGCTTATTTTGTGAGTATTTAGATACTTTGAGAGTTCTTTATTGATACAAGTTTCATTCAAACATCACTTGAGCCTTTCCTCCGGAAATCTTGATTCTTTGAGGTAAGGGATATTATTTTTTTTTCGTAATGATATTATTTCTTGATATCATTATCTTTGAAATGTTGATCTAAAGTTTTATCAAATTTGGAACTTTTTCATATCGGGGTTACTTATTCATGAGTTCTTATTCACGAGTTCTTATTCATGAGTTCTTATTCACGAGTTCTTATTCACGAAGTACTATTAAATGAAGCGTGAAAATGTTTTTTTGTGGAATTTCTATCTTTTGATGTCGGAGATTCTTATTCACGTATCGGCACTATTCACGTATCTGACCTTTATTCACGATATCTGACACTATTCATGAAAAATAAAATTTCTTCTTTTCGTCCAAAATATCTATTTTGGATACTAGCTTTGATTGTATCCATGTTTTGATTATTCTTGAATTTTACACCCTTATGATTATTTTGAGGTAGTTTTGAACATGGATAAAACAAAGTACGAATCCATAATCCTTAATCCTTGTCATTTTGCTTCTTTGGATTCGTTTCTTTAAAAATATTTTCATCATCCTCGGTCTTAAATGATGATATTATTGAATATCTTTGGCTGTAGTGCGCAGATGAATGATTCTGAAGAATATCTTTGGCAAGATTTGTAGTGCAAAGATGAATATTTGATTCAGGATGTATATTGATTGATGTTATTGAGGGATAAAAGATGAGCGATGAACTTTTAAATTCATACATAGAAGATAGTAGTTTGCATTCTCTACTTAACTCTTACAATGAATTATTATTTCATTGCGAATATTGATTTAAAATTTGTTGTCTATTGTATTACATTAGATTTTTTCCTGTTGAAGACTAACGATAATTTGTTGTATATTATCTTAGTCATAATATTCTTTCTTGAAAGCTAGTTGAGCTCACCCTTTTCCTTTTGTTCCATTTTTTTCTCGGGAGGCGAGAATATAGCGAGAGTGCAGTGGGGAATGGAATAAAGGTTCTAGAGAGAGAGTTCTTAGTAGTCCTCACCATTTTGTAAAATAATGTATCGATAAATGTGATGAGGATTTATTTGAGTATAGATATTATGCAGAAGATAATATTTGTATTTAAACTCACAGTTTTCTTGTTGTAATAATAAAGTTGTAGTTGTTTACATGTCCATGTATTGACAACTCGAGAATGGGTGATGTATATACCTATTTTGGGGCGTCACACTCATATATCCCACATTCGTTGTAAAAATATCACCATTATTATATATTTAAAATATAATAATACATTTAAATGAATTATCTTATCGAGAAAAAGATAAAATTTTAATTTTCAACAATTGTCACATTAAAATTTTTCTCCATCTATATCCACATAAAATCAATATTTTTCTTATCATATGAATCAATAATTAATTATTCACAAATAATATTACTGAGAATCACAATATTGACAACCGAGCAGGTTCAGAAAGAGGGGTTTTCAATAAAGATTTCTCCTTCTTGGCCTTGATTAAGTGACAAAAACCTCTCATTAGATGTAACTTTCTAGACATTGCTAATAATGTTATCTAATAATATTATTAGGATAATATGAATTATTGCATCGATAATGAAAAATCTTGTGTAATGACAATTATTGAAACAACAAAGAATATAAAATATCAACACAAGCAATTATTAAATCGATAAAATCTTTGAGCAGTAATTATCGTAACCATTATTAAGTAAGTGTCTTCTTACGTAAGAATCAATAATTGGTGCAATACTGGTAATGTCTTCTTGTGTTTTATCCAATTTGAGTATTTTAAGATTAATTGGTAATATATTCTGTTGTTATTTTTAAACAACTTATATTTGTCATTTTTTTCATCCAATCGTTTTTTCAGTTATAGGTACCCACACATTGCGCGGCCGTCAAATACGAATATTCTCTGACGATCTGAATATTCCACGACCAAAACGAATATTAAACAATGATGAATATTTTATAACCACTTGCTTATTTTGAAATATTTGCGTATTTTACACTAACTATCCGCATTAATCAAATCAACCCTTACTATTTCAAAATAATAAATAGAGAAAATTAAATTTTATTAATAATAAGTTGGGTTCTTCTACAGGTTATTCAATTTTGTCGTTTTCTTCATCCCATGAAGTTATCAGTTATGGGACCCACAAATGGTCTTATTTGTAAATGCGAATATTAAACGGAAAGAATATTTTACGACCAAACGAATATTCCCCGACAATTGAATATTTTATAACCACTTGCTTATTTTAAAAATTTGCACATTTCACCTATAACTAAAGTATTATATCAAATTAATATCTTATTATTCATAATAATAAATAAAGGAAATTTGATTTTATTCATTAAAAAATTGGGGTCTTACATCGGGTGAATTGAATAAGGGGTGAGCTTAAGATCCGGACTCTATATATATATATTCAATAGTGCATACTAACATTTAAAAATTATAAATAAAAATAAATTGGAGCTGATGTGCGTAACTTTTAATTTTACCATTGGGTTTGACATTTGGGTATTGCGAGAGTATTTAATCATGGTGCCTTAATGTCAAAGCCAAGTGACCCATCTTGTAAAGGATACACTTCGAGCAGACGCATCACGCATGTACTACTTCTTAACCTAACCCCATTACCATTTAATTTATCTAATTAAATTTATTTTATAATTTGAGCTCATTTATCTAATTTATAATTTACACACATTTAAATAACTCATGTGACGTTAACACGAAATTTATTTTATAATTTGAGCTCATTTATTTTTCACACGTGAAATTGACTTCTTAAACTTGTAATAGATGGATTAGTACAATTTGCGTGGTTAATTAAATCAAGTTATTATGTTTTCTGTTCGGTTATTGTTATTTTAAATAGTTAAATTTTATTTATTTTTTTGTCATATAATTTTTATTTATTTATTAATTGTGATGATTGTATTTTCACTTATGGAGGCTAATTTTGTTTAATATTATTATTAAGATAATTTTATGATTCATGATGTGATTCATTATACTTAAAGAGGTGTTTAATAAAAGCTGAATGAATTTGAATCTGAATGAGCTAAATCTGAAATTGAATAAGTTAAATTTGAATTTGAATGAAAAAAATTATTTGATAATCGATGGCGTCCCGAATAACAAAACTTTATTATTTTACACATTTGAAAAAATTTAAAATTATTGTAAATTTATTCAATATTACTTAATATAATAGTTAATATTTTTAGGAGCATTAAAAAATATATTACTTAAGATAATAGTAAATTTATTTAATATTACTTAATATAATAACTAATATTACTTAATATAATAGTATTAATATATCCTTCCATTGGGAACATCAAAAAAAGAAAAAAAGACAACAACGAATCAAGTCAAGCAAACGGTTTCATGTCGTGATGGATTAAATATGTATTTAATTTAATTTAATTCACAAACACATTTTATATGCTACACCGTATAAAAAAACAACACAACATAAAGCTATCCCTACTCCTACCATGCAATATTATTGAGTCATTCTGTGTGTTATTGACCCATTCTGCACGATAGAGATTTAATTTTTTCGCTATTTATTCAATTGAGATTCCTTTTATTTATTCTTTAAATAATGAAATTTGAAATTAAAAGTTAAAATTTGAAAGTTCTAAACCAAAGCATATTTTGATCGTTGCAACTATTTGACATTTGTATTTATTAAATGCGTTAGAGCTTATGATAGATGTAATATATTACAACCTATTGTTTTTAATCATAAAATTGTTATTAATTTATTGATTTTTTTGAAGTAAGTATGTGATATTTTTAATTTTAAAATTAATATAAATTTAATCAATACATATTGTAACTTATTTAGAAAAAAAAAATATTATTCTTTGTAAGACCCTAAGAATTTTTATAAATAAAGATGAATTTTTATAAATATTATTTTTGAATATTATGGAATAATTTGATATAATGTTATAGATGTGGGTAATATTTATAAATTTTTTGAAAGTATCACAGTGGTTATATTATATTCGATTGGTGGGGAATATTAGGTTTAGCGGGGAATATTCAGTCTGCAATAACTACCAATCGTTGGTGGACCCCACAATGAAATTATTATCGGATTGAGAAAGCGACAAAAATATTTTATTGAAATAACGGCGGAAGTTTCTACGTTGACATCATTGTTGAACTACTTCGGTAGTAAAAAATACGATGTCACGTGTGGTTGCGTAGTAAGCAGCGGTATTGATTATTGATGTTTATGTGAGAAGTCAACCGGTTTGATTAATTATTGTCGATTAATAATATGAATTATTATAGCGATAATGACGTTTTGTTTTATTCATTATTATTAACGTAATAAAGCGAAGCATCTTTTATATAAAGCGAATCTTTATTAAAAGTTATTCTATAAATAAAATATATTATATTTTATTACGTAGTGTTTGCGTAGTGTTTTTGCGTAGTGTTTGCGTAGTAAAATGTTTTTTATATAAATAGAATATATTATATTTTATTTAAAAGATTTTGCTTTAAATATGAATAGTCAGATTAAAAGTAAATCAATCGATGAGATAGATTCATGGATTAATTACTTATCATTCTATTTTCCTATAAATAGAAATTTCGTTCTTCATTATTTTCTTACAATTCATTTGGCTAGAGAAGCTATAGAGAAAGAAAAAAAGTATTCTCGCTACTTCACTTCTGCCAATATTGATTCTTCTAAGGTAGGGAATATTATTTGTTGCATCCGTAAAGTGTTATTCTTTTGTATTCACGAAGAGAAGCTAACTTTTGTTATTCCATTCTTATTTATTACATTGGAATAACTCAGATATCTGTGAATCACTATCTTGGTGATCTTCTTCTTTTATTCCATTCTTTATTATTACATTGGAACATCCATGCATGTGTTTTACACGGGACACTGGTTAAAATCTTTATTATTATTACATTGGAACATCTGCATACGTGTGTTTTTACTGGGGACACGGTTAAAATCTTTATTATTCATTGGAACATCACATGCATGTGTTTCTACAGGACACAGTTAAAATCTTTATCATTCTGTTGGAATATCCTATCTGTGTGTTTTACAGGATGCAGTTCCATCTTTATTATTCTGTTGGAACATCCCATCGGTGTGAATTTCACTTTGACTGGTTAGTTATTATTATTACATTGGAATAACACTGCTGTCTTGATCATCGCATTGCGTGGTGATTTCTTTTGTTATTCCATTCTTTATTATCTGGGTTGGTTAAAAGCTTTGACTTTATCTTTCCATGAAATTAGTAGAATATCCTCGATATTTGCGTTTCATCCAGAGTATCTTTTCATGGAAATATCTTACGATCATTCTTGAATTTTCTTTCTACAAAGCGATGATCGTGTTGTGGTTTGGATGTTATTAGTTCTGAATAACTTAATTCTTGAACTTATTTTATTGAATTCTTATATCGTTGTCATCATCCTCATGTTTTTTTTTAAAAAGTAAATACATGGCTTTGTAGAAGCGTGGATGGACTTGGTATGATTATAATGAGGATTATTGGTGTAATCGTGGTAGTAATATTCTACAAATGATGTGGTAAAAAGTCGCCGATTGGTAGTAGTCGTTGATGGACGATTGTTGGCGTGATCGTGACCAATTAATGAATACACAACTATTATTAACGGCGTAGTGCGGGAATAATTGTGGTCGTAATCTTAAAGAATATCCTGGCAGAAGTAGTATGGGGTGATTCGATGATGTGGATTATTTATTAAAAGTGAGTCTCATTATATAACTGATGAAAAAACCTTTTAAATCATAAAAGATAGTAGATTTTATTTTCTACTTGACTCTTTTAATGGATTCATTATTCATTTGCAGTTAAACTTGATGTTTATTATATTTTATCGGTTTAACAATGTTGAAAGCTATTGATAATTTATTCTGCATTATCTTGGTCGTAATATTTCTTCTTTGAAATTTAGTTGAGCTCACCCTTTCTTTCATTTGATCTCTTGAGGAAATGAGAACATACCATTTGGAGACGAGTCGGGAAGCAGAGTAATGGTCAGGAGGATAGCATTAGTAGTCCTCACTATTATACGTGAAATAGTGTGATAATAATTGTAATGAGAACTCTTTTTGAGTTTGTATAATATATAGTAGACATTATTTGTATTCAAACTCACGATTTATGTCGTATTATATACCATGCTTTATATTAGTAAGTTGTATTTAAATTACATCATAGTATCTACACTACAAGATGGGTGATGTATACCTAATTTTGGGGGCGTCACAACTACTTATAAAATTTATTATTTTTACAATTCTTAGCAAAATTATTAAATTTGATAATGCATCAAATTGACTTATAAAAATTAATAATAATCTTATAATTTATAAAAGAGAATATAATTTATTAATTGTATTCCACTATAAAATAACTTATTTTATTTTAAATTTGAAGTAATTTATGGAGTGAGTATTGAATTGATCAGAATCAAATGTCGATATTTGTTAAGAAGTTAATTTGTGATATTTTTAAATTTAAATTTAATATGATTCATTTAAATTTAAAAAATAATAAAATGTATTATTAATAATACTTTTATAATATTTATAATTATTTTGACATGAATTAAATAAATTTATATCAATTTTAAATTTGAATACGTTTAAAATTAATTTTAAAAAAATAAGTCAATATTAAATTTATAATTTGAAAATAAAGATGAGTTGGATATTGATTGATGAGTTATCCACTTAAATGAGGATGCGAAATGCGTCTCGAGGAGTAAAATACTATATAGAAATTAAATTAGATAATTAAATAAAGATAAAAAAATTGTTGGATCATAAATTGTTGATGTATTCTTCAATTTAATAAAGAATTTATTGAATAAATTATTGTGAATGCTCTAACCTCGCAAACATCTCTCTTATAATTGTATTGAGTTTTCATACATTAATATATTTTACAACTGTAATTCGAGGATTAATATATTTTTTCATTACATTTGTCTTTCAATTTTCTCCCAATACACCCTTTAATGAACTAATATTATATTTAGCAACCCTTTAAGCAATATACGGAGTAATTATTTGTGATCAATTTTATTGTGTTACTAATTATTTGTGATAAATTTTATTTTATCGTTAAATATAATATTTGTATTATTAATTGTGTATTGGTGAAAATTGAAGGATAAATATTATGAAAGGAATCTTATTCGACGATATAAAATTAAGTCACTAATAATGCCAGAGTAGTAATAATTATGCTGGATCAATAAATATTGATAAAATTTAAAATATAATTAAAATAAATATAAATATATCGCTAAATATATATTTATTATGACAACATAAATATTGCTATAACATTATCAAAATAAAAATATACATCTAATTTTAAAACGAATATTATTGTTAATGTTTGGACGGACATAATGCCTATATCGTATATACATATATACATCCCTATCCGCAGATCGTGCTGCCTCCTTTTTTTTCCCCATAATTAAACGAAAAATAAAGTGAAGAAAGAAAGAAAAAGAACGAACCGTCCAAAACTTCCCTGTCTTAAATCTCTGTAACAACTCATCATCACCATTCTAATAAAACACACAAAAAGTCTATAATTAACACCAGCTCACTACGACTCTACTTACGAACCCTTCTCCCTTTCGCTCATGAGCTCAGATCTGGAGTTGAAGCTTTACATTAATCTCATTTTCAGCTCCATTCCCGACAACAGATAGTCCACTCTGTTTCTGAAGTCAATTTAAAGCTATTTCAGCTTCTACGGTGCTCTCCCTCTCTCTATAATTGTCGTATATTGATTTTTTTTAATATCTTTTGTATAAATTTGTATGGGTAATTATCACATTTCAGTAATCCAAATTTGGTTGAATAGAATGAAATTGAACTAATACAGAAGAGAAAAACAACTATATACTGTTGAAAAGAGGTTTTAGGGAAATGTATGGTTTTGTTTGTCATTTGTTTTAGTGATTTAGTTGAATGTGGGAAGGTGGAAATTCTATTGTTGTTAAATGCTCTTAACCCTTCAAGTGCTTTGCAGAGATGCGTACTGGGTGTGGGTTAATTAATGCAATTGGCAAAAGTCTGGGCTAAAATTGTGGGTCCTGAGAGATATTTTTTGTTTGATTGAATTTATAAAAAATGTGAAGTAAAATAATTTCTTGAGCTGATTTGAAGTTTTCATAAGTTTTTAATGGCTGTAAATCAATATTCTGAGCCCTGGTTGTGTTTGAAGATTTATTGCGTGTTGAGTGGTACTAACTTACCAATCAAAAAAAAGAAAAAAAGGAATATGATAACTTCTCGAGCTTTAGATTGAGTAATAGTTTGTTAGTGTACTAAAGCCATTGTTTTGTTTGCAGAGATATTTGGTGTGGATTAATTGTCGATGGCAAACTCTAGACACCATTTCCCAGCACAAGATGTGTCACCCAGATCGAGAGAATATGAAGGTTCATCAAGATGGAATGAGTACTTAAGTCAAGAAATGACTTCTGGAGTAGCATCTAGAACCTATAGGAATGTTGGCTCAGAAGGACCAGCCCAGAGTTCAGGCGGGTCTTATAAGGGATTGAATATGCAGTGGGTGTATCAGCTTACGCAAGTTGCTGAAGGATTGATGGCTAAAATATATAGATTGAATCACATGTTTACGGAAGCATTTTGGAAAGCCGGCGTGTTCCCTAATCTTCCAAAAATTTGTGTCCTTTTATCGAAGAAGTTTCCAGAGCATCATAGCAAATTACAACTTGAACGAGTATGTATTGAGATTGTTCCAGTATTAAGTATCTCGATGTATTGTTGAAAATGACATCCTGTGATTTGTATTCTCATTAAGAACTTACTGTAGGTTGATAAGGTTGCAATGGATTCTTTGAATGACCATGCAGAAGTTCATTTACAAAGTTTGGAGCCGTGGGTTCAGGTGCAAAGTTCATGCTTGTTAGCCTTATGTCTTTACTTGCTGATCAAGTATAAAAATGCTCTGAAGTACCGGTTCATGTTAGTATTTATTGTTGTTGGTATTATATATTACACGGCTTTTTGCTGAATGTGTAGTACCCCTTTTCATAAGTAAACTTGGCCATGGTCCTGGAACCTAAGAATCAAATATTTCTCTTAACTTGTCCTCTTAAATTATTTTAAACTTATGACCTGTACAGAGATATTAAACTCCAGTTATATTGTTGTTAAGTGATACTTGCATATTTGTAGGACATTTTTGCTACAAACTGTAAAATAAAAAACTACTAATGACCACACAACAAGGCTCAATGGCATGACTTGACCAATATAAAGTTTCAGGAATTCAACGAAGTGCAGTCTGAATAAGTATAGCATCTACAGGCTACGAGGATATTCTCAACTCAGTTAAAACGAATTGAACATAGGGAAATTAGTTGAACAGGCATATTAACTGCAAAAAGAATACAATATATAATACTCAAAACCTATATCAATTGTAAAAAGCTTACAATAATACTCAAAACCATGTTATGCATGGCCCAGTGGACCCTTGCTTGACATGTAACAGATTGGGAGGCCTTTCTCTCGGCCAAATCTTCTGTTTCATTTCCTTTGATTCCTTAGAAGTTAATGATAAATTAACATAATCAACTTGCATGGCAGCCATTTTTCTAGGATTTTGGTGGCTGAAGTAAGTACTGAAGAAAACTAATATATTGCTGGCTATAAGTAGGATTCTGGTGGATTAAGGGTTGTCCAAAAGTTGTAGGTCTGGTGTTGTCTCTAAGTGCAAGAAAGTACTGGTAAAGGCTTGGAATAGGCTTAATTAACTATGAAATATTTGCTGGACCTTTCATAAAAGGTTACAATTCTTTGCTCAGCAATACTAACAAATAAAAAATAGAATTCTGTGCAGCCACTATACGTGGTTTTGGGTGTCAAATTAAAGATTGAATGTGTATAAGAAAGAACAGGGTAATAAATATTTTTTTTTAATGATAACTAATATCAAACTAAGGGTCCTTATGATTAATACATTAGATTACTTGAGAACCAAGGTGAAAGAGAATTTAAGGGTAATATTGCTTACTCTCTTGGTTGTAGACTACTATGGGTGGAGGTCCCAAGAACAATTGGCCTTCCCTTGAGTTCCTTTAAGGCAATTTTTTTTCATTATTTTTTGGACTTTGATGAAAGACTTGTGAATCTGGAAAGAATTTCCTTCATAGAGTTGGCGAGGATAGCAATTAGTTCCCAGGATAAAGAATCTAGTGCATATTTTCACATATTTCTAAGGGTGAGCAAAAGGAAGCACCCTTTGTTGTGAAGTCTGTATTGGCATATTGTTTGTTAAATATTTGTTGGCATAAAGAGAAATGATCTCATAATCTTGTACTTATTTCATGAAAATTTAATTCTTCGAAGCATAATTTGTTGCTTCATATATGTCCAAAGTGATGCTTGTGCATGAGGAACAAGTTCATTACTTTTGTTTGAATTTCCGTTCCTTCTATTTTGTATTTATTTGCTCTAATTTTTTAGGTTATCTGTTATCTTTCTTAAAATCATATATCTACTAATAAGGCTCATAAATTGATTGTAATTGACTTCCTTTTGTCTGGATCAGCTGCTTCTTGACCTAATGGCATTTCGAGAGCAAGCTTTGCGACTCATATTGGATCTAAGCAGTACTGTAATTACCTTGTTGGTGAGTGATATTATTTTTTATATCACCGTGCAAAGTTTAGATCATGGATGTTTGTTGACGAAAAATATAAGATTTGGTGTTTGATCTGATATCTTTATAGCTGCATGAGAATTAAACACCAAATAGGCTTTTATACTTGTAAGTATGTCCTTGCTAATACATGTATGCGTGTCAAAAGTTATTGAACGTTTTGACCCATCATAGTTTTCCACGTTTCTAAGTTATTTCTCTAATTGCTAGGTAACTTCTCTTGCAGCCCCATCAGAATTCTCTTATACTACACGCATTTATGGACCTCTTTTGTTCCTTTGTACGAGTTAATCTCTTTGCTGAGAAGGTTAGTCCGAATTCTATGTATGTGTCCAAGGTGGTGCTTCTACTTCCATCACCTATTTAATTTGATGCTTTTGTCACAGATACCTAGAAAAATGATGCTACAGCTATACAATCTTTTGCATGCCATGTCGAGAAATGACCGAGACTGTGATTTTTATCATCGGTAATGACTATCCTTCTTGTGATCTTTATTTTCTTTTTTACCATTATCATTCTTTGTTTGAACTATCTTGTTTGTGCTCTCCAGTTCTTTTATCTTTTGATGATTATCTGACAGAAATTTTGCTGTAGTGTACTGAAGCAGTACTACTATTTAAAGATGTATCAGTTTCTAGTATTTGAATGTAATCATGAACTTCAGAAGTTATTAAGACGTACACGTATTGATAATAGCATTCCTTGCTCATCAATTAACTTGCAGTTGTAATGATTTGATGCTATGTTGAGACCATAGTTTTAGCATCTTCAATTATTATTTTGTCTCGATATCTTATAGTGAAATGTATTACATGTTGAGCTTATATTGGTTTTCACTGAATACAGGTTGGTCCAGTTTATAGACTCTTATGATCCACCATTGAAAGGGTTACATGAAGATTTGAATTTTGTCAGCCCTCGTATTGGAGAGGTTATTTATCTCATCTTGCTGAATGATATTGTAGTCAATGTAAAATTTTACAGGCTGAATTTCCTTTTTGTTCCCCTGTTCATTACTGCATGACAAATATACATTACTGCATGACAAATATACATATGCTTAATCTCTATTTGGATCTTCTTAAGTTTTTCTTGCAGTTTGATGTTTTTCATAACCATTTATTGCCATTTAGGCATGTTTCAGGGGTTACTGGTTATGATAAGAGGTTTTTACACATAATATGGTGTGAACAAAATAAAACATGTTATTAACAATTCATATGGAGGTGGATCCTCTCAATTTTTTTACTCTTAATTTGTGATTATCTGTGTGGTAGTTCATATAATATGACAAAAATGCAGCCCAAACGGGAGGCATAGAGGTTTTACGGTTGGCTTAAGATCTCTCTTAAGTGAGAGGTCTATGGTTCTAGCCTCACTAGCAATACGTCTGGGCTCACCCAGTATTCTTGGCTGTGGGTAGATGTAAGTATCCGGGGCTTGCGTGCAGCCCTGCATTCGCGAAGTTGTGTTGGTTGGAACAGGGGTCCTTGTTTTAACGGTTAGATATGATTCCCATAAATTTGAAATTTTTTCATTTCTGTGTAGTGTGGAAGACAGGTTGCTCTCCATGGTCATACTTCCTCTAATTTTAATCCTTGTACTTCCTTTTTGTTTTCTGCCTGAAGGATTAACAGTAGGTGTAATCAGTTTTTACGATGCACACTATGATAAAGAGAGCCTTGTCTACTTTTCCAGGTTTTGGAAGCTGTTGGACCCATAGTATTTTTGTCAACAGATACATGGAAGCTTAGAAATGAGGGTTTTCTAAGTCCATTTCATCCTCGATACCCGGACATCCTTACAAATTCTGTACACCCAATGGTACATACCCTTTCTTCCCATGGTGTTGGAATATTTTGAATGACTTTAATATAGTCCTCTGTATTATGGCAACTATGATTTGTGCACTATACTGCAAAATGCAAATGTTACGCCAAAAGAAAAAGAAAAAGAAGAAACCAAAATGAAATCTCTCTATTATATATGAGTGGTTAACTTTTTTTTATTCTTCTTTCCATTTCTTTACAGAGGGCTCAAGACTTGGCAAATGTAACGTCTTATCGGGAATGGGTATTATTTGGCTATCTTTGTTGTCCAGACGAGCTTCTTAGAGTCACCAGCATTGATATTGCTTTGGTAATTACGAGTAGTTCTAAGTAATTTCCTTTGTTATGTGTTAAACTTTTGTACTTACATTTAACGCATGTAGTAAAGATCATAAGCATATGTACACCCATTGTTTGGATGCTTTTCAGGTTGTTTTGAAGGAAAATTTACTTCTTACTTTGTTTAGAGACGAGGTGAGTTTTACCGACTAGTCTTTATAAGCATGTTATTTATTTGGAACAGACTGATTTTTTTTTTTCATAGGTCAGACTGAATTTACCATTATTATACTTTAAAATGCAGTACATACTATTGCACGAGGACTATCACTTACATGTTTTGCCTCGGATATTAGAATCAAAGAAGATGGCCAAATCTGGACGTACAAAACAAAAAGAAGCAGATCTGGAGTATAGTGTTGCAAAGCAGGTTGAGAAAATGATTAGGTACAAACTGGAGTTTTTTGATTTGAAATGCACAACCCTGTAATTGCACTAGGTCAAAGGATGTAATGACTATCCAAAGTTGCTTATACACTTCACGAAGCTTTATCACTACTTAATTCATTACCTGCAAGATGTGACCATTGCTTACTTTCATTCCAAACTAATACTTTGGGCAGAGCTTGTTAGCGTTCCTTTTCCATCATGTTATATAAGTGGTCGTAAGAGAATTACAAATTGGTGAGTTATAAGTGGTAACATCATCTGGAGGCATAATCTTGACATGCATGTAATGCTGTTTGGTATTTGGAGATGAATTGTAGTGAAAAGGCGGAGTGCTAAATCAACTAAAGCTTCCTTTTATCTCAAACTAATTGGTGCGGGCTGAAAAGGAATCCATATAAGGTGAAAAATAAAAGATAAAACATAAGAAGTAAGAAAAAGAATTTAATAAACTAAATAAAACAAAGGAATAAAACGAAATGGGAATGGAAATAAACTTAACTGTGAAGATAATTAATATTTGCTAAATGTAAATCAATAGCTCTGAAGAAGTTGCAAAACATTTCTGGTTCCTCGATAGAGTGCCTTAGTAAATAAAATTGCTGCTCATTTTCATTTTTTGATTGTTTTTATGTTATTATTGGCTCAGTCCATTTGCTGATTTTATTGTTCAATATTTCCCTTCTTTTAATGGTGAATAAGTTTTTCTTTTTGTCCTCATATTATTGTCTATTTTTTTTTTCTTTGCCTTACTTCAAAAAAGTTATAATGCTCTCTAGAAAAATACAAAGTAAACCTGCTTCCTTGTGATGTTTGTCATTTACATAGTCAAGATCTTGCTAACTGCAGTGAGGTGCATGATCAAGCATTGCTGTTCTGTGATGCCATCCACCGGGAAAGGAGAACACTATTAAAGCAAGAAATTGGAAGAATGGTTCTCTTCTTTACTGATCAGCCGAGTTTATTGGCTCCTAATATTCAGGTACATTTTGTGTACAGTATTATAATAAGGCTGTATGAAATGATGTCTGTAATTTTTTATTTTTCTCAGAAAACTGTTGTCAGCTTAACAAGATGGTTAGGAAGTCATAGACCTACCATTTCATTGTCGGCAAAAGATGAAAAATATGACTATAACTTCTATAAGAGTGGTTAGAGGACCATGGAACTAGTCTTGTTGTGAATGATATGGTGGGGGAAAATATTATGATATGAATTTTATATTCGCTCCCCGTATATGATGCTCTATAGATCAGCAACTTGTAGATGCTAGTTTTTAAGATGATAGACCTACAGTGAATATGTCTTTATTAGGAACAAGGGTTATGAGACTTGCCTCCAGGTTAGATTGTTAGCAGTCTTTTTCCATGTTTGTGTTTTTGGAGAGTGGTGGTTTACTAACGTCAACGTCCCCAACCGTCCTAGACTTGGATCCTCTTTTTGGTAGGGGTAATGCGATCTCTATTGTGTGTGTTGCATCCTTTGGGTGTTGGTCGGGGATTCTAATGTCTTTAGCATGTCTAGTCAGAAGTTAGGGGACCCTAGGATCACTGAATGACTTTATTTTTGACTGTGAGCTGAGAGATATTAAGGAAGCATGCAGATAGACAAGCTAAGCTTAACCTGTAGTTTCTAGGTCACATGGTTGTGGAATTGAATTCATTCTCCATGCCTAGAAGAGGTTTGGCTCCAATTTGGTGATCTAATCAGTGGGTTATGTTAAAATGGTGACTTTCTTAATTTTTTTAATTTTTAGAAGCCTTTTTTTTATATAACAAAGCATTTTATCTCATCTATTTTAAAGAAGTCCTACCCTATGTAATGATATACATGTTCTCTGCTAAGATTGATTAATTGTATAATTCAAGACCACCTAATCAAGTCATTGATTTTAGTTATTTGTTTGATGTTTCTACAGATGGTATTTTCTGCCTTGGCTTTAGCTCAAAGTGAGGTTATATGGTATTTCCAACATGTGGGCATTGCATCATCAAAATCTAAAGCTGCTCGAGTAGTGCCAGTGGACATAGTATGCCAAAATTTTCATCGCATCTAATACTGTTAAATAATAAGATTGATTTTGCAAATCCTTTTTTTTGGACCCGTGGCGCAGTAGCCGAGTTACATGCTTTATCCTGGTTGTAGGATCCAAATGATCCAACTATTGGGTTCTTACTGGATGGGATGGACCGCCTTTGCTGTCTAGTCCGCAAGTATATTGCAGGTTAGATTGACTCTGAAATTTAGCAGCATGCCGTTGTAAAGAAGTCTTGATGTTTAACTTGTGTTGCCTAATAATTCTTTGATTTCATAACACTTGGCTGTTAGAATGGATACTTTAATGTTGCTTTTCATTTCCTCCATTTTCCCCTTAGGATTCTGTATTTCTGAGTCCTAATGATTCGCTTCCATGGTCCCAACCCCTTCTCTTCCCTTATTACTAAATAATTACATCCGTCATGCAGAGAATGCACAATTAGTTATCTATTTTTGTGCTAAAATGATAATCCTCTTCCAGAAGTCAAGGGAATGATAGTGCAAACGACTATCTTTTATGGGACCCATTATAAGTACAAGCACATGTCTTTATTGGCGTACCTTAAGGGTAATATAGGAAAATGTATTTAGTTTCACTTATATTTATTAATTTAATTTAATTTTTATTTAGTTATTACAGTGCCCACCTTTGATAAACTTCCTCCGTCCACCACTGATCGTACTCTTCTGAGCCTTGCCCCAACTACTTGAGGTCGCCAACATGACCTTTTACTGTTCCGTTCTATCTTGTTAATTTAGACCTGGCAATTTAGGCCCAGGCCCGCGGGCCGGGCCGACCGACCCGTAAAAACATGGGCCATGGGCGGCCATATTTCAGCCCAGAAAATTGTGGGCCATTTTGGCCCGGCCTGTGAAGGCCCGGCCCGCGGGCGGCCCGTGACTTTTTTTTTAAAAATAAAATGTTGCTACTTGTGGGTTGTGAGGCTTGAACACAAGACTTGTAAGTAAATAAATAAAAGTTCAAACCAACTGAACTACAACAACTATTGATATCCCTTCTAATTTTATTGGTAGAAATGTTAATTCCCTCAAGTTATCCTCTATATATCTTTACTCACGCTCACAACAATTACAATTGCATGAACTTTCGAAATAGTTCTTCAATTTCAAAGTATAAAACTAATAATTATTAGTTTAAGTTAGATAATATTATTATAAAAATTTAAAATTATCTATATATTAATTATCTATATATTAATTTTAAAGTATAATTTTAAAAAATCAAATTTGATTATATACTTTGAATTACTAGCAATATATAATCCGAATCAACCACTAATTTTTTAGATTGCAAGTCCAAAATCTGTAACACAATAATATAGAATATATACTAACACTCCCCCTTAAGTATACATTTGGAAAGTAAATCAATCATTATCCCTTAATTATGCAATCCCCTACTTATTTAATCCCCAAATCATGCCTTTAGAATAATATCTAAAATTCTCTAGAATATCTACTAACACTCCTCCCCCTTAAGTTGGAGCGTGTTTGAAAGTAATTTATAATACTATTAAAATTTTAATTGATTGATATATGTAGTTAATGTAAATAATTAGAATTATTGTTTATTATAAATTATTTTATTATTTTTAATACTCCCTCCGTCCCAGGATAAAAGTCCTGGTGGACTTTTCACACATATTTAGAAGAGGAATAAAATGATAAAATTGCCCATAATAATGTCATTAAATATGGAGAGAGAATTTGAATAAGAAAAGTATGAGATATTTAATGTTACGGGCATAATAGGAAAAAATGTGTAAAAGTTTGGTTATTAAAGGAAAGTGGACATTTAACATGGGACTACCCAAAATAGTAATAAGGACTTTTATCCTGGGACGGAGGGAGTATTTATTATTATTACTATTTTTGGTGTATCAAGATTTTGCAAAAAAAAAATAAAGGAAGAAGTTCATGTCAGCCTTGCCTAACTTCAGCCACGGGCCTCCTAAATTAAATTTACCACTTGGCTTGCCAGTCTTTTGTTATGGTCATTTATTCGTATTAGTATCTGATAAACTTACTATATGCATGTCTGATTGTTGCATGGACTTTGAGTGTAAGTGCTGATAGGACTCTTAACAACCTAGTAATTAGTATAACATTTTCTGGTGCAAGAAAAAATTGTGTATACTGTACCTAAACAATTTTTGGTTTAATGACGCCAGACAGAATAGCGATTATTCTGCGGGCTAGGTAAACAAATAAATTCATAGGCAAAGGAATAAGAGGTTCACCAAAAACACAGAGAAATCTTCTCTAATGCTTGAATTTATATTTATCAAAATCAAAGTTGTCATGATCCAACCCACAAGCCGAGTTTTATAGCTAAAGATGTCTTTATCATCACACAACTAAATTTCAGAAACTTCCAATAGAAAAAGAACTTCCTAATAATCCTCCTATATTTACGGTAACAACTTTTAATGAATAACAACTTTCTAATAATAAAAATATTACCATAAATATGAAACATATCTAAAAATAAAATAAAAAACTGTCAATTATGAAATTTCGACGCCGATCCCGAAGGAGTGGTCCGCCATCCGAACCCAAAGAAGTCATCACCGTGTCGAACGAAGGCGTTAATGACCTTGACCATCCAAGAGCGAAGACGTCGATGATCACATTCTACATTTACGCTGATCCTCCAATGCATGGTATTTTAAGGCCATCAATGTGTTATCTGATAGCTCAACATCATCAGACTCAGAACCTCATGCATCAGTCACCCCAGGTTGAAAAGAACTCGTCCTTTGAGTTCTCAACATTATCATCAAACTAGGGAAAACAAGGTGCTTCACATTGAAAACGTCCGAATTCTGTAAATGACTAGGGAGACACAACTGATAAGCATTATCATTAATCTTCGAATCTCACAGGACCCAATCTTCTGATCCTTAAGCTTATTGTAATCACCAATGGGAAATTGGTCACAAGTCAACACTGTCCAAAAAAGATTACCTACTTCAAAAAGTACATTATGACTATGACTGTCAACCCTGTCAACCCGATCCTTATACTTAGCATTGTTCTCTTGAATAGATTGGTACACCTGATCTGTCATTTCATCTGCTTTAGGGTGCACTTGGCCTATCCGTGGAATAAGAGCAAAATCCAAGACCCCGAATGGGTTTCGTCCATAAACAATCTCAAAAGGGCTCAAACAAGTAGTTTTGTTCTTTGAACGGTTGTAAGCAAACTCCGCTTGAGGAAGCGCCAGATCCATTGCTTCGATTTTGTCCCAGCCAGACACTGTAGAAGATTACCCAAATTTCGGTTTACCACTTCAGTCTGTCCATCTGTCTAAGGATGGTAGGCATTACTGAAATTTAATTGTGTTCTGAGCTGCTCCCATAAACTTTTCTAGAAATTATTCATGAACTTGGTATCACGATCCAAAGTAATAGTCTGGAGAACGCCATGCAAACGTACAATCACCCAAAAGTTTAAGTAGGTGATCCGATTAGCATCCATTGTCTTCCGACACACAATGAAATAAGCCATCTTAGATAACCGATCAACCACAACCATAATAGAATCCGTAGCTTTCTGGGTTCTGGGTAGACCCAACATAAAATCCATACTAATGTCACACCAGGGAACTTCAGGAATAGGTAAGGGAGCGTACAATCCTGCATTAGTAAGAACTCCCTTGGACATCTGACAGATATAACACCACTCTACGTAATGAGCCACATCGCTGGATATCTTCGGCCAATAATAGTCAACCGAAACCAAGGCCAACGTTTTGTCTTGCCCGAGATGCCCTTCATTGTTAAGTTCACGAACGAGCTGCTATCGAAGTGAACAATCTGGAATGCATAATTGTAATCTACAAAACAAATATCCATGATGCAAAACAAAGTCACGACGCCGACCTTCATTTACCTCCCGAACTATAAGCTTGAAGGAAGGATCTTCCGCGTACATATCAACAAAGGTTTCAAAACCTGTAATCTTGCTACTTATGGTGGTAAGTAGTATCGTCTGTCTGCTAAGCGCATCGGCCACTCGATTCAAGTTTCCGGCTAGATGCCTTAGTGTAAAAGTAAACTCTTGCAAATACGCCACCCGTTTGGATTATATAGGGACGCCAATGCTTTAGAGATTGAACAATGACATAAAATTCCAAGTTGTAAGTAGAGTAGTTCTTCTTCGACCCTGATATCTTTTCGCTAAAGAAAGCTACTGGTCGACTCTCTTGAATGAGAACACCACCAACACCGACTTCCGATACATCACAATTAACTTCAAATATTTTCTCAAATTCAGGAAGTGCCAATGCAGGTGTTTCGGTCATCCTGTTCTTAACCAACTGAAAACTAATGTCGGCCTCCTCAAACCAACTAAATACTTTACCCTTTAAGCACTCTGTGATAGGTGCAATTAATGTGCTGAAGTTCCTGATGAGATAGAAGGAAGCCAAACCATGCAAACTTCTAACATCATGCTGGGTCTTCAATACTGGCATGAACACCTTCGGTAGAAACAACAAAACCAAGGAATGTTACCGAAGTCGTAAAGTAGGAACTCTTCTTCTGATTGATAAACAAACGCTCTTTTTTCAACATCTCAAAAACAACTCGGTTAGGACTGCAAATCAAAATATCGTCGAAGTAGACTACCACACACTTCCCAATGAAAGGTCGCAATACCTGGTGCATGAACCTCATAAATGTACTAAGAGCATTGGAAAGGCCGAAGGGAGTAACCATTCACTCATATAATCCCTATTGAGTTTTAAACGCCGTTTTCCATTCATCTCCATGCCTTACACTTATTTGATGGTAATCACTCTTCAGATTAATATTTGAGAAAACTTTTGCTCCAAACAACTGATCTAGCATATTGCCCAGGCGAGGTATCAGAAATCTGTATTTCACTGTAATCTTGTTGATTACTCTGCTGTTAATGCACATTCTCCATGATCCATCCTTCTTCGGTACTAACAGGGCTAGTACTGTACACAGGCTCATACTTTCACGAATATTACCCTTTTCCATCAATTCCACTACATGTCTCTGTAGCTCTTCGGACTCCTTGGGACTGAGTCGATATGCTGGTCTGTTCGGTAAACTCGATCCTGGAATAAGATCTGGTGTTGAATGTCCCTCATCGGTGGTAGTCCAGGTGGAAGCTCTTTGGGCATCAGATCAACAAACTCCGATAACAACTTCTGCACATCGCCTGGTAATTAATAGGTTCCTTTCTGTCGAGTTGTTCCCACAAGGAAGCAGATTATACATTACACCTTCACGATCGACCTCCATTAAGAATCTAGAAATGAATAAGAGGTTCGGGTTTCTGATTGCCCGGGCTGAACTACTCTCTTCTCGTTGAGGGGCCAACACAACCTTCTTCCCCTTTTATATTAAGGGAGTACGTATTCTTCCGACCATCATGAATGACACTTCTGTCGTATTGCCAAGGTCGACCCAACAACACATGGCATGCGTCCATTGACACCATGTCACACCAAGCATTATCAAAGTACTTATCGTTTGAAAAAGACACTAGGCATTTTCTATCAACTGTTACCTCATTGCCTTTATTTAGACTATGGTTTGGGATGCCGATCCGTCTCCAGATTTAACTTTCGAACAACTTATTCCGTCATCACATTCTCGCAACTGCCACCGTCAATGATCATTTTGGAGACCATATCGGTTACCATGCAAGTCGTGTGGAATATGTTGGTTCTCAACCAATCATCTTTTGAGTCATCTTTAGGCGCTAATAGGGGTGAGCAATTCGGTTATAACCGAACCGAATAGCTTATTTGGTTATAACGAAAACCGAAAATTTCTTAATCTTACTATCCGAACAACTAACCGAATTATCGAAAACCAAATAACCAAATTTACAATTTGGTTATTTCGGTTAATAACCGAAATTAAGTTCTATTTTATCAAAGTTTAATTAATCAAGCAACAGAGTCAAACATCAACACGCAACAGGTGGATTTAATATAAAGACAAAGTAATTACCATTCTATTTTTTACCAAAGCCAAACCCAAAGCCAAAGCATTTAACAACACACCATTCATTTTATTTGATAGTACGTCGTAGGATAAATAAAGATACAAATCTGGATAGTTTTTGTGACTTCGGGTTGTATCAATGTTTGATTGTGCAGCTTGCTTAGTGACTATGAAATGCTGTGTCTAGGATGGTGTTGGATTTGATAATTGTTACTAGTAGTTCCTACTTACTCTGTTATCCACATTTCTTTTTTAAAAAAAAACTGTTATCCATATGTTCTTTTGGAATATATGTTTCTGCGTTTTTGTGGTTGTTTTTTCTTTTGAACCTTGCCGGTGGGAGCAAATTATAGTTAAGAGAGTTAATCCGTGGAGATTTGGTGTATTGAAAGTTTTAAACTGATCTCCGTGAATATGGGAATACATTAGATAAAAAAACAGAGGGTAAATTAATTACTTTGTACATATATTAAATCCATCTTTTTATAAACAGAGGGTAATATAGGAAATAAAAAAAATCTATTCGGTTATTCGAGTAACCGAATACCACAATTTCAATAACCGTTTCCAAACCCGAAAACCGAATTATTAATCGGTTATAACCAAATTGAAGAAAATAACCGAAATAATTCGGTTAAATTTTTTATTTATGTTCAGTTTTATCCGTTTTTTGCTCAGTCCTAGGCACTAATAGATTCTTGCGAATGACCAAGGTTTCCTGGCCATCACCATAAAGTGCATCCTCGTCATCTACATATTCATCATACACAAGTTTATTAAATCTTTCCGTTTCAACTAATATGTCTTCTTCAATTAGGAGATTCTTTCCCTTCTGATTAGCAAGCTTTCGACGCTCCGTTGCTCTATGGCCTGACTCCCCACATCTGAAGCATTTAATACCAGAATTAAAATTACCATGGGGTTGTTGTGTCGTAGGACGAAGTTGTTGAGGTTGGTTCGCTTTGTTGGGTGGGTTGTTCCTCAGTATCGGCCTACTATTCTGTTGTTGCTTTGCATCACATGCTCGCTGGTATGCCTAAGAAACAATCCATAGTGAATGGAGACTGAAGGCGTTTTGCAGTTGCTGTCTGGATACCTTGCTACCATTTGTTCCTCTGATAGATCATTTCGTGCTATCAACTGATAAAACTCTTCAGTGTAATCATCCACAAATCTAGTGCCTTGTTTCAATAGATGCAATCTCTTGAACAGAGACTGAGTGTATCCGAAAGGAAGAAAGTGACTCTGTATTTTTTTCTTCATCTTCTCCCACTTTGTGATTTTAGTTTTTTCTTGCCTCTCTCATGATCACCTCACCTGTCCCCACCAAGCAAATGCTCTACCTTTCAATTTGATTGCCACCGATTTTACTTTAGCGTTATCTGAAACCTCCTTATATTCAAAGATGCGTTCTGCTTCATTCATCTAATAAATGAATCCCTCTACTTGCAGTGTACCGAAAAATTCCGGTAACTCCACTTTAAAACCTAGATCACTACGACGGTTATCACGATCACGTCGTTCCCAGAGCTGCTCCCAATGGTGGTAAGAATCATAAGATTCTTCATCCTGATCGTGTGGGACTTCCTCTGTCGGAACTTGTCCACGACGACCTAGATTTCGTGTCGCTAGATGCTGGGTTAGCTCTGCAACTTGTTTTTGTAAATCCTCAATCATCACGTCCTAGACATTACGATCATGTGACTTCCTCAATCGGAACCTGCCCTCGACGACTACGACCACGACCACCAGCCATTGAAGCTGATGAAATATAACCTAAGAATGTTGAGCTTTGATACCAACTGACGCCGTATAGAATAACGATTATTCTGCGGGCTAGGTAAACAAATAAATTCACAGGCAAAGGAACAAGAGGTTCACCAAAAACACACTAATGCTTGAATTTATATTTATCAAAATCAAAGTTGTCATAATCCAACCCACAAGCCGGGTTTTATAGCTAAAGATGTCTCTTTCATCACGCAACTAAATTCTAGAAACTTCCAATAGAAAACTTCCTAATAATCGTCCTATATTTACGGTAACAACCTTCTAATAATAAAAATATATTACCATAAAACTGAAACATATTTAAAAATAAAATAAAATAATGTTAATTCTGAACTTTCGACGCCGATCTTGAAGGAGTGGTCTGCCATCCGAACCCAAAGAAGTCATCTGCCCTTCGAACCAGAAGACGTCAATGACCTTCGGCCATCCGAGCCCGAAGACGTCAATAACCGCCACATTTACGTCGATCCTCCAATGCATGGTATTTTAAGGCCATCAACGTGTTATCTGATAGCTCAGCATCATCGGACTCAGAATCTCTTGCATCATTTAATCACAGACGATCATATCAGGCACAAAGTTGTTATGTAGAAAAGACTTTTCTATTTAAAATTCTTTGAGAAGTCTGTCATATTTGCTATCAATCTCTCACATAAATAGCATTAAAATTGTTATGAATCTTAGTTGGCGGATATCTTTGTTTGAAGCAACGGAAATCACTATTGGTGTTTCTAATATTATAATTGTTGATTTCATTTTAGTATGTGTTTGATGTAGTAATATTAAAAGAGTAATCATATTTTTTCTACAGCAATCCGAGGCTATGCCTTATCATATTTATCATCATGTGCTGTTAGAATCCGGTTTCTGCTTGGTACTCCAGGAATGGTGGCCCTTGATCTGGATTCAAGCTTGAAAGGGCTTTTCCAAAAGATCGTTCAGCATCTTGAAAACATACCAAAACCACTGGGGGAAAATATTTCTGCAATGACATGTGATCTATCTGTAAGAGCTCTACATATAGTATTTTTTATTTTGTAAAAGGGCAGGCACGAGAAACATCCCGTCAGGTTTTCTAGTAATGTTAATTCTCTCTATCTGAGTCATGATTGATCATTCATTTAATTTTTGACGGTATAAATATCGGTCACCTCCTTGCAAAAATTATTTCCTGGATTCATGTTCAGAAGGGCTCAGACAAGGGACCCAATATCTAAAATGTGAGACACTACACACATTATTGACTTTTGGGA
The DNA here is from genome assembly GCA_020205615.1 of Panax quinquefolius. Classification (NCBI taxonomy): domain Eukaryota; kingdom Viridiplantae; phylum Streptophyta; class Magnoliopsida; order Apiales; family Araliaceae; genus Panax; species Panax quinquefolius. The sequence continues at coordinate 89,746,404 of CM035174.1, read as the reverse complement.
ATTTCTAGTTATAACAAAAATGGATCCAGTATTTATAGTTGAAAACTAACTTGTCTATTTTTTTCCAGACCCTTTCTGTAATATTTATCTGTAAAATTATTGATATGACATTATCTGTTCCTCAACAATAATTTTAACAGACTTATAAAAAACTTTAATTTAAGCATTTACCAAATAATAAAATAACATCGTATGTAGTAACTCAGAACTATCTATTCCTTAAAACAATGTATCATTTTCATTTTGCATGAATTTGGTATGATATCATTGCCAAGGATTTAACAGTATTTTAATTATAATTTATTTTTATTGCTTGATTGATTTACGTTAAAGTTGCATTACTCATTCTTCATATTGTTTGTTTCGCCGTCATTACTGTTTTGATTCTTCTTAAAAAAAAAGTTTTTGCCAATCAGGGATGGGGTTCAGAATTGATGATTGTCAGTTCTGCTCTGTTATCAATATTTAATGCAGTAATCTACATGCCACAAATGAATTAACACTTTTGTTATAGTGAATACTTAACCAAACAAATAAACTACTATTATTTTGTAGTTACTATTGTTGTAATGTTGTTGAATCTTAAGCATGACACTATCGTTTGTTTATCAGGGGTTGCGTAAGGATTGGTTAGCTGTATTGATGATTGTCACTTCTGCAAGGTCATCTATAAACATTAGACATTTGGAGAAAGCTACGGTATCTACTGGGAAAGAAGGCTTATTATCAGAAGGAAATGCTGCATATAATTGGTCCAGGTGCTCTTTTGCATAATTTTTCTTGCAAGTTGCAGCCATACTTCTCTGTTTTCCCCTTTTCCCTTGTCACTTTCTCTTTGTCTTATTTATTTATGTATTTATTTTTTGTTTTAAATACTTTTGTGGGAGGGTGGAATCTTAATAAGAAATATGCTCTTTACCCATCTTTTCAGAAATTTGGGAGATTCTTTTATGAATCAGATAGAAGTTCTCTTATCACTTTCCTGTCTACGTGAGATTTTTGTTGCTGAACACTTTTGAAAAATGTTTATTGAAACATAAATTGCACATGTAACCATTCACCACTGTATAACTTCTTTAGGCTATTATTCGACAAATCGGGTAATGTTTACCCTACCCCTTGACTATGCCAGTCCAAAATATTGGATTCAATAGTTAGAGAATATGAGTCTCCATTGTTGTTGATCACTGGAGTACGTTGGCCAACTTCTTGAAAGGAAATACAGGTGCTGCCTAGCCTGCCTTTAAGTTCTTGATAAGTAAAATTCCTTAGACTAGCACCCAAAAGGGGAGCAAACTGATAAATCTTATTTCCAAACAGATGGACATGGTCTTGTGTTTGTATATTCACAAAATGGAGCATACGTAGTATAATAATGCCAAATATACCATCTGTACAATAACAGAGCACCCTTTTTACTTGAGCATTGAATCACAAACACATGATGTAATAAAGAAATTCACATAACTGCGAAGGCATAAAATATGCTACTTCTCTTTGTGTGTTGTTGGGGTTGGGTTGGGGGGATGACAATGCACTTTGTTGTTGCTGCATGTATGATACGGATTGGACCGTATGCACTTGGGAACTTGTGAATACCATGGAGAAAGGAAAGTAATGTTTTAAGGTATTCTATGTTGATCCAACCTGCAAACCACATATTTCCTTGCCTCCAATTTCTCCTTTTCATGAAGCATTTTGATCTCTATACCTTTGAAAATTCTCATGTCTATCTACTTGTAGATACCAATTGGTATAATAGCACGAGTTTGATAAATTCACTTTCACTTTTTTTATTATCATGATACATGCTTAAATTATTCTTATTCCTGATAACCAAATAACAAACTCGCTTATGAGCTATAAATGCAAGTAAGTGCTTAAACTTTATGTACTGACTTTTATCTCTGACAAGGCAGATGTGTTGATGAACTTGAATCTCAACTATCAAAACATGGGAGTCTGAAAAAGCTCTACTTCTATCATCAGCATCTTACAACAGTAAGCTCTCTCTATTTGTCTCTCTGACTAGTTTTCGAGGCTTGCTAATGTTAGCTCTTGAGTTAGAGAGATGATATTCAACTGTAATCGTAAAATGTAGACATTGTCTTAACTTTGTTTACACAGGTTTTCAGGAATACTATGTTTGGACCAGAAGGGCGTCCTCAACATTGCTGTGCATGGCTTGGGGTTGCTAGTAGTTTCCCAGAGTGTGCTTCTGCACTTGTTCCAGAAGAGGTAATCAATCAACTGCTCTAAATTTATGTATATTCTGATATTTTTTAAATTCTAAAATTTTTGAAGACAAAACTTTGACTTATCATGAATGAATATATGTGTATTCATGAATTAAAGTTGTACTTTACCTCTTTTTCATGGACTCCTCAAAATTAACCATGTTTGGCCCTTGTAACCTATGAAAGTGTGCTTATTAAGGAAAACCTAGAAAGGTGTGAAAATATGGTGTCAGATACTTCCCATCAGCAAGAACTTCTACACGTCCTCTATGTTGCATGAAATATTATGAATTTGTGTCTTCTTGTCACTAGATTTGGAGGTCAAATGCATACTTGTCACGGTGTCACGGCGAGTCATGGCGGTAGCCGACTGCATGGACGCCTATGCGACTAGGCGACCGCCATGGCGTCCGTATGGCGACAAGTCGTTTACAATGTGCAATTTATATATTATTTATTTTACTTAACAAGTATATTGGCAATAAAATTTCATATACATTAAAACTCAAAACATAACACTATGAAATAACATTAAAGGCATAATTATGTAAATACTTAGTAATAACAATCCAAAAACAAAACACTTGATATTAAAAATTGGTAAAAGGAATGAAGAATTCAACAAACACCACATAGAAAATAAAGTTGCAACCAACCATCACAAATATGTAGTCTGATAAAGATGTGTCGAATCCGATTACTAATAAGTTTTTTAGAATTTTATTTCCTTTCTCCTTGATTTTAATCGATGGGTCATGGGTTTGTAATCGATGGGTCATGGGTTAATGGATCAGAACTGTAAAATACTTTGATTGAGCCAGAGCTGCTAAGGCGTGCTCATGGTGTCTCAAGGCGTCGCCAAGGCGTCGTCAAGGCGTCCCAAGGCGCACGATTTAGCAGCTCCACCTCAAGGCGCCCATCACCGTATCATTTTTTCATCGCCTGGACGCCTAGGCAACGCCTTAACAACTATGGTCAGATGAATCGACACACAATCTACACAAATATAATGGTGAGGAAATTAATTTTTGATTGAAGGCATAAATATTATTCCCTCCTTCCTCAAAAGGATGACATAAGTACATTTTCACACAAATTAAGAAAAGCAAGATAGAGGAAAGAGAGTAAAGAATTTCATATTTATCCTTAGTGACCCCACAATAATACATAAAGTGATGTGTCCTTTTATTCTTTTATACTAATGGACCCCACTAAATGACATACTTCCCTTACTTTTTGTACTTTAAGAGTCATCCTTTTGAATACAAAAAAATTTGTAAGGAGGGAGTATAAATACTTGTGAAAAAGGGATATACCCTAGGTGGTATCTAACTAGTATACCTATAGGGTTAATACGTCTATTTTAGGGTTTTTAGATAAATTTAACCGTACGGATTTAAAGAACATATAAAAATAATTGAACACATGAATTTTCATATGATTTGGTGATGTCTATTATCGACTTTATAGTAATGAAAATTCAATTAATCTTAGTAAGTAAAAAATATATTTATTTTACAATGTTATAATAACGGTGATACACAACCTCAAATTAAATAAAAATTTACGTTTACTCATATTTTTGCATGATTTTTTCATCCATAAGGTTAAATTTTACTAAAAGCTTGTGATAAACTCATTTTATAAAATTAAGGTATATAACTTATATAGCCTAGAGGGTATCTCCTGTAAGCCCTAAATACTTGTATATATATATATTATCTATATTATGTATATATTTATAGGGAGAGGTATCCAGCAAATGCCACAGGTCTATATGGAAAAGAGAAGAAAGTTCTATGTGGTTTATGATTTTATATAAATATATTAGAGAGCTATAACTTTGTTGGCTCTATATGTGCAGACACTTTGAGTTATTTCTGTTCTTTTATAATTGGGATGCCCTACCGGCCTGATCTTAATTTTGATTTCCCGAACTTGAGAGTTGAGTGGCAGCAGAATGATGGTTATTTCATTGAACAGGTAGCTAAAATTGGTCGTGATGCAGTTCAATATGTTGAGTCCCTTATTGAATCCATTATGGGAGGATTGGAAGGACTAATCAACATTCTTGATTCTGAAGGAGGATTTGGCTCCCTGGAGATGCAGGTTGTTACTTTTTGTCATGTTATTAACATAGAAATTAATTAAGGTAACTGTATTTCATAAAATACTAATTTGAAGCAAAATATCAGCTTTTACCGGAGCAGGCAGCTATTCTCATGAATTTAACATCTAGAGTTTCTATTCCTTCAACAAAATCCCCAAAAGGCGTATCTGGTTTTCATTTCCCAGGCTATGAAAGCTATCCTGAAAGTAATAACTCTATCAAGATGTAAGACTATATTTTTGTGCTAGATTTTCCTTTATATTTTCCTTTCGTCTTTTCCTTTCGTCTTTTCCTTTCCCCTGGGTTTTTTGTGAACCCAATTGATGGTATTTCTTGCCTTGTTGTGAAATAACAGGTTAGAAGCTGCAATGCAGAGGTTGTCAAATCTTTGCTCTGTTTTAAATGACATGGAACCTATATGTGTTCTAAACCATGTCTTTGTTCTAAGGGAGGTATGCATGCTAATATGTCTCTTCTAGTTGCTTGAACGATAATGATATTGGAAATATTTTTGAATCCTTTTTGTTTTTCTGCTTTGCCCCCGAATTTTTCTTTTCTACATATTGCTCTTGTTTATTTTTTACCTTGAGATATCAGGCTTTCTACTACACTTTTCCATTACTAAACAAGAAATGGTTACTTCAAGCCTTTTGTCTACTTCCTTGATTACTGTTTCATTTCCTGCCATGCATTACCATTTTTGTAGAAATGTTGCTAAGCACCTGCCACTGAAATGCAGTACATGAGAGAATGCATCCTTGGAAACTTCAGGAGAAGACTTCTTGGAGGACTGAAAACTGATAATGATCTTCAACGTCCTTCAGTTCTAGAATCACTGATACGGAGACATGTATGTATAATACATTTAGCAGAGCAGCACATCATCATGGACCTAACACAGGGTATCCAAGAAGTTCTGCTGACTGAGGCCTTCTCTGGCCCCGTTTCTGCACTACACTTGTTTGAGAAGCCTGCGGAGCAACTTAGTGGATTAGCTACTGAAACTGTGTGCAACTGGTATATTGAAAATATTGTCAAGGATATCTCTGGTGCTGGGATCCTGTTTGCACCACTCAATAGATGCTTTAAGAGCACAAGACCTGTTGGGGGATATTTTGCTGAGTCAGTGACTGATCTCAGGGAACTGGAAGCATTTGTTCGTGTGTTTGGGGGCTATGGAGTTGACAGGTTGGACAGAATGATGAAAGAACATACAGCTGCACTTTTGAATTGCATTGACACATCACTGCGAGCAAACCGTGAAGCGGTGGAGGCTGTTGCTGGAAGCATTCATGTAGGTGACCGGATAGAAAGAGATGCAAATATGAAGCATATTATTGATATAGACACAGTAATTGGATTTTGTATTCAGGCAGGGCAAGCTATTTCTTTTGATTGCCTTCTAGCAGAAGCTGCCGGAACTGCTCTTGAAGAAGGTGCACCTTTGATACATTCATTACTAGCAGGAGTTATGAAACAATTACCAGGTGACATACCTGTGAAGAAGGAAAATAGGAGAGTAAGAAGGGTGGCAAACAGTATTGGTGTTGTCGTTGATCATGATTCTGAGTGGGTGAGATCAATTCTGGAGGACGTTGGGGGTGCATATGATGGTTCATGGAGTTTGTTGCCTTATTTATTTGCCACTTTTATGACATCTAATATCTGGAATACTACTGCCTTTAATGTTGACACAGGGGGCTTCAACAACAACATTCACTGCTTGGCAAGGTGCGCATATTCTTACTGTCCATGAACCTGGCAGTACTTTAATACTTGATTGCATGATGAACCGTAATGTCTACTGACCGTAATTATTTTTTCTAGTTTACAATTCAATTGGGTTCGAAGTAAGCATGCAGCATCCTTTTTGAACCTTTATCACTGTACATCTGAATGAACCCTTATCTTGCTAAGGGTTTGCAGCAAAAATTCTGGATTATATATAAAGATTAGCTAAGGGATCAAAGCACCATCTGTCGCACTTGCAGGAGGGTCTTTTTTGGTACAACTCGAGTGCTGAAAACTCAAGCTTGATACTCTTTCGAGATCTCCATTTTGTGTTGGCATGTTCATTTCTTTTTTATTATTATTATTTTTTGTTTCCCCCATAAGTATGTTAGAAATCAACAGAAAATCGGCTATCCAATGTTAGTGCCATTACACTTTCTCAAAGTGGGGGAAAAGGTTTCAATAATATGAGAATGTGCAGTTTAATATCTGCTTCTTCATAATTCATCTGTTTGATAGCTCTCCATTCAACTGTTAATGAACCGTTATGCCTAGCTTACGTGATTAACTAACTTTCCTAGTCCAATAACCAAGTTTTATTTGGCAGGTGCATTTGTGCTGTAATTGCTGGAAGTGAATTTGTTAGGCTGGAAAGAGAACATCATCAGAAACGTTCTTTTTCAAATGGTCATGTTGGTGAAACATTAGATCCTGAAGTACAGAATTTGTCAGCTGAAACAAGCATCAAGTCCATAATGCAGCTGTTTGTTAAGGTTTCAGCAGGGATCACACTAGACTGTTGGAATGAAACTGACAGGTAAGAATGATTGTTAACCATAATAAACTACTTAAATGCTGTACTTTGAGAGGCAGCATAGCCATGATTTGTCAATCCAGACTGTCAGAGCCAGTTATTCTTGAGTTATATCAAATATAATACCCCCACCTCTCCAAAATATAAGATACAAAATTAATCATATTGACAAAAATTATGCAGATTCATATCAATTTTGACTTTGAAAATGTGTCAAATTTACTTTTAAAAAGTCCATAGTGATATTATCTTCTGCAATGAAGGGAATATGTTTTCTACTCCAGCCTATTTGCATGTACCACCGGCTCTGAAAGTCTGAACTTCTGATGTTACTGAATTCAACTGTTCATAACAATACATCTAATGATTTAAGTTCTATATTTGTCGAAATTTCTGGCACAATATGCCGTAAATAGAATGAAAAGTCCTGTTATTATAAGTAAACTGCAGAATATCGATCTCATTCCGTCTCTAATTTTTTTATTTCTTCACAGGTCTCATCTTGTAGCAAAGCTTATATTCCTGGACCAATTTTGTGAAATTTCCCCATACCTACCAAGGAGCTCACTTGAACCTCACGTCCCTTATGCCATTCTACGTTCAATTTATAGCCAGTACTATTCGAGTTCTCCTTCCACCCCACTGGCATTACTAAGTGTATCACCAAGCCATTCACCTGCTGTATCTCTGGCACATTCATCCCCAGTAATCAGACACCCCCGGGGAGATTCAACTCCTCAGTCAAGTTTTAATGACTCGGGCCACTTCAAGGGATCATCAATCCATAGCCAGGATCAAGTTTACGATACTGAAAGCGGAAGCATACGAGGAACTGATGGTAAACATCGAAATTTGAGGCGGTCTGGCCCATTGGAATATAGTTCGAGCCGTAATAAAGTGAAGTTTGTAGAAGGTTCAACATCAGGAAGCAGGGGTCCAAGTCCATTGCCAAGGTTTGCTGTGTCAAGATCTGGTCCTATATCATACAAGTAGAGAGTTGGTGAAACTTAGGTGATGAAAATCATGAATATCTGGTTTATCCTGTCAATCATAAGCTGTTTAAATACATTTTTATCATTATTATGGTTATTTGTACAAATTGGCAATATTTATACTTAATAAACTTCTTTGTTTCTTATATGGTACTCAAAAGGTAAAGCTAGTACTTTGAGTTTCCGCTCAAGCGACTGGAACTGCTTACATATATTAATCCTTCCGTTACGTTGTTTTAGAATAACTCAAAAGGTAAAGCTAGTACTTTGAGTTCCCGCTCAACCGACTGGAACTGCTTACATATATTACTCTCTCAGTTTCTAAAAAATTGTTGTTTTAGAATAAAAAATATGTTTTAATTTATTTGTTGTTTATAATTTTTTAGGAGAATAAATTATTTATTTTTCTATATCATCCTTACCTTCTCTCATTGTCCAATAAATTCTCCCTTATATTAATAGTTTTCAACTTCTCATAAAGGGGGTAGTAATGAAATTTCAAATAAATTGTAATTGTTAAATGATAGTATTAAATGACTTTTTTAATTTATGTGCAAAAACAACGACAATCTTTTAGGAACGGAGGTAGTATCAATTATCATTATGTAGTTAAATGCACTTTGCAATTTTCAATTATACCCCATTTTGCACAATGCATCATATACTTTAAAATGTGGTACTTTGTATCTCGCACTTTTAACTAATCGACTCATAACACCCTTTGGTCCAAAATTCATCACTAAGTGATGGGAAAATGTCAAATTTTGCATTTTTAGAGAAAATTTTTGGGCATATGGTGTTATGTATCGGTTTGCTAAAAGTGCGGGATGCAAAGGGTTACATTTTGAAATATATAATGGAATGTGCAAAATGGGATAACTTGGGGTACAATTATACCAAGTGCATTGAACTCCTAATATTATTATAAAAATGAAACTGATAGATTCACAACAGAAAATGATCTTATACCGACGGTTAACCGTCGTTATACATCTATAATGACACTTTTATTGTGAAAATATCAAAAAGTGATGTGAAAATATCAATTTCCTTATAAAAAAAAAGTCATACCAAACTAACCCAGTGCAAGAGTAATTAATAGTATTTGTACTTGCAAATGAATTCATGCAGGGTGGCTGATCTTATTATTATTTTTCCCTAATGTTACTATCTCTGTTTTAAAAATAAAAATATATTTTGAAATTAATTTGTGAAATCCTAAAATTTAAAATTAATATAAATTTGTTTTAAGTTTTGAAAACAAAAATATAATAATTAGTGATACTTTTTATTTAATTTATAGCAATTATAATTGTTTGTACCAGAAATAACTTGTGTAGGTGCTTAACTATCCTATCCATATGAGTTTCTGCTTTCTGTCTTGGGGTATATTACACTTGCATGAAATAGAGCAACATTTATTTCCCATATCTACTTGGAAACCAAACAGTAGAATTTCAAGTGCATTTCCTTCTTGAAGGTCAATTGATAATGCATCAATGTGCAAATGGAATAGCCAAGTTCTCACACATTAGAATTTGTTAATAAAAGACTAGTAAACTGCAGATATACATACCACCTAATACTGCCAAGAGTCAGAATTACTACTGCTCTAACTATCAATATATTCTGATACATGTGTACACTAAGAGAACATCAAGTATATTACTCCTCGGTTCCACAATTCGAGATACATTTCTAGAAATGTTCTGGTGGTGGCATGACAATACTCAATAAATCAACACCTTTCTGTCACTTTACATTTTAAAAATAGGAATATATATCTAACTTTGAAATGGGAGGGAGTATATCATTAGTATTAGTATAGACCCTTATTGTGTGAGCTTAAATTAATACCCCACGTTTGCAGCTTCTAAAGAATGACTGCAGATGACACAATTGGACGGGCAAATCCCCAGCTTAAGTACTTTAGCAATTGATTCCATCGATCAACCCCTCTCGGCCAAAAAAATACTAGTTTGTGCTGATGAATAAGGACTTCACCATTCCTGCTGGGATTTGAGCAAATTTTGAGCATTCCATTATATATAAAAAAATTCGCAGAAGCAGCATCATAATAATGTGGCGTAGGTCCCTGACTGGTTTGAACAGAGACACGAGCAGTCTGGTTCAGTCAATTCCCTCTTCACAAGACGTTTGTCACGATTTATCATCAGCTTAATAAGTGGGAGTTTTAAGGAGACTTGGCGCCAGATCTCATTCACTGTTCCATCTGGATCCTCGTACTCAAAGTAATGCTGCACCTGGATCACAAAAATTAAACTTGAGCAAACTGATCTCATTCAACTATCATTACCTTACGGCTTACACTGAGACTATGCTGAAATCAACAATACTCAAATTTGATGCAAAAGTGATAAATATAATCTAAAAAAACTAACTCTCACTCTTTGACACCCTTGAACAAAAAATACATTTTGCATTATTCAGATAAGTCAATCGGTAAGCTAATGAGCATGGCACTGTCATGTACAACAATCTGAGATTATCTAAAAAATCTAATTAGTTGTGAACAAATATAAGAAGTAAGCAGACAAAAAACTTGAAAATCTTAAATACTAAAGCATGCATGGATGGGACTTTTCACTATGACATTAAATTTTGGTTTAAGATCAACTGTAGTACAGTCATTTATGCATAATATCAATAAATTAGCCATATTAAGATTAAGGTGAACTGAGGACATATCATTGTGTATTGCAATTGATTGGCCACCATACCTTCCAAAACAGTTCCATCTCACCCAACACATCAGAGATTTTGGGTGTAACTTGGTGATACAATGTCAATGTCATTCTCTAATTTAATAACTCAGGTATCAAACTTGTTCTTTTAGCCTCCATAACTTCTGCCAATATGTCTAGGCATCAGACACTATTTTGAATCATGCTTGTGAGATAACATAAGTTACGAGTAGTGGCTACTCATATAAGGTTTGTCTAAGACTCGGACAATCTTAACATCATAAGGACTCACTTTACGATTCAGGATATCCCATCACATACATTTGAAATCATGCTTTTATACCAAGTCAAGGTTGTCAATTGATAAATTGAGTGGCTCAAAAGTAAAGGTTCAGATTTCAGAATAAGGAGTTATTAAGCTTAGTTGAAAAAACCAAACAGTAAACAAGCAAATAAATTGGAATTCCTCTACAAACCCAAGCCCAGATCCTCTTCACTCTGATATCAAGGAGAATGAGATGCACTGTCAGCTCCATATATCTAAATTTATTTTACGCCTCACTCTCTACAGCCACAGGGATTCCAAATGAAGAAAAAAAATGCTTTGTGTTGCTCTTCTTACATAGACATTTCAATGTATACACAAAAATCTGATACACAAAAGGGGAATTCAAGATAATAAGTACCTTTTTCATTTCCTGTTGGTATTCCAAAATCCTCTCTGCGCTTATTCCCCTGAGCAACTTCACCAAGTACCCTGGCTTTATGGCTGAGTTTGTGTCCACAAAAAGTGCAGCTTTTCTGTAGTCTATGACGTCCTCAAAAGGCAACTCAATATAATCACTAATTATAACTGGGACACACAAACTCACAATAGCATCAAAGAGTCGACAGGCTGATGGAGTATCACCAGCCGGATGTAAACAGAACTTTGACGTATGCATCCCTTGAGAAGCCATACGACGACTCTCTCTGGATTGTGCACCATGTTTAATGAAAACATCTTTTTCCTTCTCAAGTAATTGAAAAAGCAAGTCCCGGATTTTTCCACCCTACAATTACCAATAGGATCAGTTTACACTGTGCTTGCTCATCACACACGCCCCACGGACAGACAGACAGACACGTGCAGCGCACACATACACAGAAAGAGAGGGGGAGAGAGAGAGAGAGAGCATGCATAATTGCATATTGTGTTAATAGTCTGATAACATAAAAAATGAAAATAAAAAGATAAGTGATAATTGTAATTCTGCTGGCCAAAACAGTGTTATACAGACTCGAATAAGATAAGGTAAGACCAATCTACTCACCATACAAACAGAATGCATAAAGAAACCGAATTGCTATCCTATATTGAAATTTCTAAACCATGCTACTAAAACTATCTGATACTTGACTAGCTTATAGACTTAATTTCTTCCCTAATTTATTAGTGAACTTAAAACAACAAAGATTATAGCAAACATCACTACAAGTCATAGCTCTGTACACAACTAAAGAGATACTTTCTTCCTAGAATTGATCAGTACTAAAAACAACTAACAGTTCAATACACATTTAGCATTCTAAAGCAAAAACAACACAAAAGAACAATGCATAGTAAGTGGCAACACTTGCCTCCTTTCGGTACCGATTCCCCATAAAGAACAACAATGATTTTCGGTTCTCCACACCTACATCCCCCTTAAACGTATTAATCCTATGGGAATAAGGCAGTATCACATCCTTAACTAACGAAGCCTGATCCCGCCCCAACCTCCCAAAATCCGAAACCAACAACACCCCATTCTTCACCTTATCAATCACCTTATACAATGCATTAGGATCCTGACATATAAAAACATGATCCCACCCATTGTTCTTCTTCCAGTACCCCTGTTTCTCCAACCACTCAATCAACCCCTCCTGCATCTCCTCGTCACTATAACCCACATTCGGCCCCACAGTCCCCGGTGGCCGAATCGGATTCACCACCAAGCTCAACGACGAAAAGAACGGCACATAGAACAAGTCCGCCTCCTTCGGATCCATGACCCGTGTCACCGGCGAGTTTCCCTTGTCCGGCCGAGACAAATCATCAAAAAGGTACCACTCAGCTGGGTGCTGATTACCCGGGTACTTGAGTTTCGAAAGGTCGCCGTTTCGGGCCTTTGCGTAGCTCTCTATAACACCGTAGGTGAATTTTCTGGGAAGATCGTACATGTAGACATTAACAATGGTTTTTTTTGTCTGTGCTTGTTTATGAGGAAAATCTTGGAGGAATTTTTGTTGGGATTCGAAAAGGGGTGTAATGGGGGATTGGGGCTTTGATGGGTTGGCGGTGAAAAAGGCGTAGAGGGCTAAAAGAAACAATAGGGTAAGCAAAAGGGTTGGTTTGAGAAAGGATTTTCGAAGCATTTTTGCGGTGGTGAGGGGTTTGGCATCGAGTGATGATATGGAGTTGGATGATTTATATTTTGGTCTCTGGTTCATTGTTTAAGGATGGGGCATCATTGATTGAATGATTAATTGATTGTGATATGAGGGATACAGAGAGGGAGCGTGACGGAGATACAGAGTTAGTGACCGGCGAGAGGCCGGAGATTAGGGTGTTCGGTATTAGCCTATTAGGACAAGGGTGTGTTTGATTAGAAGTCAATTAGTTTACTACGGTATCATTATTAGTAATTTTTTAAAATTAATTTATAATATTTAAAAAAAATAACAAATATTATAAACTATTTAAAAAATATTTTTTATTCTAAATTTTATTATTTTATAATTTTGATATGCTATCTTAATTTTAAATTTAAAAATATCTCAAATTAAATTTTAAAAATCAATAATAATTATATAATTTAGAGAGAGGGATTACTACTGTTTAAGGGAATTATGAATTTTCTTTGTCCAAAAGAGACACCAACAAGGATTATCTTACAATAACAAATATGGTTGTTAAATAATTATGTGTAATAAATATATTTATACAAAATTATATAGCTCAACTTAATTAATTAACACAATCTTTTGTGAGGGAATAAAAATATTAATCAAATAGTGTATGAAATTAATATTTTTACAAAATAAAATATTAATTACATAAGATAATCTATCACGTGAAAGTTTATTTTGTTTATTGTTCGTGTAAAAAACAAACTTGTGAAATTACATTTTTTACGTATCAAAATATCGTGAAAATCTTATTATTTACTCTACATGCATATAAAAAATAAAAAAAGAAGCGGCAGTTAAAAAAAAATTACTCCTTTCTTTTCTCTCTCCCACTTGTCACCATTCCCTCATTATCTCCCCTTTTTTTTGTTTTTTTGTTTTTTTTTTATGAATAATGCTAGCGACACAAACTATTCTATAAATATTTTATAAATTGTTTATGCCAAGATCTCTACTTCGATATATATGTGCAAGTAACAAACTACATTCAAATAATTTGTTAATCAATATGTTGAGGTGGAGTATCACATCGCTAGCTTTATAAAATATTTATAAAATAATTTATTAATACGTAGATATACTTTTTTTTTATATATTCTACAACTTTTATATAAATATTTATTTATATGTGTCACGAATACAAGTGTTAATTAAGGTAAGAATTTATATAGGAGGATACTAAATTCACTACAACTCTAAAATCCATAACATCATTAATCATTTTAAGTATATAATTTTAAATCAATTAGTTGATAGTCCCGGCTAATTTGAATAATAAACTATATAATTTATTAAAATTACAATAAAAAAATATAATTTTATAATAAATTATTTTTATATAAATTTTTTAATATATTTTTACATGACATGAGAAGCAAAAATTTTTCAAATTGATTTTTATTCTTGAAAGGAGCAACGCTTGTCAGAAAGTTGCTCTTCAACAGCATTCTGTTGCTCAAACTCGATCAAGGACAAATTTATTTATTTATTTTTGAAGAAAAGGGAAATTTCAATTCAATAAACTATCCAGTACAAAACAGCCCCACATATGGGTCACATGGGTCGGGTTAGTTTTCCAAGTCTAGCTCCATATAAGAGAATCAAAAGTTTAAACCGACCGGAAAAGGGGCATAAAAAAAGATCAGAAAATTAGAAACCCCGCCGTCTATTTTACCTTAGGATTAATATATCTTTAAGTTTGAGTTTGAAACTCTGAGATTATAAAATAACTAAATATGAAATTATTTAATACCACGTTCTATCCGATATTATAATTCATACTATTTAAGATTAAAAATTGTTAGACAAAATTAACCTCAATTTTTTTTAAAATAACCATAATATCTTGTAATTTATGTTATTATTAGTGACAACTTAAAACTTACTAGTTCAAAGACTAAATATTAATTTTTTTCAAAGACTAAATATTAATTTTTTTGAGAGTGAAGGGTAGGGGGAGAGATGACAGTCGGAGTGAACAGTTCGGTTATAACCGAACCGAATTAACTATTCGGATATAACCGAAAACCAAAATTATCACATTATTAGTTACTAACCGAATTACCGAATTTATAACTCGGTTATTCGGTAAATAACTGAAATGAAAGGCTTCCATTCATAATGCGTCTCTTCAGTCTTCCCACAATAATCTTAAGTTAAAGTTGAGTCGAAAATAAAACAAATGATTAAGATCTCAGGTACTAAAACGCAATTCCAATAATCCCTGCTTGAAGAGATCGCGAGAGAAAGAGAATCTCTCTCTTTAACCAATAATTGAAGATATTATAAAAATAAAATCCCGAATTCCCAAAATTAAAGATCTCGTGAATATTTATCATACATAATAATACTCTCATAATAAATTTATGCATCCATGTGTGTGAATGCATGTATGAATTCTGGAGGAGAAAAGAATTTTTGTAAGACCCCAATTTTTTGAATAAAGATTAAATTTTCTCGAAATATATTTTTGAATATTATGGTGTGGATTTGATATAATGTTATAGTTGTAGGTAATATTTACAAATTTTGCAAAGTACGCAAGTTGTTATATAATATTCAATTGGTCGGGGAATATTCGTTTTAACAGGGAATATTCGTACAACGGTACAATCATTGGTGGACCCCCACAACGGAATTATTGTCGGATTGAGAAAAAGATAAAAATACTTTATGAAAATAACGGCGGAAGTTTTACTGATTAATCGTTGAAACACCCGGTGTTAAAAAATGCGATGTCTGGCGTGGTTGCATAGTAGCACACGGTATTGATTATTGATGCTTACGTGAGAAGTCACCGGTTATACTCAATTATTGCTACTGATAATTCACGCATCATATCTCTCATATTATTGATTCAATTATTGTCACAAAGATTATCATTTGCATAATATTTTATATTATTAAATCAATAATTGAGACGACAAAGTTATTCATATTATTATTTGCAATATTGACAATGTCAAGAAGTTCTATCAATGAGAGGTTTGGTCACCTAATTGAGCGCCAATAAGGAGAAATCTTTTATCTAAGCCCCCTTTCTCGGGAATGACTTTTGGTTGTTAAATATTGTGAGTTATAATATTAATGATGAATAAGTTGTGTTGATTAAAATAAATTTTGATAGTTCCATTGTGTTTGGGATTATTAGTGTTAGTGAAAATTGACATCTATTAGATGATAATTGATGTCTAGGGGTTATATTGATAAATCGGGTAATTTATCGGATAAATGAGCAATTAATTGCTACTAATTCACATACTTATATAACTATTTGTTCACATGTGTGTTCTATTGAATCACATTATTTACTATTAGGGGAGTTGGTGCAAGATTGATAATACTTGCATGACTAAGTTAAAAATGGAGGTATAGATGGAGGTACTATACTGTAATTCGTATTTTTTACATGATTATACTATTGATTCACATGATTGAACTATTGATTCACATTATTTACTATTAGGGGAGGTGGTGCAAGTGTGATAATACTTGCAGGACTAAATTAAAAATGAAAGAAAAGTTGGAGGTATCAGATTGTAATTTTCGAGCCCCAAAACATGCAATTATCGAAACTATATTTTCCTATAAATAAAGCTCATTATTCCTTCATTTCTCACCAATTCACAAAAGCTTTAGAAGCGATTATTATAGCGAGAGAAAAAGAAGAAGAAGTCTCTGCCACCTCACTATTCCAAAGATCCAGTTTTTTCAAGGTAGGGAGTATTATTTCTTTCTTATCCACGAAGAGAAACTCACGTTATTCCATTCTTTATTATTCTATTGGAATAACTCAGATACATGCTACCCTATACTTGGTGAAATTCTTACATTATTCCATTCTTTATCATTCTCGTTGGAACATCCTGTGCAATGCTTACGCCCAAACCTAGTTCCATTATTTATCATTTCGTTGGAACATCTGCTCACATGTGTTCTACATGGGACTGGTTAAAAGTCTTTATTATTCATTGGAATATCCCGTGCATGCGTTTCTGGTGGGACCGATTCCGCTCTTTATTATTACTGTTAGAATATTCATGCATGCGTTTTACGCCGATTGATTCTCGTTATTTATTATTTTGTTGAAATAACCTGCCTGTGCGGTCTATCGCATGCCTGGTGATTTCTTTTGTTATTCCATTCCTTGTTATACTCAGTTGGTTAAGGTTTTGACTTCTATACTCCATGAAATTAGTGGAATATCCTTGATATTTGCGCTTCATCCAGTATCTTTTCATGGAAATATTCTTTGGAGTATTCTTGAATTTTTCTCTACAAAGCAGTATCATGTTGACAATTTGGACATTATTAGTTCTTGTATAAATTAATTCTTGAACTTGTTTTATTGAATTCTTATATTATTGTCATCATCCTCATGTTTATATTTTTTTGAAAGTCATCTGTGGTCTGTAGTGCATAGATGGACTTGGTATGATTATGACCAGGGATTATTCGGTGTAATCATGAACGTAATGTTACAAATGATGTGGTAAAAGCCCTCATTGGCCCGTAGTGCATTGATGGACAGTTGTTGGCATGACCATGACCATTAATGAATACACAAATATTCTTGGCCCGTAGTGCATGGATAATTGTGGTCGTGATACTAAAGAATATCCTTGGCAGTAGTGCAAGGGATGATTCGATGATGTGGATTATTTATTAAGTCGAGTCCAAATGATAAAAGTGATGAAAACCTTTTAAATCATAAAGATAGTAGATTTTATTCTCTACTTGACTCTTTAATGGATTGTTGTTCTACGTAGTTAAACTTGATGGTTGTTATATTATATCGGTTTAACATTTTGTTGAAGGCTAACGATAATATATTTTGCATTATCTTAGTCATAATATTTCTCTATTGGGCTAGTTGAGCTCACCCTTTTACTTTTATTGTTCTCTTGAGTGAAATGAAGAACGTAGCGAGGACTAGTCGGGAAGCGGAATGACGGACGGATGATAACATTAGTAGTCCTCACTATTCCGGTGAAATAGTGGGAAAATAAATGTAATAATATTGAATTTGAGTTTCATATATTGTCTAGCGACAATATTTGTATTAAAACTCACGAATTTATGTTTTGTCGTATTTTGCACGACAGTTGTATAATTAAGTTGTATTTATATTACGTACCATGTATTTGGTGACTTAGAATGAGTGATGTATACCTATTTTGGGGGCGTCACGGTTGATATCAAAGCTTAGGATATGATCCCCGCTAAGATGTGAGACTAGAACTAGGAGGGGAGAGACGGGGAATTCCTTCGCTAGTATGACCTACCTAATTTTTTGGTATTTAATTGGTTGGTCAGAGTATAGAGATAATATGTTGCATGTCAATTAACCCTTGTTTTGTGGCGAGATTTGAAAATGGCATCCGAGAATATTGAGAATAGCAATGGGGCACAAGAGAATTGAGTCTCCACAGATCAACAATCGTAATAACGTGCATCGTGAAGGCGACAATCCTTATGCAAACAACAACACCGACCAAATGATGAACGATGGAATGTTCGGAGGCTTTTATGCAATTCATGCAACATCAAAGAGAGCGGCTCTTGTTCAAAATATAGGTGGAAACATCGAAACTCTCGAAGCGGTCACCGCTAAAAGTTCAAGGAGCTGGGACCACCCGAGTTTATTGGAGAGCCAAAACCACTTAAGGCGGAGCGTGGATAAAGCAGATCACCAAGATATTTGATGTCTTGGGATGCTCCGAGGAGCAAAGGTTCTCTTCGCCACCTTCACGTTTGCGTGAAGAAGGCGATTCTTGGTGGGAATCAGAAACGCATCGTACCGACGCGACTCAAGATGTCTTGGGAGAAGTTCCAAGAGCTATTCAACGACAAGTACTTTCCGAAAGTATTCGTCACATGAAAGAGGTGGAGTTTATCAAGTTGGAGCAAAAAAATATGACTGTGTCGCAATACGAGGCTAAATTTGCGGAGTTATCCTGGTTTGCATCCCATTTGGTCGATAATGAGGAACGAATGACAAGAATGTTTTTAAGAGGTTTGAAACCGGAGATACGTCAATATCTTATTTCTCATAAACTGTGTTTGTACTCAGATGTTGTAAATAAGGCTCAGTTATTGGAGTGCAGTAACGAGTCAACGCAACTAAGAGAAAGCAGCCGGCAACATGAAAATACCAGTGGTATCAGTCATCGAAGCGGTGACAACAAATTTGGAGGGAATCAACATGCCAGAAATGGTAACCACTTTGGTGGTAATCATGACCAAGACAGTAAAAATGGATATTTCAAGAAAAGGAGATTCAACAATGATGGAAAGACGTCAGCACCAGCAACCGTGGTTAAGGAAGGAGAACGACCACCTATCATATGCTTCAAATGCGGAGGGGAGGGACATATCAGTCCAAACTGCGCGATGCCATCCAAAGCGTGTTATAATTATGGAAAGAAGGTCACTGGCCCGATTTTTGTCGTTCACCGAAGACAAGTTCAGCTAGGATGGAGGCACCAAAGGCCGTCCCAGAAAAGTCAAAGCCGGTGACGCAAGGGAGAGCATTTGTTGTGACCTCCCATAAAGCAAGGAACCCAAACGACGTCATCACGGGTAAGCTTATCATAAACTCTAGCGAAGTCTATACCTTATTTGATACCGGTTCTACCCATTCTTTTATTTCTACTACTTGCGCTCAACGATTAAATTTGACTCCGGAGAAATTAGACTTTGACTTATCTGTTGAAACTCCGTTGGGAGAAACCTTCATTACATCCACTGTTTATAAGTCTTGTTTGGTTCAAATTGGTACCCTCACATTACCTGTCGATCTTATTTCATTGAAAATACTTGCATTTGACGTGATTCTAGGGATTGATTGGTTAACTACTCATCATGCAAAAATTGATTATTTTCGTAAGGTTGTTAGTTTTCATATTCCTAACCAACCTATTATGCGAATTCAAACAACTAAACCATTAAATCAATCAATGTCATTTCAAGCCATAAAGCTATTCGTTTATTGAAAAACGAATGTTAAGCTTTCTTAGCTCATGTCACGGATCTAAACAAAAATAAATCGATTTTGAATGATATTTCATTGTTAATAAATTTCTGACGTATTCTCGAAGAACTTACGGCCTACCCCAGGCGTGAAATTGAATTTTGTATCGACCTTGAACCCGGTACAAAACCTATTTCAAAAGCCCCATATCGAATGGCTCCTATTGAACTTCAGGAGTTAAAGACCCAGTTGCAGAAATTGTTAGACATTGGTTTCATTCGTCCTAGTACATCTCCTTGGGGTGCTCCTGTTCTATTCGTGAAGAAAAAAGATGGGAGTATGCGACTTTGTATTGATTATCGGGAGTTGAATCATGTCACCATCAAAAATAGGTACCCATTGCCACGTATTGATGACCTGTTTGACCAGTTGCAAGGCGCCAAATTCTTTTCAAAGATTGATCTTCGTTCAGGATATCATCAATTGAAGATTAGAACCGATGACATTCCAAAGACGGCTTTCAGAACTCGGTACGGGCATTATGAATTCCTAGTCATGTCCTTTGGATTGACTAATGCTCCTGCTACCTTCATGGATATGATGAACCGAGTATTCAAGGAATATTTGGATCATTTTGTGGTCATCTTTATTGATGACATCCTCATATATTCCAAAAGCCGTGAAGATCATGAGCAACACTTGAGGCTGATACTTCAAAAGCTTTGTGAAAACAAGCTATATGCCAAGTTGAAGAAATGCGAGTTCGGCGAGGAAGTTGCATTCCTTGGGCACATGATATCAAATCATGGGATATCTGTTGACGACCAAAAAAATTGAAGCAATTCAAAGTTGGGAGCAACCTAAATCGATGGCCAAGACGTAGCTTTCTCGGCTTAATTGGTTATTATCGGAGATTCATAGAAGGGTTTTCTCGAATCGCTACTCCATTAACTCAGCTGACTCGAAAAGATACAAAATTTGGTTGGAGCGTGGAATGTGAGAAGAGTTTTCAAGAACTCAAGAGGAGACTCATTTCAAAGACTTACGACAATACCATCGGCTCGGAGGATTTGTCATCTACAGTGATGCTTCGGGCAAAGGGTTAGGATGTGTTCTCATGCAACATGGGAAAGTCATAGCCTATGCCTCACGGAAACTCAAAGAATATGAGAGGAATTATCTTACTCATGATCTAGAGTTGGCATCTGTCGTTTTTGCGCTTAAAATTTGGAGGCATTACCTGTATGGGGAGAAAGTGAAGATTTATACGGATCATAAAAGACTCAAATATTTCTTCACTCAAAAGGAACTCAACATGCGACAACGACGTTGGCTCGAACTGTTGAAAGATTATGATCATACTATTCAATACCATCCTAGAAAAGCGAACGTAGAAGCTGATGCACTGAGTAGAAGATCATATGCGGGTACGAGTGTAATATTGTCAACGCAAAGGCCCATTTTGTATGACTTGCAAAGGATGGAGTTAGAAATAAAGACTCCAAGGACCCATGTGATGATGGCGAATATACGAGTAGAACCGAGCTTTAATCGATAAAGTTAAAAAGTCGCTCAAGCTACGGACACTGGAGCCGATGCGTATGAGGAAGAAAGTACAAGAAGGTGCTATCGCTGGAAGCAAGAATCGATGAAGAAGGAATACTTGAGTCAACTCTGACTTTGTGTTCCTAACAACCACGATTTAAAGTATAAAATCATGATGGAGGCGCATGATACACCGATTTGTAATCCATCTCAGGAGTACCAAAATGTATCGTGATCTTGACATACATTTTGGTGGAGCAATATGAAGAGAGAGATAGCGAATTTATCTCAAGGTGTTTAACTTGTCAACGAGTCGGCGAGAGCATCAAGTACCAAAAGGTCCATTGCAACCACTTGAAATTCCAGAATGGAAGTGGAAACACATTACCATGGATTTTGTTCTTTGGTCTTCCCAAGGTTTCTCAAGGCATAGATGCAATTTGGGTCATTGTTGATAGATTGACCAAGTCCGCTCATTTCCTACCTATACGAGAAACTTATACACTTGAACGTCTTGCTTTCGTATGTACATAAACGAGATTGTAAGGCGCATGGTGGTATGCCAGTATCCATAGTTTACGATCAAGACCCAAGATTCACTTCAAGATTTTGGGTTAGTTTGCAAAAAGCTATAGGCACGGATTTACGATTTAGCTCGGCATATCATCCTCAGACGGACGGACAGTCGGAGAGGACCATTCAAACTCTTGAAGATCTATTAAGACTATGTGTCCTTGACTTCAAGGGAAGTTGGGATAAGTTCCTACCATTGGTGGAGTTTTCCTACAACAACAGTTATCAAGCAAGTATTGGCACGGCTCCATTTGAGGCGTTGTATGGAAGAAAGTGTCGTTCTCCAGTATGCTGGGATGAAGTGGGTGAAGCAACGTTATTTGGACCGGAGTTGGTACGTATGACTACGGAAAAGATTCAAACGACCCGACGATGTATAAAAACCTCATAAGATCAACAAAAGAGTTATGCCGATCTTCATCGAAAGGACGTGGAATTCGATATTGGAGATCATGTGTTATTGCGTGTTGCTCCATGGAAGGGAGTTACGAGATTTGGAAAGAGAGGAAAGCTCAACCCTCGATTCATTGGCCCATTTTTAATCCTCGATCGAGTAGGAACTGTGGCGTATAGACTCGCTTTACCACCATGTATGTCTCGTGTTTATAACGTTTTTCACATATCTATGTTACGTAAATATGTGAAAGACCCGAACCACATTATTGAATTAGAACCAGACGAGATAGAGGAAGATTTAATGTATGAAGAGTTACCTGTTAAAATCTTGGATAAAAAGGATCATATTCTACGCTCCAAGGTTATACCTCAAGTCAAAGTTTTGTGGAGAAACCACGATGTGGAAGAAATGACCTGGGAGTTAGAATCTGAGATGAAATCAAGATATCCTTACCTCTTCGACATACCAGGTACGCACCCTAATTTCGAGGACGAAATTTCATAAGAAGGGGAGGTTGTAAGACCCCAACTTTTTGAATAAAGATTAAATTTTCTCAAAATATATTTTTGAATATTATGGTGTGGATTTGATATAATGTTATAGTTGTGGGTAATATTTATAAATTTTTCAAAGTACGCAAGTTGTTATATAATATTCGATTGGTCGGGGAATATTCGTTTTAACGAGAGAATATTATACAACAACAAGACAATCATCATTGGTGGACCCCCACAACGGAATTATTATAGGATTGAGAAAATGAAAAAATACTTTATGAAAATAACGGTGGACGTTTTACCGTTAACTGCTGAAACACACCGGTGTTTAAAAGTACAATAATCTGGCGTGGTTGCATAGAAGCACACTTACGGTATTGATTATTGATGCTTACGTGAGAAGTCACTCGGTTATACTCAATTATTGCTACGAGAATTATCGCATCATATCTCTCATATTATTGATTCAATTATTATCACAAAGATTATCATTTGCATAATATTTTATATTATTAAATCAATAATTGAGACGACAAAGTTATTCATATTATTATTTGCAATATTGACAATGTCTAGAAGTTCTGTCAAGGAGAGGTTTGGTCACCTAATTGCGTGCCAATAGGGAGAAATCCTTATCGGAAAGCCCCCTCTTTCCTGGGAACGACCTGGTTGTTAAATATTGTGAGTTATAATATTAATGATGAATAAGTTGTGTTGATTAAAAATAAATTTTGATAGTTTCATTGTGTTGGGATTATTAGTGTTAGTGGAAATCGACATCTATTCCGATGATAATTGATGTCTAGGAGTTATATTGATAAATCGGGTAATTTATCGGATAAATGAGCAATTAATTGCTACTAATTCACATACTTATATAACTATTTGTTCACATGTGTGTACTATTGAATCACATTATTTACTATTAGGGGAGTTGGTGCAAGATTGATAATACTTACATGACTAAGTGAAAATGGAGGTATAGATGGAGGTACTATACTGTAATTTGTATTTTTCACATGATTATACTATTGATTCATATGATTGAACTATTAATTCACATTATTTACTATTAGGGGAGGTGGTGCAAGTTTGATAATACTTGCAGGACTAAATTAAAAATGAAAGAAAAGTTGGAGGTATTGTCTTTGTAATTTTTCGAGCCCCCAAAGCGTGCAATTATCGAAACTATATTTTCCTATAAATAGAAGCTCATTCT
Organism: Panax quinquefolius; assembly: GCA_020205615.1. Taxonomy (NCBI): domain Eukaryota; kingdom Viridiplantae; phylum Streptophyta; class Magnoliopsida; order Apiales; family Araliaceae; genus Panax; species Panax quinquefolius. Next base: position 89,722,178 of record CM035174.1, on the reverse strand, counting down.
TCCTTCATTTCTCACTAATTCACAAAAGCTTTAGGCGATTATTATATAGAGAAATTATAGAGAGAAAGAAGAAGAGAAGTCACATACCTCACTATTTCAAAGATCCGCTTTTTCCAAGGTAGGGAGTATTATTTCTTTCTTATCCATGAAGAGAACTTTTGTTATTCCATTCTTTATTATTCTATTGGAATAACTTGTATCTGTGAGCTACCCTATACTTGGTGAAATTCTTACATTATTCCATTCTTTATTTTCTGCTGAACATCACATCGAAAGCGTTTACGCATGGGACTGGTTCCATTATTTATCATTCATTGGAACATCCATGCATCAGACGTTTTCACGTCGGACTGGTTAAAATCTTTATTATTCTGTTGGAATATCCCATGCATGTTTTTACGCCGGACCGATTAAAATCTTTATTATTCATTGGAATATCCCATCTCATGGGTTTTGTGGGACCTAATTCCGTTATTTATTATTCTGTTGGAATAACCTGTCTGTGCAGTCTATCATATGCCTGGTGATTTCTTTTGTTATTCCATTCCTTGTTATACTCAGTTGGTTAGGGTTTTGACTTATATACTCCATGAAATTAGTGGAATATCCTTGATATTTGCGCTTCATCCAGTATCTTTTTATGGAAATATTCTTCGGAACATTCTTGAATTTTACTCTACGAAGCAGTATCATTTTGACAATTTGAACATTATTAGTTCCTATATAAATTAATTCTTGAACTTATTTTTATTGAATTCTTATATCATTGTCATCATCCTCATATTTATATTTTTTTGAAAGTCATCTGTGGCCTGTAGTGCATAGATGGACTTGGTATGATTATGACCAGGGATTATTCGGTGTAATCATGACCGTAATGTTACAAATGATGTGGTAAAAGCCTTCATTGTCCCGTAGTGCATTGATGGACAGTTGTTGGCATGATCATGACCATTAATGAATATACAAATATTCTTGGCCCGCAGTGCATGGATAATTGTGGTCGTGATACTAAAGAATATCCTTGGCCGTAGTGCAGGGGTGATTCGATGATGTGGATTATTTATTAAGCTGAATCCCAGCGATAAAAGTGATGAAAAATCTTTTAAATCATAAAAGATAGTAGATTTTATTCTCTACTTGACTCTTTTAATGGATTGCTTGTTTCGCTGCAGTAAAACTTGATGGTTGTTATATTATATCAGTTTAACACTGTTGAAGGCTAACGATAATATATATTCGCATTATCTTAGTCATAATATTTCCTCATTGGGCTAGTTGAGCTCACCCTTTTACTTTCATTGTTCTCTTCAGAAATGAGAAGCGTAGCGAGGACTAGTCGGGAAGCGGAGTGACGGACGGATGATGATAGCATTAGTAGTCCTCACTATTCCGTGAAATAGTGGGAAAATAAATGTAATATTATTGAATTTGAGTTTGTATATTGTCTAGACGACAATATTTGTATTAAAACTCACAGTTTATGTTTTGTCATACTTTGCACGATAGTTGTATAATTAAGTTGTATTTGTATTCTGTACCATGTATTTGACGACTCAAAATAGGTGATGTATATCTATTTTGGGGGCGTCACAATTTTAACAATAACAAATTTTAGATTTAGCATCCATACTATATATACATATAGTTAGTTACCTCAAACTCTGAGCACTAGAATCGAACCGAGAGATTGAGAGAGAGGGAGAGATAGAATTGGGGTTTTACAAAAGCAAAAAGAACAAACTTGATGTCTTACTCAAAAAAGGAAGAGAGATTTAGGGGGGTGTATTCAATTAAGATTTTTAAAGGCTTTTAAAGACTTTAAAAGTTTGGTTGTATTCAATCAAGACATTTAAAGAGTTTATAAAAGTTTAGTGGTATTCAATTACAACTTTTTTAATGTCTTTAAAAGTTAGGTAGTATTGAATTAAGATTTTTACAAAGTCTATAAAAGTATTTTGGTATTCAAAAAGTCATAGATTTTAAAGATTTCTATCAAATGATAGAATTTTGTGTAATTTAGAAGAAGAATTATAACTATCAACCCATATCCAAAGTCTTATCTCATCTCTAAAGATTTCTAAAGACTTCTAAATAAACACAAAGGTGGATAAAACTAGTTATTAATTGGACTTTGTCTTTTATTGGGTCAAATTAGTTATTTATTTTGTGAGACCCCAGATTTTATGAATAAAGATTTTATTTTCTCGATTTTTTTTTTTAATATTATGGTGTGGATTTGATATAATGTTATAGTTGTGGGTAGTATTTATAAATTTTGCAAAAGTATGCAAGTTGTCATATTATATTCGATTGGTCGGAGAATATTTGTTTTATCGGGAAATATTAAATGACAAGACAATCATTAGTGGACTCCACCACGTAATTATTGTCGGATTGAAAACGACAAAAATATTTTATTGAAAATATCGTGGAAGTTTTACCTTTTAATCTTCGTTGAACTACTCGGTAGTAAAAATTCAGAATGTCGCGCGTGGTTGCATAAGTAGCATTACCGGTATTGATTATTGATGTTTATGTGTTAAGTCACTCGGTTTTTGTTTTATTGGTATTATTAGTGTAATAAAATAAAATACTTTTATAAAGTTATTCTATAAATAGAATATATTATATTCTATTATGCGATAGTGTCGTCATATAGTGTCTCAGTATAGTATTTTGCATAGTAAAATCTTTTTATATAAAATGAATACTTTTATAAAGTTATTCTATAAATAGAATATATTATATTTTATTATGCATAGTGTTGCATAGTAAAAATTTTTATATATAAAATGTAATACTTTTATAAAGTTTATCATTTTATTAGACAATAATTAGAATATATTATATTTTATTATGCATAGTGTTTGTATAGTGCTGCAGATAATGTTTCAGATAGTAAAATCTTTTATAAAGTTATTCGTTTTATTAGATTATAAATAGAATATATTATATTTTATTTAAAAGATTTTGCTTTAAATATGGACCATCAGATTAAAGTAAATCAATCGGACTGATTCATGAAAGTTAGTTACTTATGCAGGTCCATTTTTCTATAAATAGAAGCTTATTCCTTCATTATTTTTTCTTACGAATTCTTTCTAAACTCTAGAGATAAACTATAGAGAGAAAAAGAAAGTATTCTGCTACTTCACTACTTATATATCCAAGACTCTTTTTCTTAAGGTAGGGAATATTATTTGTTGTACTAAGTAAAGGGTGTTATTCTTTTGTATTCATGAAGAGAACTTATGTTATTCCATTCTTTATTATTCATTAGAATAACTCAGATATACGCTGGCTACCCTATACTTGGTGACATTCTTCTATTATTCCGCCTTTACTATTCTCATTGGAATATCCTCACATGCATGCGTTTTACGTTTTAATTCTGTTAAAATCTTTATTATTATTATTCATTGGAATATCTCATTCAGGTATAATTTTACGGACTCGATTAAAATCTTATTAGTATTTTGTTTGAATAACTCATACATCGCAAGTACCGCATGCATGGTAATTTCGTTGTTATTCTATTCTTTATTATTATTCTTTGGAACATCCCTGGTCGGCGCATAATTTCACCGACTTCGTTCCGTTATTTAGTATTCTATTGGAATAATCTGTCTATGTGAAGTACCGCATGCACGGTGATTTCTTTTGTTATTCCATTCTTTATTATACTCAGTTGGTTAAAGTTTTGACTTCTATACTCCATGAAATTAGTGGAATATCCTTGATATTTGCACTTCATCCAGTATCTTTTCATGGAAATATTCTTCTGAGCATTCTTGGATTTTACTCTACAAAGAAGTATCATGTTGACAATTTGGACGTTATTAGTTCCTGAATAAATTAATTCTTGAACTTGTTTTATTGAATTCTTATATCATTGTCATCATCCTCATGTTTATATTATGTTGAAAGTCATCTGTGGCCTGTAGTGCATAGATGGACTTGGTATGATTATGACCAGGGATTATTCGGTATAATCATAACTATAATGTTACAAATGATGTGGAAAAAATCCTTATTGGCCCGTAGTGCATTGATGAACAGTTTTTGGTATGATTATGGCTATGGATTCTCTTTGGCCGTAGTGCAAAGATGAATTGTTTTATAGCATGATCAGGACCGTTGATGAAAATATGATTATCTTTAGCCGTAGTGCATGGATAATTCGTGGTCACGATACTAAAGAATATCCTCGCAGTAGTAGGCGGGGTGATTCGATGATGTGGATTATTTATTAAAGTGAGTCCCAATGATAAAAGTGATGAAAAACCTTTTAAATCATAGAAGATAGTAGATTTTATTCCTTACTTAACTCTTCTAATGGATTGTTTGTTCTGCTGCAGTTAAACTTGATGATTGTTATATTGTATCAGTTTAACACTGTTGAAGGCTAACGATAATTTATTCTGCGTTATCTTAGTCATAATATTTCTTATTGGGCTAGTTGAGCTCACCTTTCTTTCACATTTTCTTGAGTGAAATGAGAACGTAAATGGGACTAGTCTGGGAATAGAGTGAAGGTCATAGATGGTGCATTAGTAGTCCTCACTATTACGTGAAATAGTGTGATAATAATTGTAATGAGGACTCCTTTTGAGTTTGTATAATCTCTAGTAGACAATATTTGTATTCAAACTCACAGTTTATATTTTGTCGTATTATACACGACAGTTGTATTATTAAGTTGTATTTGAATTCTGTACCATGTATCTGGCGACTCAAGATGGGTGATGTATACCTAATTTTGGGGGCGTCACATATTTTATTTGGACTAATAAATATTAATATGTGATGAATAAATAATTTGGTAAAATTTGGGCCATAAAAATAATTGGATTTATTATAATTTTATTATAAGAGAATTAACAATATATATTAATAAGTAAACAAATAACTAGACCTAATCTGAATTGGTGAGGAAAAAAGCAGTCGTTCGAAAGCTTCCAATAGAAAGAAGAAAGAGATTTGTTCAACAAAGGTGAGATAAAATCATAAAACTCTCATATCAATTATAAAGATTATGTATTATAATATATGAAAATAGAAAATATAAGATGTGTATGTGTATATTTTTTTTAGTTTTCTGACATTTTAAATGAAGGAAATCACTGTTAGTTTTTGAGACATCCTCCATATTCGTTTTCAAATGTCTTTGGTGTATCATAGTAAAATAATGTAACATGTGGTTGTATTCCTGCATGACTAATTGACAGAATCGTTATCTTTCCCTTATAAAAAAGGAAAAAATGCACTGCTTTGATATACATTAGGCGCATAAAAAGGTCCACACAATCAAACAAAATTAGCAAAGTATTAAGATAAAAATTGGGTTGATAGAATCACACAATCAACATATATATATATATATATATATATATATATATATATATATATATATATAGAGTTTCCATCCACAAAGAACCGGTTGTGAGGGGAAAGCAACCCATTTTGGCTAATTATTACAAGCTCTAAACTGGCTTAAAAAAAAAAAAAAAAAAATTGTCCAAGGTAGGAGAGCTTGTAAGCGGTGGCGAAATGGAATTCTTCCTCAACAACCTACATGATGGAGACTATATATATATATATATATATATATATTAGTAAAGCAATCAATAATAAAAAGCAATCAATTATTAGTAAAAAGCATATGCATATGCATAAAGTATATATAGCTCAACGAAAAGTGAGCTTTAATTTTTAATATTAAGGTCTGTAGTTTCTAAAATTTTATTGGTATCCTAAAGTATCCAAATGTATCATGAAATGAGTAGAATAATGTGAACGCTTTCAACATATATATATAAAATTTCATGCCACAATAATATAATGAGATTTACTCTAGTTCATGAAAAAGAGTGAGATGTTGTATATATGGGCTAATTAACAATTAATATAAGTTCTAAAGATATATTAGAAGTATATAAAGTTTATCATGTCTTGATAAAAAATTTATAAAAGTCATTATTTATTTCATGAGTCTATAAAAGTCATTTTAAAAAAGTCTTTAAAGTATGTGAAAGTCATTAAAATTCCACAAATTCTACAAAAGTCTGTCGCTTAAAAAAAGTCTTTAAAAATCTTAATTGAATACAACCCGAGTTTGAGATCTCAGAACCGAGAGAGATTGAGAGAGAGAGAGGTAAATTTTTAAGGGTCAGTTTTTGCAGATCAATATTCGGCCGAAGGTAAATTTTCAACCCTTTTATTTGTTTCAGTTCAACGTTTGGTTTATTCAGATGGGTAGTTTACTCTATTTTTCTATTTTTATTGTATATGCTCTTAAAATACTATCATAAAAATCGAATCTTGAACTCAAGATTTTTAAGTTTCTAAATGTCTTGATCTGTATTCATGGTTTCTGCAAAAGGATATTCAAAGATGTCTTTTTTAGCAAATATTAGCATCGGGAAAACTGTAAATATGTATATTTTTAATGATTTTTACAGTATTTGCCAACTTACTGGTAATACAATGTCATCAAATATTGATTCTGGAAAGAGCTTTGCCAGAAGAGATAAACTTTTGGAAATTGAGTCTCAAGTTCATAAATTATGGGAAGAGAAGGATGTCTTCAAGGCTGAAGCTAAAGCAGAACCTCCGAAAGAGGGGGAAAAGTTTTTTGGGAACTTCCCTTTTCCTTATATGAATAGGAATCTTCATTTGGGTCATGCATTTTCTCTCTCAAAGCTTGAGTTTGCAGCTGCCTATCATAGATTGAGAGGAGCTAATGTGCTCTTGCCTTTTGGTTTCCACTGTACTGGGATGCCTATCAAGGCTTCGGCTGATAAACTTTCGCGGGAGATTCAGAAATTTGGTAACCCACCTGTGTTTCCTGTTGTAACAGAGGAGAAAAAAAGTGACGTGGAAGTGAAAACCAGCGAGGAAAGTGAGGGTGTACCTGATAAATTTATAGGCAAGAAGTCAAAAGCAGTGTCAAAAGCAGGGGGGATAAGTATATGTGGGAAATAATGAGAAGTTATGGTCTTTCTAATTCTGAGATTTTGAAGTTTCAGGATCCTTATTATTGGCTACCTATTTCCCTCCTCTGGCTGTCGAAGATCTCAAGAGTTTTGGTTTGGGATGTGATTGGAGGCGCACATTTATTACGACGGGTATGAACCCATTTTTCGATTCCTTTGTTAAGTGGCAGATGACGAAATTGAAAGCAATGGGGAAAGTTGTGAAGGACTTGAGATATACAATATTCTCTCCATTTGATGGCCAGCCTTGTGCTGATCATGACCGGGCTTCAGGTGAAGGTGTTATTCCTCAGGAATTCACTCTCATTAAGATGGAGGTTGTGTCACCTTTCCCCCCGAAGTTGGGAGTTCTGGAGGGTAAGAAAGTTTATCTTGCAGCTGCTACATTAAGACCGGAGACGATGTATGGGCAAACTAATTTTTGGGTGTTACCGGATGGAAAGTATGGAGCATATGAAATCAATGACACTGAGGTGTTTATTTTAACTGAGAAGTCGGCACGTAATTTGGCATATCAGAGATTGTCACGAGTTCCAGAGAAGCCAATTTGTTTACTTGAGTTGACTGGTTATGATCTGATTGGTTTGCCTCTGAGGTCTCCTTTAGCATTTAATGACATTATATACTCTCTTCCCATGCTGTCAGTTCTCACAGACAAGGGTACTGGGATTGTTACTAGTGTTCCCAGTGATTCTCCTGATGATTTCATGGCTTTGCAGGACTTGAAAGCAAAACCAGCTTTTAGGGCCAAGTTTGGTGTAAAGGATGAATGGGTTTTACCTTTTGAGATCATCCCCATTATCAACCACCCAGAATATGGAGATAAGTCTGCTGAAAAAATTTGCACAGAAATGAAGATTAAAAGCCAGAATGAAAGAGAGAAGCTTGATGCGGCCAAAAAGGTAATCTACAAAGGAGGATTTTATGAAGGAACTATGATTGCTGGGGAATATGCTGGAATGAGAGTCCAGGATGCTAAGAGTTTGATCAGGACTAAACTTTTAGAGCTTGGCCAAGCTGTTACTTACAGCTAGCCTGAGAAGAAGGTGATTTCTAGATCAGGGGATGAGTGTGTTGTGGCTTTGACCGATCAGTGGTATATTACTTATGGGGAAACAGATTGGAAGAAGGATGCTGAAAAATGTTTGGAAGAAATGATGCTCTATTCCGAGGAGACGCGCCATGGTTTTGAGCACACATTGAGCTGGCTTAATCAGTGGGCTTGCTCGCGTAGTTTTGGGCTTGGGACTCGTATTCCGTGGGACGAGGAGTTTCTTGTGGAGTCTTTTTCTGATTCAACACTTTACATGGCGTATTACACCGTCTGCCATCTGTTACAGAGAGGGGATATGTATGGTGCTGATACCTCTTCAGTGAAACCGGAGCAGCTAACGTATGAGGTTTGGGATTTTTTGTTATGTGATGAGCCATACCCCAAGTCATCAACTATTCCTTCTTCTCTTCTTGATGAGATGAAGGAGGAGTTTGAGTATTGGTATCCATTTGATATCCGAGTTTCAGGTAAGGATCTTATCCAAAATCACCTTACCTTTGCCATCTATAATCATACAACGATAATGCCCAAACATCACTGGCCTCGAGGATTCAGATGCAATGGGCACCTTATGTTGAATTCAGAGAAAATGTCCAAGTCCAAAGGGAATTTTAGGACATTACGTCAAGCAATTGAGGAATTTTCAGTTGATGCCACGAGATTTTCTCTTGCTGATGCGGGGGATGGAATGGATGATGCAAACTTTGTTTTTGAAACGGCGAATGCCGCTATATTAAGGCTCACAAAAGAGATTACATGGATGCAGGAGGTTCTTGCTTCTGAATCATCTTTAAGAGTTGGTCCACCTTCTTGCTATGCAGACCATGTATTTGCCAATGAGATCAATATTGCCATCAATATGACAGAGAAGAACTACAATGATTACATGTTTCGTGAAGCTTTGAAAACTGGGTTCTATGATCTACAGGCTGCTAGGGATGAGTATAGGTTTTCTTGTGGCTTAGGGGGAATGAACCGGGATTTACTTTGGCGGTTTATGGATGTTCCAACACGGTGAATATGTATGGAAGGAACTATTGAGGAAGGACGGGTTTGCAATTAAAGCGGGATGGCCAGAAGCCGAGTTGCCTGACCAAACTCTTAAAAAAGCCAACAAATATTTGCAAGACTCGATTGTCACAATGAGGAAGCTTCTTCAAAGGCAAGCATCTGGCTCAAAGAAGGGAAACACAAGTGCAGTAACTAATCAAAACAAACCAACAGTCGGCCTAATATTTGTGAATGAGCAATACGATGGATGGAAAAAAGAATGTCTGAACATACTGCGAGACAAGTTTGACAGTACAACCTGCACCTTTGCCCCAGACCAGGAGATCTTTAAGGGGTTTCAGCAGAGTATCGTTGGCCAGGGAGGAAATTTCAAGCAGAATCAGAAACTATGTGTAAGACCCCAACTTATTATAAATAAAATCAATTTCCTCTAATTATATTTGTGAATAATAAGGTATTAATTTGATATAATTCTGCGGTTATGGGTGAAATGTGCAAATTTTGCAAAATATACGCAAGTGGTTATAAAATAATCATTGTTGTCGGGAATATTCGTTTGGTCGTGGAATATTCTTGTTGTCGGGGAATATTCGCATTTACTCAAGCACGCTTATTTGTGGGTCCCATAATGAGAATAACCGTCGGATGAAGAAAACGACAAGTTTGAGTTTTTATAAATAACTACAGCGTAGTTATTTGCTAATTAACTTATTTGTTGGAATCCCGTGGTTAAAATATCTGATGTCTGGCGTGGATGCATAGTATTGATGAATTATTGATCCTTACGTAAGAAGACACACTACTCAATAATTATTACGATGAATTCTTGTTCAATATTTTATTTTATTGATTCAATAATTCTTTGCGTTGATATTTTATATTATTGTTGTTTCAATAATTGTCATCGCGCTTGATGATTTCCCATTATCAGATCAATAATTCATATTATTTGAATAATATTATTAGATAGCATTATTGGCAATGTCTAGAAAGTAGTTAAGGAGAGGTTTGGTCACCTAATTGCTGCTTGATAAGGAGAAATTCTTATTGAAAGTTCTCTTTCACAGGAGCTACTTGGTTGTCATAAATGTGATTACAGTAATATTATTTGTGAATAATTAATTATTAATTCATATGATAAGGAAATATTTATTTTATGTGGATATAAATGTTGGATATATTTATTGTGGTTAAAAATGAAGGAGTTAATGTTTAGGTGTTTTATCAGTATTTTTGTCGGAATGAAGGTATTAAAAATTAAACCAGTGTTTTTGAGATATATTGTGTGAGTTATAATTTTTAATCTGACCGTTGGATCGTTGCAATTTTTGGATATGTTATACATATATAAATTGAGTATACGTCCATAAATTTTGAACCGTTAAAAATGGACGTATGTTTTGTTATGAATTTTAAGAGGTGAGTGATTCAGAAATTAGGTTTATAAATGATTTTGGTGGAAAATTCTAGAATTGAGTGGGCCCCACTTGTGGTTGGTGAAGAAATGTGCTGAATTTATTTCAAATGTGGTGGATGAGAATAGTAGCAGGTAAAGCCATCAGGTTGCAGGTCAAGTCTACTAACATTTTCCTATAAATAGAGGGCTAAGTTAGAATTGAAAATCACACCAGAAACAAGTTTTTTCTCTCTCTCTCTAGATTATTGAGTGTATTTTGTGAGTATTTAGATATTTTGTGAGTTTCTATTCATCGGTGCAAGTTTCCTTCATTTTATATCGATATTAGGATCGAAATCGATATTTTGAGGTAAGGGATGTTATTTTCTTCATATATGATATTATTTCTTCAATATCATTATCGCCAAGTATTGATCCGAATTTTTATCAAATTTGGAACTTTTTGTGTGTCGGGAGTTCTTATTCACGATACTGGCCTTTATTCACGAATCGACACTATTCACCTAAAAATGAAATTTTCTTCTTTTTGTTCAAGATGTCTATTATGGTTACTATCTTTGATTGTATCCATGTTTTGATCTTTATTTTTGAATTTTGCTTCAAAATTGGTATTTATGAAGTATTATTAATCTTGGATAAACTGTTATACGAATCCCTACTAATTGTCCTTCCGTTTCACTGGATTCATTTTTTTTAAAAATATTTTTCATCATCCTCAGTCCTAAATGATGATATTACTAAATATCTTGAGTGCGTAGTGTAAAAGATAAATGATTAATCGATGAATATCTTTGGCCCGTAGTCAAAGATGAACAGGTGTTGAGATAAACATGACCAACTGGTGATACAAATGAATATCTTTGGCCTGTAGTGCAAAGATGAATATTTGATTAAAGATGTGACGCCCCCAAAATTAGGTATACGTCACCCATCTTGGGTCGCCACTTACATGGTACATAAATTCAAATACAACTTATTAACCTAAGCGTAGGTATGCAATACGACATAAAGCGTGAGTTTGAATACAAATATTGTCTACTAGATATTATACAAACTCAAAAGGAGTCCTCATTACAACTATTATCACACTATTTCACGAATAGTGAGGACTACTAATGCTATCCTCCGGACCATTACTTCGTTCCCAGACTCGTCCCGGCTATGTTCTCATTTCAAGAGAAGAAAACGGTGAAAGAAAGGTGAGCTCAACTAGCCCAAGAAGAAATATTATGACTAAGATAATGCAGAATAAATTATCATTAGCCTTCAACAAATATTAAACCGATAAAAATGATAGACAAACCGGTTTAAGCTGCGGTGAATAAGCAATCCATTAAAAGAGTCAAGTAGAGAATAAAGTCTACTATCTTTTAGGTTTTAAAGGTTTTCATCAATTTTTATCGTGAGACTCGAATTTTAATAATAAACCACCACATCTAATCATCCCCGCACTACCTGGCCAAGGATTTTCATCAAATTATCAATGGTCATGACTATCTTAGAATCACCCCGGTCATAATCATACCAAAAACTATCCATCAACGCATTACTGAGCCACCGAGGACTTTTGTCACATCATTTATATCAAGTCATGATTATACCGAATGATCCCCTGGTCATAATCATACTAAGTTCATCTATGCACGTAAGCCAAAAGATAACATAATATAACATGAGGATGATGACAATGACATAGTAATTCAATAAAACAAGTTCAAGAATTATTTAATCCATGAATTATTAACGTCCAAATTGTCAACATGAATACTTTTTTAGAGAGTAAAATTCAATAATGATCGGAAGAATATTTCCATGAAAAGATATCTTTGGATGAAACGCAAATATCGAGGATATTCTACTAATTTCATGGAGTATAGAAGTCAAAGTTTTAACTAATTTGGGTATAATAAAGAATGGAATAACAAAAGAAATCACCATGCATGCAGTACTTGCATAAGACAAAGTTATTCAAGCAGAATAATAATAACGGAACCGGTCGGTGAAATTCACAAAGCATGGGATGTTCCAACAGAATAATAAAGATGGAACGGTCATGGGTGTAAAAACACGAGATAGGATATTCCAACGAGAATGATAAAAGCGGAACCAGTCCGGTGTAAAACACACTGCAGAGCAGGATGTTCCAATGAATAATAAAAAAGCGGAACCGGGTCGGGTGTAAAACACATGCACAGGATGTTCCAGCGAATAATAGAAGAATGTCACCAAGTATAGGGTAAAGCAGCGTATACTGAGTTATTCAATGAATAATAAGCAATGGAATAACATAAGGATTTCACCAAGTATAGGGTATCGGCGTATCTGAGGTTATGTATAGGGTATGCCACTTTTACAAAGTTATTCCAACAGAATAATAATGAATGGAATAATGTAAGTTCTCTTCAAGAAGAAAAGAATAACACCCTACTACCGTAAAAAGAACCTGAATATAGAAGTAGTGAAAGTATAGAATACTCTTCTTCTTTCTATAATTTTCTCTCTATAGCTTCTCTCTATAATTTCTCTCTCTAGAGTTTCAATGAATTCGTAAGAAAATAATGAAGGAATGAGCTTCTATTTATAAGAAAATGGAATGCATAGTAACTAATCCATGAACGGTCAGATTGATTTACTTTAATCTAACGGTCCATATTTAAAGAAAAATCTTTTAAATAAAATATAATATATTCTATTTATATAAAAACATTTTACTATGCAAACACTATGCAATACTATGCAAAACACTATGCAACACTATGCATAATAAAATATAATATATTCTATTTATAGAATAACTTTAATAAAGTATTCTATTTTATATAAAAGATGTTTCGCTTTTATTACGTTAATAATACGAATAAAACAAAACATCATTATTGCTTATAATAATTCATATATTATTAATCGACAATAATGGAATCAAACTGAGTGACTTCTCACATAAGCATCGATAATCAATACTGGTGTCTTTACTATGCAACCACGCGTATTCATCGTACTTTTTACTACCGAGTAGTTCAACAAAGTAACTACGGTAAAACTTCCGCCGTTATTTCAATAAAATATTTTTGTCGTTTTCTCAATCCAAAATAATAATTTACATTAATGGGGTCCACCAATGATTGAGTTATGCGAATATTCCTGCTAAACCGAATATTCCCCGACCAATCGAATATAATATAACCACTTGCATACTTTGCAAAATTTATAAATACTACCCACAACTATAATATTATCTTAAATTCACACCATAATATTAAAAAAATTATTTCAACAAAATTTAAATCTTTATTGATAAAAATGGGGTCTCACTGATCTCCCTCCTTATGAAATTTAAGCCTCGAAATTAGGGTACGATACTGATATGATAAAGAGGTGAGGATACCTTGAATACCTTTATCGTTGAAAACATTAAATTCATTTTTGTAATCCAACTAAAGATATTCATTAACAATTCATCTTTGCACTACAAAGCGAAAAAGATATACAAGCGTAAAAAATAATAATTTGAGACGCAGCGACTTAATAGTATCACGACCACGAATTATCCATGCACTTTCTGGCCAAGGATATTCGTGTTTTCAATCTGATCATGATTATCTTAGAATAATCCTTGGTCATAATCATACCAAATCTATCAATGCACTACGACCAAAGATGACTTTTACCACATCCATGAATTAATATTTCATTCTTTGAGACTCACTCAATAATTAATCCATATCATCTAATCATCCCGTAACTACGTGCCAAGGATATTCATTAGTATCACGACCACAAATTATCCATGCACTACTACCAAAGATAATTGTGTATTCATTAAGTATCACGACCACAAATTATCCAAGCACTACTACCAAAGATAATGTGTATTCATTAGTATCACGACCACAAATTATCCATGCACTACTACCAAAGATAATCGTGTATTCATTAGTATCACGACCACAAATTATCCATGCACTACTGACCAAAGATAATTGTGTATTCATTAGTATCCGACCACAAATTATCCATGCACTACTACCAAAGATAATTGTGTATTCATTAAGATATCACGACCACAAATTATCCATGCACTACTACCAAAGATAATTGTGTATTCATTAGTATCACGACCATTAAATTATCCATGCACTACTACCGAAGATAATTGTGTATTCATTAGTATCACGACCACAAATTATCCATGCACTACTACCAAAGATAATAATGTATTCATTAGTATCACGACCACAAATTATCCATGCACTACTACCAAAGATAATTGTGTATTCATTAGTATCACGACCACAAATTATCCATGCACTACTACCAAAGATAATTGTGTATTCATTAGTATCACGACCACAAATTATCCATGCACTACTACCAAAGATAATTGTGTATTCATTAGTATCACGACCACAAATTATCCATGCACTACTACCAAAGATAATTGTGTTTTCAATTACGGTTATGATTATACCGAAACAATCCTCGGTCATAATCATACCAAGTCCATCTATGCACCACTGAGCCACGAGATGACTTTCAACATAATATAAGCGTGAGGATAATGATATAAAGAATCAATCAAATGAGATAAAGGATAAATATTAAACATTTATAATATAATTTATCCAGGATTCAAGAATATCCCCATGTTTTCAATCACTTAATAATCTCATAATCTAATATCATTAATATTATAACAATATTTTAATCACTTCTTAAATTTATAAACAATTTATCTTAATTGTTTACGCTTTTACCATATAATGCATTTAATCATTCAAAAATGTCATACTCATAAGATATTATCACCAATTATCAAATCTCTCAAAAAATATGCATATACTCTATATAAGATTCTCTAGCCATAAAATCCTATTTTCAACTTTGTTACTTCACATAACATATTTAACTCATATGTTCGTAACTAAACTATTTTCATGAAAATACCAAATCAGTCCCAAAAATATTTCTTTTCTGGGATTTAGCATAATATAGTCCCATGATGAAAATATATTTTTCTCGGAATTTTTAAAATTCATTTACTATTTTTCAAAAATTAATTTCTAATTAATTTCTTAAGAAATTAGCTACCTCAAGTTTAACTCCAAAATTCTCAAATCTTGGCAGGACCTTACACATGTTAACGTGAGCTTCTAGTTTAAATTTCATGGTCATCTGAGTTATAGAACTCCGGTTATAGCATTTTAAATCGGAAAAACCTAAATATTGAAATAGTCATAACTTGCTCATTTTAAGTCGAATGAGCTCATTTTTGGACAGGAGGTACTTTATACCATATACCTTCATGTCCCAAAAGGCCAGAATTTTTCTCATAATTTAAGTGGCCGAAACAGCCCTCTAAAATCATGGCAGTGACTTTTTGATTTTTGCAGCTTTGCACTCCTTTGCTAAAATCAGTCCACACAAAAATCTACAACACCTTTTCCAGTAATTCCACTTGGATTAGTTAGGTAACTCATAGATCTAACTCTAGGACTTGACCACACTCAAAAATTCAAAATATAATAAGAGATTTGGTCAATTGAATTTCATATACGCTTTTCACCAAAATCGATTTTCAACTCTTTGTGATTTCTAAGAAATTTTCATGTTTTCACATACTAACCAACATAACTCATCATAACACTTACTAATACCACGAATACCCATGATTTTCATTAGTCCAATGCTTTTATTATGACTTTCATCATAAACCACGAAAACTATTCATTTTAGTTGATGAAATATTTGAGGGTTTAAGAAATGGGTTTTGTACTGGGGTCAATACAAAATTCGATTTCACGCTCTAAGTAGGCTAAGAAGTCTTCAAGAATACGCCAGGAAATTTATTAATAATAGAAATATCATTCAAAACTGTGACTCTCATCCAAGACTTGGATAGTACGTCACATTGATACCAACTGTGACTTCTATCCCTTAACCTAGATAGCACCTCACAATGATACCTATAAACTTGCCATCTTCATTCACGATGTCGCCTCTGAAAGTCAAGGCGGTGCATTCCACACAAGGAAGTCAACAACGAAAGGTTCGGGGCTCTTTACTTATGGCTTGATATGACAATAATTGACTTTAGTAGTTTGGTTACTTGAATTCGCACAACAAGTTGGTTATGAATATAAAAGCTAACAACCTTACGAAAAGCATGATGAGTAGTTAACCAATTGATTCCTAAAATCACATCAAAGGCAAGTATTTTCAAAAAGATAAGATCGACAGGTAACGTGAAAGTGTTTATTTGAAACAACAAGATTAATAAACAGTGGAGGTAACGAAGGTTTCTCCCAACGAAGTTTCAATAGATAAATCAAAGTCTAACTTCTCCGGAGTCAAATTTAAACGTTGAACGCAAGCAAGAGAGATAAAATAATGGGTAGAACCGGTATCTTATAAGGTATAGACTTCGCAATTTATAATTAACTAACCCGTGCTAACTTCGTTCGGTTTACTCGCTTTTTGAGAAGTCACGAAAAACGCTCTTCCTGAAACCACCGACTTTGTTTTGTCCGTATCCGCCTTTGGTGCCACTATCCCAGCTGGACTTGACTTCACTATACGACAAAATTGAGCTAAATGACCTTCTCTTCTTGAAATTTCCACTTCTATTATCTTTGCCATGATTACCACCGAAGTGGTTACCATTCTTAGCATGATAATTCCCCCACGATGGTTATCATTGTTCTGATAGCCGTTGCCACCAGTATGATTATTATCGTGTTGTTGGTCGTTACCTTTTGGTTGAGCTGACTCATTATCGCGCTCCAATAACCGAGCCCTATTCACAACATCTAAATACAAACACTGTCACAAAACAAGGGTTAATTAACATATCACATTTTATCCCTATACTCGTGACCAATTAAATACCAAATAAACTTAGGTAGGTCATACTAGCGAAAAGAATTCTCTCTCTCCTCCTAGTTCTTATCTCACATCTCACCTGGGATCATATCCTAAGCTCGATACCAACCGTGACGCCCCAAAATTAGGTATCGTCACCCATCTTGGGTCGCCACTTACATGGTACATAAATTCAAATACAACTTACTAACCTAACTGTCAGTGTACAATACGACATAAAGCGTGAGTTTGAATACAAATATTGTCTACTAGATATTATACAAACTCAAAAGGAGTCCTCATTACAACTATTATCACACTATTTCACGAATAGTGAGGACTACTAATGCTATCCTACGGACCATTACTTACGTTCCCGCTACTGTCCCGACTATGTTCTCATTTCACGAAGAGAACGGTGAAAGAAAGGGTGAGCTCAACTAGCCCAAAGAAGAAATATTATGACTAAGATAATGCGAGAATAAATTATCATTAGCCTTCAACAAAGATGTTAAAGCGATAAAATACAATAGACAAACCGGTTTAAGCTGCAATGGAATAAGCAATCCATTAAAAGAGTCAAGTAGAGAATAAAGTCTACTATCTTTTAGGTTTTAAAAGGTTTTCATCAATTTTATCATTTGAGACTCAAATTTTAATAATAAACCACCACATCTAATCATCCCCGCACTACCACGGCCGGGGATTTTCATCAAATTATCAATGGTCATGACTATCTGAATCACCCCCGGTCATAATCATACCAAAAACTATCCATCACTTGCATTACAGTGCCACCGAGGACTTTTGTCACATCATTTATATCAAGTCGTGATTATCTTAGAATGATCCACGGTCATAATCATACTAAGTTCATCTATGCGACGTAAGCAAAGATAACATAATATAACATGAGGATGATGACAATGACATAGTAATTCAATAAAACAAGTTCAAGAATTATTTAATCCATGAATTATTAACGTCCAAATTGTCAACATGACATTGTTTAAGTAGAGTAAAATTCAATAATGATCGGAAGAATATTTCCATGAAAAGATCTTTGGATGATGAAACGCAAATATCAAGGATATTCTACTAATTTCATGGAGTATAGAAGTCAAAGTTTTAACCAATTGGGTATAATAAAGAATGGAATAACAAAAGAAATCACCACGCATGCGGACTTGCATAGAACGAGTTATTCCAGCAGAATAATAATAACGGAACCGGTCGGTGTGAAATTCACAATCGAAGCGAGGATGTTCCAATGAGAATAATAAAGATGGAACCGGATCCGGTGTAAAACACACAGATAGGATATTCAATGAGAATGATAAAAAGCGGAACCGGTCAGAATTGTAAAAAACACGAGCATGGATGTTCAACAGAATAATAAAAAAGCGGAACCCAGTCCGGTGTAAAACACACGCATGAGGATGTTCCAACAGAATAATAGAAGAATGTCACCAAGTATAGGGTAAATGGCGTATACAAAAGTTATTCCAATGAATAATAAGCAATGGAATAACATAAGGATTTCACCAAGTATATAGGGTATGCCAGCGATACAAAGGTTATGTATAGGGTATGCCACTTTTACAAAGTTATTCCAATGAGAATAATAATGAATGGAATAATGAAGTTCTCTTCAAGAAGAAAGAATAACACCCCTTACCTAGTAAAAAAGAACTGAATATAGAAGTAGTGAAGTAGCAGAATACTCTTCTTCTTTCTATAATTTTCTCTCTATAGCTTCTCTATAATTTCTCTCTCAGAGTTTCAATGAATTCGTAAGAAAATAATGAAGGAATGAGCTTCTATTTATAAGAAAATGGAATGCGTAGTATGCTAATCCATGAACGGTCCAGATTGATTTACTTTAATCTAACGGTCCATATTTAAAGAAAAATCTTTTAAATAAAATATAATATATTCTATTTATATAAAAACATTTTACTATGCAAACACTATGCAATACTATGCAAAAACACTATGCAACACTATGCATAATAAAATATAATATATTCTATTTATAGAATAACTTTAATAAAGTATTCTATTTTATATAAAAGATGTTTACATTTTATTACGTTAATAATACGTAATAAAACAAAACATCATTATTCTTATAATAATTCATATTATTAATCGACAATAATGGAATCAAACCGAGTGACTTCTCACATAAGCGCATCAATAATCAATACTGGTATGCTTCTTATGCAACCACACGTGACATCGCATTTTTACTACCGAGTAGTTCAACAAGTAACCACGGTAAAACTTCATAGATTATTTCAATAAAATATTTTTGTCGTTTTCTCAATCCAAACAATAATTACTCGTTGTGGGGTCCACCAATGATTGAGTAGTTGTACGAATATTCCCTGCTAAACCGAATATTCCCCGACCAATCGAATATAATATAACCACTTGCATACTTTGCAAAATTTATAAATACTACCCACAACTATAATATTATCTTAAATTCACACCATAATATTAAAAAAAATTATTTCAACAAAATTTAAATCTTTATTGATAAAATCTGGGGTCTCACAAAAGATGTATATTGATTGTTATTACTGGGGATAAAATATTGATGATGGACTTTTAAATATTAGAAGATAGTAGAACTCATTCTCTACTTGACTCTTCTAATGGATTCTTTATTTCATTGCGATTGTTGATCTAAAACTTGTTGGCTATTATATTTTATCGATTTTTCCTGTTGAAGACTAACGATAATTTTTGTATATTATCTTAGTCATAATATACTTTTATTGGGCTAGTTGAGCTCATCCTTTTCCTTTTGTTCCATTTTCTCGGGAGGTGAGAACATAGCGAGAACTATGGGTCGAGTCTGAGTGATGGTTCTAGAAAGATGTTTTAGCGGTCCTCACTATTTACGTAAAATAGTGTTTGAATAATTGTAACGAGGACTTATTTGAGTGTGGATATTATCAGAAGACAATATTTATATTTAAACTCATAGTATGTGTTGTCGTATTTTGCCACGACAATTGTATTATTGAAGTTGTAGTTTGCTTTACGTACCATGTATTTTTGACTTCGAGAATGGGTGTTGTATACCTATTTTGGGGGCGTCATAGTTAATATCGAGCTTAGGGATATGGTCTGGCGGAGATCGGGGAATAGAACTAGGAGGGAGAGATGAGTAAATCCTTCGCTAGTGTGTCTTATCTAAGCTTATTTGTTGATCGGTCATGTCTGAGGATATTATGTGATATATTAATTTGTTTAATTAACCCTTGTTTTATGGCAGTATTTAAGAATGGCCACCGAGAACGTTAACAATAGAGTGTATGAGGCGTGGAACAACCTTTAGTTACAAAACCAGAGAACGTGCAGCAGAAGACAATATTCCTCCCGTAAACAACACTACCGAAAGCAAACGATGAATGATGGAATGTTTAGGAGCTTTTTGTAGTTCATGCAAAACCGCAGACGAGGGAGACTCATGCACAAAATACGGCGTGGAAATGATAAGCAAATGCGCGGCTTGTCACAAACCAAGCGATTCAAGGAGTTAGGACCACGAGAATTTAAGGGAAGCCGGATCCGATCACGACGGAAGCGTGGGTCAAGCAAATTACCAAGATATTCGATGTCTTGGGATGACGGAGGAACGAAGGTTCCATTCGCCACTTTTATGTTTCGCAGATGAGGCGGACTCATTGGTGGAAATCGTGAAGCGTGCACTCACCCACCAAGACTCAAAGATGTCTGGGAAAGCGTTTCAAAAACTATTCAATGACAAGTACTTTCACGAAATTATTCGTAATATGAAGGAGGTGGAGTTTATCGACCGAATAAAACAAATGACGGTGTCCCAAAGACAAGGTGAAGTTTGCAGAGTTATCCAGGTTTGCACCTCATTTGGTCGAAAATGAGGACGAATGACGAGGATGTTTCGAGAGGTCTAAAGCCGAGATTTGGCAATATCTTATATCTCATAAATTTTCTTTATATTGGATGTTGTAAATGAGGCTCAATTATTAGGCGAGATAATGAGTATGTTCAACCGAGGACCACAACTGTGGTCATCGGGTGACAACCTTGATCATCGAGCGATGATAATCAACGAGGAGGAAAAATCTTTAACAAAGGCGGTAACCACTCGGGTGGTCATCGTGGCCGTGATAATAGGAGAGGTGAGTCAAGTGGAAATTTCAGAAGAGGAGATTTAACAATGACGGAAGACATCAACAAAGCAAAGACCAAAGACCAACAACAAATTCTAGGGGAGGAGAACAACCGCCGGTTAGATGTTACAAATGCAGGAAAGAGGACATATCAACCCAAACCGTCTCCACAACAATCCAAGGTATGATATGTTGTGGAAAGGAAGGCCACATAGCTCGGGATTGTTACGTAGCAAAACCAAGTTCAACGGGGATGGTGACTCCAAGGGTCGTCCGGATAAGTCGAAAAATCACGTTCTGGAAGAAGCGTTTGTCGTGATCGCCAAAAACACGAGGAACCCGAACGAGGTGATTACTGGTAAGCTAATCTTGAACTCTTGTGAAGTTTATACCTTACTAGATACCTGGTTCTACCCATTCTTTTATCTCTCCCGCTTGTGCTCAACGTTTAAACTTGACTCAGGAGAAATTGGACTTTGACTTATCTCATTGAAACTCGATTGGGTGAAACCTTCGTTACATTTACAATTTATAAATCTTGCATGATCCAAGTTGGCACTATCACATTACCTGTTGATCTTATATCTTTAAAGATACTTGCTTTTGATGTGATTTTAGGAATTGATTGGTTAACCACTCATCATGCCAAAATTGATTATTTTCGTAAGGTTGTTAGTTTTCATATTCCTAACTTGACACATACGTAATTCAAACAACTACACCACTAAAATCAGTCACTATCATATCAAGCCATAAAGCTATTCATTTATTGAAAAATGGATGTCAAGCTTTCTTAGCCCATGTTATGGATTTGAACAAAGACGAGTCAGATTTGAATAATATTTCTGTTGTTAGAGAATTTTCTGATGTATTTCCTGAAGAACTTCCCTGGCCTACCCCCGAGCGTGATGTTGAATTCTTTATTGACCTTGGAAATGGGTACAAACCCATTTCTAAAGCCCCATATCGAATGGCTCCTATTGAACTTCAGGAGTTAAAAGTCCAACTACAGTAATTGTTAGACATAGGTTTTATTCGTCCTAGTACATCTCCTTAGGGTGCTCCTGTTTTATTCGTAAGGAAGAAAGACGGGAGTATGAGATGTATTGATTACCGAGAATTAAACCATGTCACCATCAAGAATAGGTATCCGCTACCTCGCATTGATGACTTGTTCGACAAGTTGCAAGGAGCACAATTCTTTTCAAAGATCGATCTTCGTTCTGGATATCATCAATTGAAGATTAAAAGCGAGGATATTCCAAAGGCGCCGAGAACTCCGATGCGGGCATTATGAATTCTTAGTCATGTCTTTTGGATTGACTAATGCTCCCGCCGCTTTCATGGATATGATGAACCTTGTATTCAAGGAATATTTGGATGGGTTTTTGTTGTTGTCTTTATTGTTGACATCCTCATCTATTCCAAAAGTCGTGAAGATCATGAGCACCATTTGAAGTCGATACTTGAAAGGCTTCGTGAAAACAAACTTTATGCCAAGTGAAGAAATGCGAGTTCGCTTGAGGAAGTAGCATTCCTTGGGCATGTGGTGTCAAAACATGGAGTATCTCATCGATCCCGGCAAAGATTGAAGCGAGACAAAGTTGGGAACAACCAAAAGTCGATTGGTAAAAGTGCGTAGCTTTCGGGCTTAGCTAGTTATTATCGGAGATTCGTGGAAGGATTTTCTCGAATCGCTACTCCGCTTAACTTCGATTGACTCGGAAAGATACAAAATTTGTATGGAGCGAGGAATGCGAGAAGAGTTTCCAAGAGCTTAAGAGGAGACTCATTTTAAGACTGTGCTCGCAATACCATCCGAATACGGATGGATTTGTTATATCTGATGATGCTTGAGTGCAAAGGGTTAGGATGCGTGCTCTCATGCAACATGGGAAAGTCATAACCTATGCCTCACGACAACTCAAAGAATATGAGAGGAATTATCCTACTCATGATCTAGAGTTGGCAGCAGTCGTATTCGCGTTGAAAATTTGGAGACACTACTTGTATGGGGAGAAAGTGGAGATTTATATGGATCATAAAAGCCTCAAATATTTCTTCACCCAAAAAGAACTCAACATACGGCAACGACGTTGGCTTGAACTATTGAAAGATTACGATCACACTATTCAATATCATCCTGGAAAAACGAACGTAAGAGGTTAATTTATCGAAAGTAGTAAGATCATATGTCACGATACGAAAGTGCGATATTGTTAATGCAAATGCCCATTTTGTATGACTTGCAAAGGATGGATGTAGAATTAAAGACTCCAGGGACCCACATGATGATGATGAATATATGAGTAGAACCGACTTTAATCGATAAAGTTAAAGTTGCTCAAGCTACGGACCTGGAGCTGATACGTATGAAGAAGAAAGTGCAAGAAGGAGCTATTCCAGAAGCGAGAATCGATGAAGAAGGAATACTTAGATTCAACTCCAAACTTTGTGTTCCTAACGATTCTGACTTGAAGCATAGAATCATGATGGAGGCACACAACACCCCGTTTGTAATCCATCATGGGAGTACCAAAATGTATCATGATATTCGACATACATTTTTGTGGAACAATATGAAGAGAGAGAGATCGCGGAGTTTATCTCGAGGTGTTTAACTTGTCAACGTGTAAAGATCAATAGTTCATATTTTCACTACAGGCTAAATATATTAATATCTCAAAGAAATATATAATCATTTCAGAATTTATATAAACAATAATTATAACCATATTGATCAATTCACCTTTGCACTTAAGCTAAAGATATTCAATTATAAATTCAATGGTCATGATCATAACAGTCAATAATTCAACTTTGCACTACTGGCCAAAGAGAACCCATAGTTATGATCATACCAATAATCTACCCATCTTTACACTCAAGTCAAAGAGAAATTTCTTTACCAGGATTATAAAAATGTTATATGTGGTAATAAAAACAATATGATCAAAACATGGATTTAATTTCAAGACTAAGATTCATAAATCAAAGATAATTTGGTCAGAAAAAAAAACCAATTTTGTCTTGAATAGTACCCATAAATAGTAACTCGTGAATAGTAACTTATGAATAGTAACCTTGACATGAAAAAGGTAGAAATTTTACAATAAAATCCATACCAATATTTCGGTATAATGATATTGAAAGAATAATATTTTTTAAACTTATAAACAATTTATTTTAATTGTTTACACTTTACTAAATAATGCATTTAATCATCCTAAAATGTCAAACTCATAAGATTTCATCACCAATAACCAAAACCCTCATAAAAAATCTGCATATACCTCATATAGGATTCTCAAGCCATAAAATCTCATTTTCCAATTTTCTTACTTCACATAACATATTTAATTCATTTACTCATAACTAGTCCAAAAATTTCAAAATTTACAGAGTATACTTCTGTTATATACATGTACTCCCAATAAAAATTTCACCAATTTTGGAGTTAACCACAAAGAGTTATAAAGGTTTACTTTTAAAATAGTCTTTTCCCATAAAATAAATAACTCATAATCTATACATCCAAAAATCACCATTTTTGGATACAATCTAGAAAACTCATCAAATTATCATTTTAAATTTTTCCAAAATTTTTGAGGTTCAGAAAAGTTACGAAACAGGAAAACATAATAACCCTTACAATTCCTTACCTCGAAAAGCGATATTTACGACTTGAATATCTGGATACTTATTTGAAGCGAACTTGCGACGTATAACAACACCAAGATATCTAAATACTCACAAAAATATGTTCGATAATATAGAGAGAGAAAACTTCAGTTTCTGGTGTGTTTTTCAATTCTAACTTAAGCGCCTATTTATAGGAAAATGCTAGAATGCCAAAGGAGATTAAATTAATAAAATATTAGTAATTCATTTTCCTTCTTTTACGCAAGCCATCTTTGAAAAATCATCAGCCACCACAGTGGGGCCCACCAATTTAGCACATGTTTTCTACACCAACCAAAAGTGGGTCCCACCCATAATTTTAATAAAAATATTTTATTTTCCGAAACTTCAGTAATTCATAGAAAATAGCCCGTTTATCAGAAAAATATGAATTTTATGTCCATTCCACATGAAATCGATTTCTCTACAACTTTGTAGCTTTAATTTTTTTCAAATTCCAAACAGAAAATATTCGAAATCCATAAACGGAAGATTTTCAACACCTTTTAAAATTCTTAACAAATCATCCGTTAATTTTTAACGGTTCAAAATTTAATGGACATATACTCAAATTATATATATATATATATATATATATATATATATATATATATATATATATATAACATATCCAAAAATCACAACGATCTAAAGGTCGGATTAAAATTATAACTCACGCAATAGTGCTTTAAGAACACCAATTTGATATTTTAATACCTCCAATCCGACAAAATACTGATAAAACACCTCAACATTAATTCCTTCATTTATAACCACATAAATAAATCCATCATTTATATCCACATCAAATAAATATTTCCTTATCTTATAAATCAATAATTAATTATTCATAAATAATATTACAGAATCACAATAATGACAACCATGCAGTTCCCAGGAAAGAGGGGGCTTTCCGATAAGGATTTTTCCTTATTGACGCGCAATTAGGTGACCAAACCTCTCCTTGACAGAACTTTCTAGATATTGCCAATAATGTTATCTAATAATATTATTCAAATAAAATGAATTATTGATCTGATAATGGGAAATACTGTGCAGTGACAATTATTGAACAACAATAATATAAAATATTAACGTACCAATTATTGAATCAATAAAATAAAATATTGAACAGTAATTACTGTAACAATTATTGAGTAGTGTCTTCTTATGTAAGAATCATTAATTCAAAAATACTGTGCAATACCATGTGCTACTGTGCAACAACGCATATTACTTTATTTTACCCACCGGGTATTCCAACAGTGTTAATGTGAGACCCCAAATTTTATGAATAAATATTTAATTTTCTCAAAATAATTTTTTTGAATATTATAGTGTGGATTTGAGATAATGTTCTAGTTGTGGGTAGTATTTATAAATTTTATAAAGTATGCAAGTTGTTATATAATATTCATTGTTGTCGGGGAATATTCGTTTGGTCGTGGAATATTTTTACGTCGGGGGAATATTAAATGACGATTTACGTTAAACCATTTGTGGGTCCCATAACGGATAACTGTCGGATGAAGAAAACGACAAGTTTGGGTTGTGAGACCCCAGATTTTATCAATAAAGATTTAAATTTTGTCGAAATAATTTTTAATATTATGGTGTGAATTTGAGATAATATTATAGTTGTGGGTAATATTTATAAATTTTGCAAAGTATGCAAGTGGTTATATTATATTCGATTGGTGGGGAATATTCGGTTTAGCAGGGAATATTCAGTACAACGGCTCAATCATTGGTGGACCCCACAAATGTAAGGTATATGGTATAAAAAGTACCTCTGTCCAAAAATGAGCTCATTTCGACTTAAAATGAGTAAGTTATGACTATTTCAATATTTAGGTTTTTCAAACGAAAAATGCTATAACAGGAGTTCTATAACCGATGACCATGAAATTTAAACCTGGAAGCTCACGTTAACATGTGTGAGGTCCCGCCAATATTTGGGAATTTTGGAGTTAAACTTGAGATAGCTAATTTCTTAAGGAATTAATTAGAAATTGATTTTGAAAAATAGTAAATGAATTTTAAAAATTCGAGAAAAATATATTTTCATTATGGGACTATATTATGCTAAATCCCGGAAAAGAAATATTTTTGGGACTAATTTGGTATTTTTCATGAAAATAGTTTAATTCTGAACATATGAGTTAAATATGTTATGTGAAGTAACAAAGTTGAATATAAGATTTTATGGCTAGAGAATCCTATATAGAGTATATGCATATTTTTTTTGATGAGGATTTGATAATTGGTGATGATATCTTATGAGTATGGCATTTTGAATGATTAAATGCATTATATGGTAAAGCGTAAACAATTGAGATAAATTATTTATAAATTTAAGAAGTGATTAAAAAAATTGTTATAATATTAATGATATTAGATTATAAGATTATTAAGTGATTGATAACATGGGGATATTCTTGAATCTGGATAAATTATATTATAAATATTTAATATTTATCCTTTATCTCATTTGATTGATTCTTTATATCATTGACATGATCCTCATGCTTATATAGTATGTTGAAAGTCATCCGTGGCTCACGTGCATAGATGGACTTGGTATGATTATGATCGAGGATTGTTCGGTATAATCATGATAGTAATTGAAAACACAATTATCTTTGCACGTGGTGCATGGATAATTGTGGTCGTGATACTAATGAATACACGATTATCTTTGGCACGTAGTGCATGGATAATTGTGGTCGTGATACTAATGAATACACGATTATCTTTGCACGTAGTGCATGGATAATTGTGGTCGTGATACTAATGAATACACGATTATCTTTGTACGTGGTGCATGGATAATTGTGGTCGTGATACTAATGAATACACGATTATCTTTGGTAGTAGTGCATGGATAATTTGTGGTCGTGATATCTTAATGAATACACGATTATCTTTGGTAGTAGTGCATGGATAATTCGTGGTCGTGATCTTAATGAATACACGATTATCTTTGGTCGTAGTGCATGGATAATTTGTGGTCGTGATACTAATGAATACACGATTATCTTTGTCAGTAGTGCATGGATAATTTATGGTCGTGATACTTAATGAATACACGATTATCTTTGGCCATAGTGCATGGATAATTCGTGGTCGTGATACTAATGAATATCCTTGGCACGTAGTGCGGGGATGATTCGATGATATGGATTAATTATTGGTGAGTCTCAAAGAATGAAATATTAATTCATGGATGTGGTAAAAGTCATCTTTGGTAGTAGTGCATTGATAGACTTGGTATGATTATGACCACGGATTATTCGGTATAATCATGATCAGTAATTGAAAAACACGAATATCCTTGGCCAAGAAGTGCATGGATAATTCGTGGTCGTGATACTATTAAGTCGCGTCTCGGCATTATTGGTTTCTGGTTTTATATCTTTTATATTCGTAGTGTAAAAACATGAATTGTTAATGAATATCTTTGGTGGGATTGCGAAGATGAATTTAATATTTTTAACGATAAAGGTATTCAAGGTATCCTCACCTCTTATCATACAGTCGTACCCTAATTTCGAGGGCAAAATTCCATAAGGAGGGAGATTGTGAGACCCCAGATTTTTATCAATAAAGATTTAAATTTTGTCGAAATAATTTTAATATTATGGTGTGAATTTGAGATAATATTATAGTTGTGGGTAGTATTTATAAATTTTGCAAAGTATGCAAGTGGTTATATTATATTCGATTGGTGGGGAATATTAGGTTTAGCAGGAATATTCGACAACTACTCAATCATTGGTGGACCCTATTAATGTAATTATTGTCGGATCGAGAAAGCGACAAAAATATTTTATTGAAATAACGGCGGAAGTTTTACCGTTGATCTTGTTGAACTACTTCAGTAGTAAAAAACGATGAATACGTGTGGTTGCATAGTAGACACGGTATTGATTATTGATGCTTATGTGAGAAGTCACTCGGTTTGATTCCATTATTGTCGATTAATAATATGAATTATTATAAGCGATAATGACGTTTTGTTTTATTCAGTATTATTAACGTAATAAAGCGGAAAATCTTTTATATAAAGCGAGAATACTTTATTAAAGTTATTACATAAATAGAATATATTATATTTTATTATGCATAGTGTTTTTTGCATAGTGTTGCATAGTGTTTGCATAGTAAAATGTTTTTATATAAATAGAATATATGATATTTTATTTAAAAGATTTTGCTTTAAATATGGACCGTCAGATTAAAGTAAATCAATACAGATAGTTCATGGATTAATTACTATGCATTCTATTTTCCTATAAATAGAAGCTCATTCCTTTATTATTTTCTTACTTAATTCTTTGAAAACTCTAGAGAGAAATTATAGAGAAAGCTATAGAGAAAATTTATAGAGAAAGAAGAAGAGTGATACGGTACTTCACTACTTTGATATCCGGTGTCTTTTTACGGTAAGGGATATTATTTGTTGTACCCGTAAGGGGTGTTATTCTTTCTTATTCATGAAGAGAACTTCATTATTCCATTCATTATTATTACTGTTGGAATAACTTTTGTAAAAGTGGCATACCCTATACATAACCTGTGTATGTGGCGATACCCTATACTTGGTGAAATCCTTATATTATTCCATTCTTATTTATTACATTGGAATAACTTTGTATCTGTGAATCCCCTATACTTGGTGATCTTCTTACATTATTCCATTCTTTATTATTACATTGGAATATCACATTCTGTGTTTTACACCGGATTGGTTCCATTGTTTATTATTAGCATTTATTATTTTGTTGGAATATCACATTCATGTGTTTTTTACAGGACCTGGTTCCATTGTTTATTATTATTCAAAGCATTTATTATTACATTGGATCATCCTGTTGGTGTGAATTTCACACGACTGGTTCCGTTATTATTATTACATTGGAATAACTGTCTATCTTAACCGCATCGTACGGTGATTTCTTTTGTTATTCCATTCTTTATTATACCCAGTTGGTTAAAACTTTGACTTCTATAATCCATGAAATTAGTAGAATATCCTTGATATTTGCGTTTCATCCAAATATCTTTTCATGGAAATATTCTTACGATCATTCTTGAATTTTACTCTACAAAACAGTATCTTATTGACAATTTGGACGTTAATAAATCCTAGAGAAATTAATTCTTGAACTTGTTTTATTGAATTCTTATATCATTGTCATCATCCTCATGTTTATATTATGTTGAAAGTGATCTTTGGCTTACGTGCATAGATGAACTTAGTATGATTATGACGAGGTTCATTCGGTATAATCATGGCTTGATATAAATGATGTGACAAAAGTCCTCGATGGCTGTAATGCGATGATGGATAGTTTTTGGTATGATTATGACTGGGGGTGATTCGGTATAGTCATGACCATTGATAATTTGATGAAAATCCTTGGTAGTGTGGTACATGGATGATTAGATATTGTGGTTTATTCATTAAACCGAGTCTTAGTGATAAAATTGATGAAAACCTTTTAAAACCTAAAAGATAGTAGACTTTATTTTCTACTTGACTCTTTTAATAGATTGCACATTCATTGCAGATTAAACCGGTTGTCTATTGTATTTTATCGGTTTAACTTTGTTGAAGGCTAATGATAATTTATTCTCGCATTATCTTAGTCATAATATTTCTTCTTGGGCTAGTTGAGCTCACCCTTTCTTTCTTTGTTCTTTTCAGAAATGAGAATATAAATTTGGGACGAGTCTGGGAAAAGAGTGATGGTCCAGAAGATAGCATTAGTAGTCCTCACTATTCATTAAATAGTGTGACAATAAATGTAATGAGGACTCTTGAGTATGGATATTGTCTAAATGACAATATTCTATTAGAACTCTCGGTTTATGTCTTTGTCGTATATGTTACGACGGATGTATAATTAAGTTTGTATTTGAATTTATGTACCGTGTAAGTGGCGACCAAGATGGGTGGCGTATACCTAATTTTGGGGCGTCACATGGGTTATTATAAATAACGGCGTAGTTATTCACAATTAACATTGTTGGAATACCCGGTGGTTAAAATACGATGTCTGGCATTGGATGCGTAGTAGCAAATGGTATCAAGCCGCAGTATTATGAATTATTGATTCTTACGTGAAAAGCACTACTCAATAATTGTTACAAGAATTATTGTTCAATATTTTATTTTATTGGTTCAATAATTATTCGTTGATATTTTATATTATTGTTGTTTCAATAATTGTTCTTGACAAGATCTCCTTTATCGATCAATAATTCATATTATTTGAATAATATTAGAGATAGCATTATTGACAATGTCTAGAAAAGTTCACAAGGAGAGGTTTGGTCACCTAATCATGCGCCAAGAAGGAGAAATCCTTATCTAAAGCCCCCACTTTTCCGGGAACTACCCCGGTCATTATAATTGTGATTCTCGTAATATTATTTGTGAATAATTAATTATTGATTCATATGATAAGGAAATATTTATTTTATGTGGATATAAATGATGGATTTATTTATGTGGTTATAATTGAAGGAATAAATGTTGAGGTGTTTTATCAAGATTTTGTTCGGATTGGAGGTATTAAAAAATAAAAAATTGTTCTTAAAGCTCTATTGCTTGAGTTATAATTTTTAATCCGGCCGCTGGATCGTTGTGATTTTTGGATATGTTATACATATATAAGTTGAGTATATGTCCACAAATTTTTAACCGTTAAAAAGAACGTATGATTTTTTATGAATTTTAAGAGATGACTGGTTCAGAAATTGTTAAAGTATCCGAATTTATCATTTTGGTGGAAAATTCTAGAATTGGTGAGCCCCACTTTTGGTTGGTGAGAAATGTGCTCAAATTGAATTTCAAATGTGGTGGGGGGCAATAGTAGCAGGTAAAGCCACCAGGTAGCAAGTCAAGTCTGCTTCGGCGTGCTACCATTTTCCTATAAATAGAGGGTTATGTTAGAATTGAAAATCACACCAGAAATATAAGCTTTCTCTCTCTATATTATCGAGCGTATTCTTGTGAGTATTTTGATACTTTGAGTGTTGCTATACGGTGCAAGTTCCTTCAAAGACTATATCCAAAGATTCCAAATGTAAGTACTTATTTTTTTTTAGGTAAGGGTATTATTTATTTCATATTTCAAGAGATATTATTTTTCGTATTCGTATTAATATTATTTCGTTCAATATTTGCAAGAAATATTATTTTCATTTAATATTCGTAAGGAATATTATATTCGTTCAATATTCGAAAGGAATATTATTTTTGTTTAATATTCGTAAGGGGTGTTATTTTCTTCGCAAATGATATTTTCTTTCAATATCATTATCAAATATATTGATCTCAATTTTTTTTATCAAATTTGGAACTTTTCACGTTTGGGGTTACTATTAGGAGTTACTATTTACGAAGTTACTATTCATGAGTTACTATTCACGAGTTACTATTCACGAAGCTTGATGATTTTTCTTGTGGAATTTCTATCTTTTGGTGTCAGAGTTACTATTCACGTATACGACACTATTCACGAATACGACACTATTCACCGAAAAATGAAATTTTCTTCTTTTTGTCCAAGTTGTCTATTATGGTTACTATCTTTGATCAGATCCATGTTTTGATCATTATTTTTGTATTCGCTTCAAAATTGGTTATTTTGAGTATTATTGAACTTGGATAAACCGTAATACTAATCCTTAATATTTGATCTTTTATCTTATGGATTCGCTTTTCTAAAATGTTTTTCATCATCTCTCCTAAATGATGATACAAATGAATATCTTTGGCCTTGTAGTGAAAAGTTGAATGATTAATCGATGAATATCTTTGGCCCAGAAAGCAAAGATGAATGATTATTCGATGAATATCTTTGGCCCAGTAGTGCAAAGATGAACAGTGTTGAGATGAACATGACCAATGTTGAAAGTTATCTATGGCTCAGTAGTGCATAGATGGACTTGGTATGATTATGACTGTGGATTATTTAAGATAATCATGACCGTAATGTTACAAATGATGTGGTAAAAGTCCTCATTGGCCCATAGTGCATTGATGGACAGTTTTTGGTATGGTTATGGCTATGGATTCTCTTTAACCGTAGTGCACAGATGAATTGTTTTATGGCATGATCAGGACCATTGATGAATACACGAATATCCTTGGCCCGTAGTGCATGGATAATTCGTGGTCGTGATACTAAAGAATATCCTTGGCCTGTAGTGCAGGGATGATTTAATGATGTGGATTATTTTTTTAGCTGAGTCTCAGCGATAAAGATTATGAAAAACTTTTTAAATCATAGAAGATAGTAGATTTTATAATTTACTTGACTCTTCTAATGGATTGTTTATTCCGCTGCAGTTGTTGATTTAAAACTTGTTGTCTATTATATTCTATCGGTTGTTATACTGTTGAAGACTAATGATAATTTGTTGTATATTATCTTAGTCATAATATTTTTTACTGGGCTAGTTGAGCTCACCCTTTCTTTCACTGTTTTCTTCAGGAAATGAGAATATAGTGGGACTAGTGGGGAATGGATCGATTCATCCATATGGTTGCATTAGTAGTCCTCACTATTCTGTGAAATAGTGTATCAATAATTGTAATAAGGACTCCTTTTGAGTTTTTATACTCTCTATTAGACAATAGTTGTATTCAAACTCACAGTATATGTGTTGTCGTATTACTGAAGTTGTATTTATTTTTGTACCATGTATTTGGCGACTCATAATGGGTTGGGTGGAATGGACCTATTTTGGGGGCATCTCAGTTGGTATCAAAGCTTAGGGATATGATCTCTGGCTGAGATGTGAGACAAGAACTATGAGGGGAGAGACGGAGAATTCTTTCGTTAGTATGACCTACCTAAGTTTATTTGGTATTTAATTGGTGGCCGTAGTATAGGGATAATATGTTGTATGTCAATTAACCCTTATTTTGTGGCGGTGTTTAAAATGGCAAATTTAAAAATGTTAACAATGGTGTGAATGAGACCGTGGAGACACCTCTAATCACCAACCAAGTTAATGTGATTAGAGATATCCATGTGGTGATTGAGGAATTAAAAGTTGCACTCAAGCTAGTCGCAAAGGTAGCAACTGAGAGTGAGGAAGAAGAGGAACCTGAGGATGATTTATTAGAAGAACTTATTGATCAAAATATAGAATTGCAAAATCGTATTCATGAGTTAGAAGAGCATGCTGAAGAACGGCAGGCGATCGTAGAACAAAGGGATGCAACAATTCAAAATTGTATTACCCGATGTGCGATGGTTGAACAGAAGCACTCTTTGGCAGAGTATACGATATTAAAGCTGGAATCTGATAATTCAAACGTCAAGGAGCAGCTGAAAGAAGAAGTAACTGAACGAGTGAGAATGAAAGATGCATGGGTAAAAGCCACACGATGCGTTGATGTGGTGGAAAGAGAAGTCCGATCCAAGAAAGCTAAAATAGATGATATGTATTTCTCTTTTTCGACAGCAATTGGGAGAATCCAGCATCGAATTTTGAATTACCCTGACGAGGAATCGAACGAAGTTATCACGGGTTAGTTAATTATAAATTTTTATGAAGTCTATACTTTATTAGGTACCGGTTCTACCCATTCTTTTATCTCTCTTGCTTGCGCTCAACGTTTAAATTTGACTCCGGAGAAATTAGACTTTGACTTATCGGTTGAAACTCCGTTAGTAGAAACCTTCATTACATGTGATATCTAAGTATTGGATGAGAGTCACAGTTGTGAATGATATTTCTATTGTTAATAAATCTCCTGACATATTCTCGAGGGACTTCTTCGCCTACCCCTAGAGCGTGAAATCGAATTTTGTATTGACCTCAGTACAAAACCCATTTCAAAAACTCTCAAATATTTCTTCACCTAAAACGAATGTATTATGCGCTGAAGACATTGGCTCGAGCTGTTGAAGATTACGATTATACCATTCAATACCATCGTGGGAAAAGCGAACGTAGTAAATGACGATTGAAGAAGGTGAGATCGATGCGTTTAAGTGCGAATATACGAACCTACGTGAGGATAGTAAATATACGATTAGAACCGACGATAAAGTTAAAGTTGCTCAAGCTATAGACCCGGAGCTGATGAATGTGAAGAAGAAGGTTCAAGAAGGCGTTATTCCAAAAGCAAGAGTCGATGAAGAGAGGAAATTCTCAACCCTCGATTTTATTGGCCCATTTGAAATCCTCGATCGAATAGGAACTGTGGCCTATAGACTCGCCTTAACGCTAAGTATGTCGCGTGTTCATAACGTTTTTTCACGATCGATTGTTACGTAAATATGTGGACGATTCAACCACATTATTGAATTCGAATTAGACGAGATAATAGAAGATTTAACGATGAGGAGATACGTGTTAAAATCTTGGATAAGAAGGATCACATTCGACACTCAAAGGTTATACCTCAAGAGTTAGAATTTGAAGTAAAGTCAAGGTATCCTCAGCTGTTCGGCATACCAAGTACGTACGTAAATTTCGAGGGAGAAATTCCATAAGGAGGGGAGATTGTGAGAGCCCTGATTTTATGATTAAATATTTAATTTTCTCGAAATAATTTTTTTGAATATTATAGTGTGGATTTGAGATAATGTTCTAGTTGTGGGTAGTATTTTTAAATTTTGTAAAGTATGCAAGTTGTTATATAATATTCATTGTTGTCGGGGAATATTCATTTGGTCGTGGAATATTCTTTTCGCTTCGGGAATATTTCGTACGACGCAGCTACCATTTGTGGGCCCCATAACGGATAAATCGCTTGATGAAGAAAATGAAAGTTTGGGTTGTTATAAATAACGACGAAGTTGTTACCAATTAAGATCGTTGGAATACCCGTGGTTAAAATACAAGAATACGTGTGGATGCACAAAGAGATTACCAGATTGCACAATATTGTGAATTATTGATCTTACGTAAGAAGGCACTACTCAATAATTGTTACAAAGAATTATCGCTCAATATTTTATTTTATTAGTTCAATAATTGTTGCGTTGATATTTTATATTATTGTTGTTTCAATAATTGTTACTGCACAGTATCTCCTTTATCAGATCAATAATTCATATTATTTGAATAATATTATTAGATAGCATTATTGACAATGTCTAGAAAGTTCTGTCAAGGAGAGGTTTGGTCACCTAATTGCGCGCCAGTAAGGAGAAAACCTTATCGAAAAGCCCCCTCTTTCCTGGGAACGGCCTGGTTGTCATAATTGTGATTCTGTAATATTATTTGTGAATAATTAATTATTGATTCATATGATAAGGAAATATTTATTTTATATGGATATAAATGATGGATTTATTTATATGGTTATAATTGAAGGAATAAATGTTGAGGTGTTTTATCAGTATTTTGTCGGATTGGAGGTATTAAAAGATCAAATCAAATTTGTTCTTAAAGCTCTATTGCGTGAGTTATAATTTTAATCCGACCGTTGGATCGTTGTGATTTTTGGATATGTTATACATATATAAGTTGAGTATATGTCCACAAACTTTGAACCGTTAAAAATGAACGTATGATTTGTTATGAATTTTAAGAGGTGATCGGTTCGTAAATTGTTGAAGTATCCGAATTTATCATTTTGGTGGAAAATTCTAGAATTGGTGAGCCCCACTTTTGGTTGGTGAGAAATGTGCTCAAATTGAATTTCAAATGTGGTGGGTGGCAATAATAAAGAGTAAAGCCATCGTGTATCGTGTCAAGTCTCTGCTTTGTGCTACCATTTTCCTATAAATAGAGGGCTAAGTTAGAATTGAAAATCACACCGTAAATATAAGCTTTCTTTCTTTCTCTCTATATTATCGAATTATTCTTGTGAGTATTTTGATACTTTGAGTGTTGCTATATCTGGTGCAAGTTCCTTCAAGCACTATATCCAAAGATTCAAGTCGTAAGTAATGCCTTTTTCGAGGTAAGGGTATTATTTATTTCATATTCAAGAGATATTATTTTTTTCGTATTCGTATGAATATTATTTCGTTCAATATTCGCAAGAAATATTATTTTCATTTAATATTCGTAAGGAATATTATATTCGTTCAATATTCAAAAGGAATATTATTTTCATTTAATATTCGTAAGGGGTGTTATTTTCTTCGCAAATGATATTTTCTTTCAATATCATTATGCTGAAATATTGATCTGAATTTTTTATCAAATTTGGAACTTTTCATGTCGGGGTTACTATTCATGAGTTACTATTCACGAGTACTATTCACGAAGTATGATGATTTTTCTTGTGGAATTTCTATCTTTTGGTGTCAGAGTTACTATTCACGTATACAACACTATTCACGAATAAGACACTATTCACCGAAAAATGATTTTTTTTTCTTTTTGTCCAAGTTGTCTATTATGGTTACCATCTTTGATTGTATCCATGTTTTGATCATTATTTTTGAATTCTGCTTCAAAATTGGTTATTTAGGAGTATTATTGAACTTGGATAAACTGTAATACGAATCCTTAATATTTGATCTTTTATCTTACTAGATTCGTTCTCTAAAATATTTTTCATCATCCTCAGTCCTAAATGATGATACAAATGAATATCTTTAGCCTGTAGTGCAAAGATAGTAGATTTCATAGAAGATAGTAGATTTTATAATTTACTTGACTCTTCTAATGGATTGTTTATTCCGCTGCAGTTGTTGATTTAAAACTTGTTGTCTATTATATTCTATTGGTTGTTATACTGTTGAAGACTAATGATAATTTGTTGTATATTATCTTAGTCATAATATTTCTTAGTGGGCTAGTTGAGCTCACCCTTTCTGTCACTGTTTTCTTCAGGAAATGAGAATATAGCTGGGACTAGTCGGGGAATGGATTGACGGTCCAGATGGTTGCATTAGTAGTCCTCACTATTATGTGAAATAGTGTATCAATAATTGTAATAAGGACTCCTTTTGAGTTTTTATACTCTCTATTAGACAATAGTTGTATTCAAACTCACAGTATATGTGTTGTCGTATTACTGAAGTTGTATTTATTTTTGTACCATGTATTTGGCAACTCATAATAGGTTGGGTGGAATGGACCTATTTTGGGGGCGTCTCAGTTAACGGTAACGATTACGCCGTTATTTATAAAAATTCAAAATTTTCGATTTCTTCATCCAAGCGGTTATTACATTATGGGGCCCACAAATGGTCATCATTGTTGCATTGCGAATATTCCCCGACAGAAAGAATATTCCACGATCAAACGAATATTTCTCGACAACAATAAGTATTTTATAGCCACTTGCTTATTTTGAAAAAATTTCACATATCACCCTTAACTTTAACTTTTTATCGATTTAACCATTTACTGAATAGTAATTATAAGAAAAATTGATTACTTTTATTTTATAAAATTCAGGGTCTTACAATCTCCCCTCCTTATGAAATTTTGTCCTCGAAATTTACATACTTTATTTCAAAGTGTTGAGAATACCTTGTTTTCATTTCAGATTCCATCTTCCCTGTCATCATGATTTCTCCATTGCTCATCTCCTGTATTTCAGATATCATTCTGGAATACAGCTTCAAAACAAGGGTTAATTGAACAAATTAACATATCACATAATATCATGATATTATGACTGACCAACAAATAAGCTTAGGTAGGACACACTAGCGAAGGATTTACTCATCTCTCCCCTCCTAGTTACATAAAGATATAGTCAAAAACTATTTTAGAAATTAGAATCTTTGGGAAGTGCTCAAGAAAACCATCGTACATGGGAGCCCACGCGTCTAGGTTATGATAGATATCATATGTTCACAGAATTATTCTTGGGATACTCAATAGACCCCAAAGAAAAACGAGAAGATTACTATCATATTCTTTCCAATGGTGAGTCTTCTCTTGACATATCATTATCTCCACTGTCTCTAATTGAGAGTTATACTTCAACCAGACACCAAGATTATATAGGTAGTGCTCATAGATATACTCAGCAAGTGGATGAGCACAACCCTGTCTTATGATGACACGAGGTTGTATGTCATTAGACATCTTGTATGATAGTGGCAAAACACCCTTCCAAAGTTGGGTTCGCCTAACCCTATTTGATTCACCAAATGATGTATAAAATATAACATACTTTTCTATACTGTTTAGGGAGAACTCCACTGCTAGAGACCACCGTTATATTCCCTTGTTACCCCCGCTCGACCCAGCTTCACTATTATTACCTGAAAGGAATTGTGAAGCAAAAGGGTGAGCTCAATTAGCCCAGTAAAGAATATCATACCTAAAGATAAATAACTTATTAATAGCCTTCAACAGTAATAAATCAGAGATTTAGAATATATGGTAGATGATAAAAAATTTTGTGACAACCCCAAAATAGGTTCATTCCATCCAACCCATTCTGAGTCGCCAAATACATGGAACAGAAAATAACTACAACTTTGTTACAATAATTGTCGTGCAAATACAACAACACATATGCTGTGCATTTTGATACAAATATATACCAACTGTGAGTCTCATCCCAACCTTGGATAGCACGTCACAATGGCACCTTACATAAAGGTATAGTCAAAAATTGTTTTAGAAATTAAAATCTTTGGGAAGTGCTCAAGGAAACCTTCGTACATGGGAGGCCATGCGTCTAGGTTATGATAGATATCATATGGCCATAGAATTATCCTTGGTTGACCCAATAGACCCCAAAGAAAAACGAGAAGATTACTATCATATTCTTTCTAATGATGAGTCTTCTCTTGACATATCATTATCTCCACTGTCTCTAATTGATAATTATACTTCAAACAAACACCAAGATCATATAGGGAGTGTGCGTAGATATACTCAGTAAGTGGATGTGCACAACCCTGTCTTATGATGACACGAGGTTGTATGTCTTTAGACATCTTGTATGATAGTGGCAAAACACCCTTCCAACGTTGGGTTCGCCTCACCCTAGTTGATTCACCAAATGTAACTACTAAATGATGACCACCGTTCTATTCCCCTGTTACCCCCGCTCGACCCAGCTGCACTCTTATTACCTGAAAGGAATTGTGAAGCAAAAGGGTGAGCACAACTAGCTCAGTAAAGAATATCATGACTAAAGATAAATTAATTATCAATAGCCTTCAACAATAATAAATCAGAGATTTAGAACATATGGTAGATGATAAAAATTTTCAACCATAGTTGCAGCGGAACGAACAATCCATTAGAAGAGTTAAATAAACCATAAAGTCTATTATCTTCTCCACATTAAAAGTCCACCAACAATGTTTTATCCTTGTAACATTAATCAACAGTTCCTTTCCACAATTATATTAATAACTCATAATCATAATTGTAATTCTAAATTCCTCTTCGCATCCAGGACGAAGATAATTTTCATCACATGTCTTTACCTGAAACATCAAAGATCATGGTTATACCAAATCACAGTTTCTGTTTATAATCATACTAACAATTTCATCTTCAGACTACGACCAAAGATATTCATCAATGCACCATCTTTTTACAGGCCAAAGATATTCAACAACAGTCATCTTTGCACTACGGACCAAAGATATTCATCAACAATTCATCTTTGCTCTGAGGCCAAAGATATTCTCAATCACGATTCATATTTGCACTACATGCCAAATAATATTCATCAACAGTTCATATTTGCACTCTGGCCAAATATATTCATCAACGATTCATATTTCGCACTACAAAAGCCAAATATATTAATATCTCAAAGAAATATATAATCATTTAGAATTTATATAAACAATAATTATAACCATGTTGATCATTTCACCTTTGCACTTAAGCTAAAGATATTCAATTATAAATTCAATGGCCATGATCATACCAAATCAACAATTCAACTTTGCACTCATCGCCAAAGGGAACCCATAGTCGTGATCATACCAAAAATCTACCCATCTTTACACTCAAGTCAAAGAGAAATATCATCATTAGGGTAATACAAATGTTATATATAATAATAAAATCAATATAATCAAAACATCTAGATTTAATCTCAAGAGTAATATTTATAAATCAACTATAATTTGGTTAGAAAAAGAAACCAATTTTGTCATGAATAGTAACTCTGAATAAGAACCCATGAATAGTAACTTCGTGAATAGTAACTCATGAATAAGTAACTTCGTGAATAGTAACTCATGAATAGTAACTCGTGAATAGTACTCGTATTCAGTATATATAGTATCGTATCGTAAATAATGTCATATACGTAAATAGTGTCATATACATGAATAAGGTAAGATATCGTGAATAAGAACCCCAACACAAAAAGTTCCAAATTTGATAAAAATTCAAATCAATATTTCGGCATAATGATATTGAAGAAAATAATATCATTTAAAAAGAAATAACATCCCTTACTATCCCTTACGAATATAATGACAATATCCCTTGCAATCACTTATTATCTCTTACCTCAAAAAAGCAAAGACTTACATTGGATATCGGATATAATATTTAAAAAAAAACTTTGACCGATGAATAGCAACTCACCAAGTATCTAAATACTCACAAAATACACTCGATAATCTAGAGAGAAAAAGAGAAAACTTATGAATTACGGTGTGATTTTCAATTCTAATTTAGCCCTCTATTTATAGGAAAATGTTAAGACGTCAAGGCAGGACTTGACACGCTTCCCTACGATGGCTTTTACTCGCTACTTATTCCACCCACCAAAAATCACCATCTTCCCCAACAACCAAAAGTGGGGACCACCCATTTCTAGAATTTTCCACCAAAATCATTTATAAACCTAATTTTCAAATCGTTCGCCTCTTAAAATTTATAACAAATCATTCGTTCATTTTAACAGTTCAAAATTTGTGAATATATATCAACTTATATATATATAACATATCCAAAATCACAACGATCCAAGCAAGTCGGATCAAAATTATAACTCACACAATAAAGCTGTAAGAACACTGATTTGATCTTTTAATACCTCCAATCCGATAAAATACTGATAAAATATCTCAACATTAGTTCTTTCATTTATAACCACATAAATAAATCCATCATTTATATCCGCATCAAATAAATATTTCCTTATCATATAAATCAATAACTAATTATTCACAAATAATATTACGAGAATCACAATTATAATGACGGTAGTTCCGGGAAGAGGGCTTTCGATAAGGATTTTCTCACTTCTTTGGCGTATGATTAGGTGACGAACCTCTTCTTGTGAGAACTTTCTAGATATTGCCAATAATGTTATCTAATAATATTATTCAAATAATATGAATTATTGATCGATAATGGAATCTTTGTGCGATGACAATTATTGAAATATGATAATATAAAATATCAAAGCAACAATTATTGAACCAATAAAATAAGATATTGAACAGTAATTACTGTAACAATTATTGAGTAGTGCCTTCTCACGTAAGAATCAATAATTAAAAAAAATACTGTGCAATACCAGGATCAAAACGCACAACATATGTGTTTTTTTCAATATTTTATTGCATTATCATTGGTATTAAGACGATATTTTTTTCAATTATTGATCCTTACGTAAAGAAGGCACTACTCAATAATTGTTACGATGAGTTCTTATTCAATATTTTATTTTATTGATTCAATAATTGTTGTGTTGATATTTTATATTATTGTTGTTTCAATAATTGTCACTGCACAGTATTTTCCATTATCAGATCAATAATTCATATTACTTGAATAATATTATTAGATAACATTATTGGTAATGTCTAGAAAGTTCTCATCGAGGAGAGGTTTGGTCACCTAATTGCGGCGCCAAGAAGAGAGAAATTCTTATTGAAAGCCCCCTTTCCAGGAGCGAACTACTGGTTGTCATAAATGTGATTCTATAATATTATTTGTGAATAATTAATTATTGATT
Organism: Panax quinquefolius; assembly: GCA_020205615.1. Classification (NCBI taxonomy): domain Eukaryota; kingdom Viridiplantae; phylum Streptophyta; class Magnoliopsida; order Apiales; family Araliaceae; genus Panax; species Panax quinquefolius. The sequence continues at coordinate 89,679,094 of CM035174.1, read as the reverse complement.
CATATGATAAGGAAATATTTATTTTATGTGGATATAAATGTTGGATATATTTATTGTGGTTAAAAATAAAATAGTTAATGTTGAGGTGTTTTATCAAGATTTTTTAGCCGGAATGAAGGTATTAAAAATTAAACCAAGTGTTTTTGAGATATATTGCGTGAGTTATAATTTTTTTAATCAAATAGTTGGATCGTTGTAATTTTTGGATATGTTATACATATATAAGATTTATAAACAGTGGATGTGATGGTGCCAACGTGGATCAAACAAGATTTATAAACAGTGGATGTGATGAAAGTTTCTCCTAACGGAGTTTCCACAGATATGTCAAAGTCTAATTTTCTCCAGAGTCAAGTTTAAACGTTGAGTATAAGCAGGAGAGATAAATGAATGGGTAGAACCGGTATCTAATAAGGTATAAAAACTTCGTAAGAATTTATAATTAACTAACCCGTGCTAACTTCGTTCGGGTTCCTCGCATTCGGATCGGTCACGACAAACGCTTCCTTCCAGAACAATTGACTTTGTCTTTTTCCAGTATCCGCCTTTGGTGCCAATTGTTCAAATTTGGACTTGATTTCACTACATGACAAAATCGAGTTATGTGACCATCTTTTCCACAACTAAAACATACCTTGGAAGGCTGTGAACAGTTTGGACTTATATGCCCCTCCTCTCCGCATTTGTAGCATCTAACTGGCGGTCGTTCTTTTTCCCTAGAATTTGTTGTTGGTCTTTGGTCTTCCGCCGACGATATTCCGCCATCGTTAAATCTTCTCTTCTTAGATCGGACATCTCTTTCCACAATATCAACGCGTCGTGCGGATTTTATCCATGCATCACTCATTCTCACTCGTTCAGTTATTTCTTCTTTCATTTCGATTCGACTTTATCATCTTATACTACGCCAAAGAGTGCTGTACATTCAAGCATCACATATCGGGTAACACAAGCTTGAATCGTTGCATCCTTTTGCTCCACGACGGCATGTCGTTCTTCAGCCTGCTCTTCTAACTCATGAATACGATTTTGAAATTCTACATTTTGATCATATAATACCTCTAATAAACTCTCCTCAGGTACCTCTTCTTCCTCTTCTTTCTCACTCTCAGTTGTTACCTCTGCGACTATCTCGGGTGCAACTATCAATTCTTCACTCACCACATGGATATCTCTATTTCCTTCTTCTCCTGACATCATATTAGCCTGGTTGGTGACTAAAGGTGTCTCCACAATCTCATTCACTCTATTGTTAATGTTCTCAGTTGCCATTCTCAAATACTGCCATAAAACAAAGGTTAATTAAACAAATTAACAAATCACATAATACCCCTATATTATGACCAACCAACAAATAAGCTTAGATAGGACACACTAGCGAAGGATTTACTCGTCTCTCCCCTCCTAGTTCTATTCCCCGATCTCCGCCAGAGATCATATCCCTAAGTTCTGATACCAACTGTGACGTCCCCAAAATAGGTATACATCACCCATTCTGAGTCGCCAAATACATGGTACAGAAATAACTACAACTTCATTAATACAATTGTCGTGCAAAATACGACAACACATAAACTGTGAGTTTAAATACAAATATTATCTTCTAGACAATATCCACACTCAAATAAGTCCTTCTTACAATTATTGATACACTATTTTACAAAATAGTGAGGACTACTAAAACAACTGTCTTGAACCATCACTCTACACCCCGACTAGTTCCCGATATATTCTCATCTCCTGAGAAGAAAAATGGAACAAAAAGAAAAAGGGTGAGCTCAACTAGCCCAGTAAAGAATATTATGACTAAGATAATATACAACAAATTATCCTTCGTCTTCAACAGGGAAAAATCTAATAGAATACAATAGATAACAAGTTTTAGATCAACAACTGCAGCGGAAACAACAATTCATTAGAAGAGTTAAGTAGAGAATGAAATCTACTATCATCTATGAATTTAAAAGTCCATCATCGATATTTTATCCCTGTAACATCAATCAATATACATCTTAAATCAAATAGTCATCTTTACACTACAGGCCATAAATATTCACCAGTTGGTCACGTTCATCTCAACACCTGTTCATCTTTGCACTACGGGCCAAAGATATTCATCAGTTGGTCATGTTTATCTAAACACATGTTCATCTTTGCACTACGACCAAAGATATTCATTATAAAATCATTCATCTTTGCACTACAGGCCAAAGATATTCAGTTATATCATCATTTAAGATTGAGGATGATGAAAAATATTTTAAAGAAAACGAATCCAGTGAAACAAAAGAACAAATATTAAGGATTCGTACTTTAAACAACCCAAGTTCAAAAATACTTCATAAATAACCAGAGTGGAGTAAAATTCAAGAATGAAAACCAAAACATAGATCCAATCAAAGATAGAAATCATAATAGACAATCTTGGACACAAAGAAGAAAACTTAATTTTTCTGTGAATAATGTCGTATTTGTGAATAGTGTCGTATACGTGAATAGTAACTCCGACACCAAAAGATAGAAATTTCACAAAAAACATCATCATGCTTCGTGAATAGTACTCGTGAATAATAACTCATGAATAGTAACTCGTGAATAGTAACTCATAAATAGTAACCCCGACATGAAAAAGTTCCAATTTTGATAAAAATTCAAACCAATATTTCGGCATAATGATATTGAAGAAATAATATCATTTATGAAGAAAATAATCTCCCTTACTATCCCCTACCTCAGAAAGAATAGTACTTCTGACTGAAATACTGGATATAGTGTTGAAAGAACTTGCATCGTATAGCAACACTCAAAGTACCAAAATACTCACAAGAATACGCTCGATAATATAGAGAGAGAAAGAGAGAGAAAACTTTAGTTTCTGGTGTGATTTTCAATTCTAACCTAAGCACCCTATTTATAGGAAATTGCTTAGAACACCAAAGCAGAAAATTTAATAAAATATTAATATATTATAAAACTTTTCCTACGCCTACTTTGAAAATCTGATTTCAGCCATTTGCAACACATGGGGGGCCAACCAAAACAATAAAAACATTTTTCTAACTATAAATATTTTAAACTTCCAAAAATCAATTATTCTGGAACCTCAAAATTTCAATAATTCATAATAAATAGCCCTTTTATCGAGGAAAATTGAATCTTATGAGTTTTTATAGGAAATTCAATTCTCTACAACTTTACTGAAGAAAGTTTTTCCAAATTCCAAATGTAAATTGACCGAAATCCATATACTGGACGATTTTACAAGCTATAATCAAATTTCGGTCAAGAAATGGGGTCCACCGACACACAAAAACATGTGTTAATCATTTAATGCAACAAAAATACTCTTCCTCCTCATATACTCATATATCCCACATTCATTATAAAATATCATCATTAATATATTAATAAAATAATATATTTAAATGAATTATTTTATCATAAAAGATAAAATATTAATTTTTAACAATTGCCACATTAAAAATTTTCTCCATCTATATCCACATAAAATCAATATTTTCCTCATCATATAAATCAATAATTTATTATTCGCAAATAATATTACAGAATCACAATATTGGCAACCAGTAGTTCCAGGAAGGGGCTTTCCAATAAGAATTTCTCCTTCTTGGCAAGCAATTAGGTGACCAAACCTCTCCTTAGATGTAACTTTCTAGACATTGCCAATAATATTTTCTAATAATATTATTAAGATAATATGAATTATTGCTTCTATAATGGAAAATACGTGTAGTGACAATTATTGAAACAAAGTAATATAAAAAATCAACGCAAGAATTATTGAATCAATAAAATAAAATCTTGAATAAAGAATTACCGTAACAATTATTGAGTAGTGACTTTTACGTAAGAATCAATAATTAGTGCAATACCTTGTGCTATCTTGTGTAATAATGCGTACATCGTGTTTAACCCAACCGAGTATTCAACAAAGATAACGCAGAATAACTACGCCATTATTTATAAACAACTTATACTTGTCGTTTTCTTCATCCAATCGTTTTCCGTTATGGGGCCCACAATAAGGTCGCTTGTGCAGTAAATGCGAATATTTCCCCCGGCGTTAAAGAATATTCCACGACCAAACGAATATTCCCCAAACAACAATGAATATTTTATAACCACTTACTTATTTAAAATATTTGCGCATTTTACCCATAACTAACCACATTAATCAAATCAACCCCTTACTATTTCAAAATAATAAATAGAGGAATTAAATTTGATTTATTAATAATTTGGGGTCTTACATATACTAACCTTATTCACTTAATACATTGGCATTATTCAGAAAAATAAAATTTTCTTCTTTTTGTCCAAGATGTCTATTATGGTTACTATCTTTGATTGTATCCATGTTTTGATCTTTATTCTTGAATTTTTCTTCAAAATTGGTTATTATGGAGTATTATTGATCTTGGATAAACCGTTATCACGAATCCTTACTATTTGTCCTTACATCTCATTGGATTCGTTTTCTTTAAAATATTTTCATCATCCTCGGTCCTAAATGATGATATTCTTGAATATCTTGGGCTGTAGTGCAAAGATGAATGATTAATCGATGAATATCTTTGGCGTAGTAGTGCGAAAATGAGCAGTGTTGAGATGAACATGACTAACCTTGGTGATACAAATGAATATCTTTGGCACGTAGTGCAAAGATGAATATTGATTAAAGATGTATATTGATTGTTATTATGGGGATAAAATATTGATGATGGACTTTTAAATCTTAGAAGATAGTAGAATTCTTTCTACTTGACTCTTCTAATGGATTGTTGTTTCCACGCATTTGTTGATCCGAAACTTGTTATCTATTATATTTTATCGATTTTTTCCTGTTGAAGACTAACGATAATTTGTTGTATATTATCTTAGTCATAATATTCTTTCTTTATTGGGCTAGTTGAGCTCACCCTTTTCCTTTTTGTTCCATTTTCTCGGGAGGTGATACCATAGCGAGGAACTAATGGAGTGAGTGATGGTTCTAGAAAGATGTTTTAGCGGTCCTCACTATTTACGTAAAATAGTGTTTGAATAATTGTAATGAGGACTTATTTGTGTGTGGATATTGTCTAGAAGACAATATTTGTATTTAAACTCACAGTATGTGTTGTCGTATTTTGCACGATAATTGTATTATTGAAGTTGTAGTTTGCTTTCTGTACCATGTATTTGGCGACTCAGAATGGGTGTTGTATACCTATTTTGGGGGAGTCACAATTAATATCTTAAAGAAATATATAATCATTTCAGAATTTATATAAACAATAATTATAACTATGTTGATCAATTCACCTTTGCACTTAAGCTAAAGATATTCAATTATAAATTCAATGGTCATGATCATACCAGTCAACAATTCAACTTTGCACTACTGGCCAAAGAGAACCCATAGTTACGATCATACCAATAATCTACCCATCTTTACACTCAAGTCAAAGAGAAATTTCTTCACCAGGATTATAAAAATGTTATATATAATAATAAAAACAATATGATCAAAACATGGATTTAATTTCAAAAGTAAGATTCATAAATCAACGATAATTTGGTCAGAAAAAGAAACCAATTTTGTCGTGAATAGTACCCATGAATAGTAACTCGTGAATAGTAACTCATGAATAGTAACCACGACATGAAAAAGGTAGAAATTTCACAATAAAATTCATACCAATATTTTGGTATAATGATATTGAAAGAATAACATTTTTTAAACTTATAAACAATTTATTTTAATTGTTTACACTTTACTAAATAATGCATTTAATCATCCTAAAATGCCAAACTCATAAGATTTCATCACCAATAACCAAAACCCTCATCAAAAATCTGCATAGACCTCATATAGGATTCTCAAGCCAGAAAATCTCATTTTCCAATTTTCTTACTTCACATAACATATTTAATTCATTTACTCATAACTAGTCTATTTTTATGAAAAATACCAAATCAGTACAAACAAATTTTCTTTTCCGGGATTTAGCAGAATATAGTTCCATATTGAACATATATTTTTCTCAGAATTTTTAAAATTTATTTACTATTTTTATATGGCCAAAACAGCCAAATATTTAGACATTTATCATAAACTGTACTTTTATCCAAAAATTTCAAAATTTACAGAGTATACTTCTGTTATATACATGTACTCCCAATAAAAATTTCACCAATTTTGCAGTTAACCACAAAGAGTTATAAGGGTTTACTTTTAAAATAGTCTTTTCCCATAAAATTCATAACTCATAATCTATACATCCAAAAATCGCCATTTTTGGACACAATCTAGAAAACTCATCAAATTATCATTTCAAATTTTTTCAAAATTTTTCAGGTTCAGAAAAGTTACGAAACAGGAAAACATAATAACCCTTACAATCTCTTATCTCAGAAGAGCAGTATTTCTGACTTGAATATCGGATATAACGTTGAACGAACTTGCGCCATATAACAACACTCAAGATATCTAAATACTCACAAAAATATGCTCGATAATATAGAGAGAGAAAACTTCAGTTTTTAGTGTGTTTTTCAATTCTAACTTAAGCGCCTATTTATAGTAAAATGCTAGAACGCCAAAGGACAATAAATTAATAGAATATTATTAATTCATTTTCTTTCTTCTACGCAAGCCACCTTTGAAAAATCATCAGCCGCCACAGTGGGGGCCCACCAATTCAGCACATGTTTTCTACACCAACTAAAAGTGGGTCCCACCCATAATTTTAATAAAAATATTTTATTTTCAAAAACTTCAGTAATTCATAGAAAATAGACCGTTTATCAGAAAAATACGAACTTTATATCCATTCCACACGAAATCGAATTCTCTACAACTTTGTAGCTTTAAGTTTTTTCAAATTCCAGACAGAAAATATTCGAAATCCACAAACGGACGATTTTCAACACCTTTTAAAATTCATAACAAATCATCCGTTAATTTTTAACGGTTCAAAATTTATGGACATATACTCAAATTATATATATGTATAACATATCCAAAATCACAACGATCCAACTATTCGGATTAAAATTATAACTCACTTAATAGAGCTTTAAGAACAGATTTGATATTTTAATACCTCAATCCGACAAAATTGTGGCGCCCCCAAAATAGGTATACATCACCCATTCGAGTTGTCAATACATGGTGCGTAAACAACTACAACTTTATTATTACAACAAGAAATCGTGAGTTTGAATACAAATATTATCTTTTAGACAATATCTATACTCAAATAAATCCTCATCACATTTATTGATACATTATTTTACAAAAATGGTGAGGACTACTAAACAACTCTCTCTAGAACCTTCATTCCATACCCCGACCGCATTTCGCTTATATTCTCGCCTCCCGAGAAGAAAAATGGAACAAAAAGGAAAAGGGTGAGCTCAACTAGCCCAAGAAAAGAATATTATGACTAAGATAATATACAACAAATTACCGTTAGTCTTCAACAAGGAAAAATCTAATAGAATACAATAGACAACAAATTTTAAATCAATATTCGCAATGAAATAATAATTCATTAGAAGAGTTAAGTAGAGAATGCAAACTACTATCTTCTATGTATGAATTTAAAAGTTCATCGTTTATCTTTATCCCCGTAACATCAATCAATATATATCTAGAATCAAATATTCATCTTTTGCACTACATGTGCCAAAGATATTCATCGATTGGTCATGTTCATCTAAACACTGTTCATCTTTGCAGACTACGGTCAAAGATATTATTCAGAAATCATTCATCTTTGCCTTCATACGTGCCAAAGATATTCAATAATATCATCATTTAAGACCGAGGATTATGAAAAATATTTTTAAAGAAACGAATCCGATTGAAACAAAATGACAAGGATTAAGGATTAAGGATTCGTACTTTTGTTTTATCCACGCCCAAAAATACCTCAAAAATAATCACATTGGTGTAAAATTCAAGAATGATCAAAACATGGATACAATCAAAGCTAGTATCCGAATAGATATTTTGGATGAAAAGAAAATTTTTCATTTTTCGATGAATAGTCAGTATTCGTGAATAGTGTCAGATATCGTGAATAAGTCGTGATACGTGAATAAGAACTCAGACACCAAAAGTTCCAAATTTGATAAAAACTTCAGATCAATATTTCAAAGATAATGATATTGAAGAAATAATATCATTACTGAAAAAATAATATCCCTTACCTCACAAAGACAAGATTTAGTTGAAAAACAGGATATTGACTATAACTTGAACTTGCATCAGTATAGCAATACTCAAAGTATACTCAAAACACTCACAAGAATACGCCGATAATATAGAGAGAAAACTTCATTTTTACGGTGTGATTTTCAATTCTAACCTAAGCACCTATTTATAGGAAATTGCTAGAACACCAAAAAGCGTAAAATTTAATAAAATATTAATATATATATATAAAAATTTTCTACGTACTCATACCAACTGATTTTCCAACTCTTAACACATGCCTACAAATAACAAAAACATTTTTCTAACTAAAATATTTTAAACTTCCAAAAATCAATTATTTTGAGTTTCCTGAGCTTCAATAATTCATAATATATAGCCCTTTTGCCGGAAAATTCAATCTCGAGTCTTTTATAGGAAATTAAATTCTCTACAACTTTGCGGTAAGAAAGTTTTTCCGAATTCCAAAGTAAACCCACCGAAATCCACAAACAGGCGATTTTGTGTTATAATCAAATTTCATCAATAAATGGGGTCCACCGACATGTTTAACATGTTTTAAATATTTATTGCAACAAAATACTCTTCCTCCTCAGATACTCATATATCCCACATTCGTTGTAAAAATATCACCATTATTATATTATTAAAATATAATAATATATTTAAATGAATTATTTTATCGGAAAAGATAAAATTTCAATTTTCAACAATTGTCATATTAAAATTTTCTCCATCTATATCCACATAAAATTAATATTTTCTCATCATATGAATCAATAATTAATTATTCACAAATAATATTACGTAATCACAATATTGACGACAGTGCGTTCCTGGAAAGAGGGGCTTTCAATAAGAATTTCTCTTCTTGGCGCAATTAGGTGACCAAACCTCTCCTTGATGTAACTTTCTAGACATTGCCAATAATGTTATCTAATAATATTATTCAGATAATATGAATTATTGCTTCGATAATAAAAATCTTGTCGTAATGGCAATTATCAAACAAGCAATGAATATAAAATATCAACGCAAAGAATTATTAAATTAATAAAATAATTGAATAAAGAATTATCGTAACCATTATCGAGTAAGTGCCTTTTACGTAAGAATCAATAATTGGTGCAATACCTGAGTATCTTCTTGTGTTTTAACCACCGAGTATTTTAAAAAGATTATTGTAATAACTACGATGTTATTTTTAAACAACTTATATTTGTCGCTTTCTTCATCCAATCGCTTTTCAGTTATGGGGCCCACACATGGCGCTAGTGCATCTGAATATTCTCCGAAGCGATTTAATATTCAACGACCAAACGAATATTCCCCGACAACAATGAATATTTTATAACCACTTGCTTATTTTGAAATATTTGCGTATCTTACCCCTAACTATCCACATTAATCAAATCAACCCTTACTATTTCAAAATAATAAATAGAGAAAATTAAATTTCATTAATAATAAGTTGGGGTCTTACAAAAATACTGATAAAACACCTCAACATTAATTTCTTCATTTATAACCACATAAATAAATCCATCATTTATATCCACATCAAATAAATATTTTCTTATCCTATAAATCAATAATTAATTATTCACAAATAATATTACAGAATCACAATAATGACAACCAGGCAGTTCCCAGAAAAGTGGGAGCTTTCCGATAAGGATTTCTCCTTATTGGCGCGCAATTAGGTGACCAAACCTCTCATTGACAGAACTTTCTAGACATTTCCAATAAAGCTTGTAAGACCCCGAATTTTATGAAATAAAAGTATTCAATTTTTTTTATAATTACTATTCAGTAAATGGTTAAATTGATAAAAGTTTAAAGTTAAGGGTGATATATATAAAATTTTCAAAATAAGCAAGTGGCTATAAAATACTTATTATTGTCGGGGAATATTCGTTTGGTCGTGGAATATTCTTTCCGTTTGGGAATATTAAATGCATTTATAGCATGACCATTTGTGGGCCTCATAACAGAATAACTGTTGGATGAAGAAAACAACAAATTTGAGTTTTTATAAATAACGGCCTAGTTATTCTTATATCAATCTTTGTTGGAATACACCGTGGTTAAAATATAGTAATACTGGCGTTGTTGAACAAAGAAGACACGGTATTGTATACGATATTATGAATTATTGATTCTTACGTGAGAATGCACTACTCAATAATTGTTACAGTAATTACTGTTCAATATTTTATTTTATTGGTTCAATAATTGCTACGTTGTTATTTTATATTATTGTTGTTTCAATAATTGTCACTGCACAGTATCTCCATTATCAGATCAATAATTCATATTATTTGAATAATATTATTAGATAGCATTATTGGCAATGTCTAGAAAGTTCATCGAGGAAAGGTTTGGTCACTTAATTGCGGCGCCAAGAAGGAGAAAACTTTATCGAAAAGCCCCTCTTTCTCGAACTACTTAGTTATCATAATGTGATTACGTAATATTATTTGTGAATAATTAATTATTGATTCATATGATAAGGAAATATTTATTTTATGTGGATATAAATGATGGATTTATTTATATGGTTATAATTGAAGGAATAAATGTTGAGGTGTTTTATCAAGATTTTTTTCGGATTGGAGGTATTAAAAGATCAAATCGGTGTTCTTAAAGCTCTATCAGCGTGAGTTATAATTTTTAATCTAAGGGATCGTTGTGATTTTGGATATGTTATACATATATAAGCCATCGTAAAGAAAGTCAAGTCCGCTTCTTGCTGTCTTAACATTTTCCTATAAATAGAGGCTAAGTTAGAATTGAAAATCACACGTAATTCATAAGTTTCTCTTTTTTTCTCTCTAAATTATCGAGTGTATTTTGTGAGTATTTAGATACTTGGTGAGTTGATATTCATCAGTGCAAGTTTCCTTCAACACCATATATCCGATATCCAAATCGAAGTCTTTGTCTCTTTTGAGGTAAGGGATTGTAAGGGATATTGTCATTATATTGGTAAGGGATAGTAAGGGATGTTATTTCTTTTTAAATGATATTATTTTCTTCAATATCATTATGCCAAAATATTGGTTTGAACTTTTTATCAAATTTGGAACTTTTTGTGTCGGGATTACTATTCACGTATACGGCACTATTCATGTATATGACACTATTTACGTATATGACATTATTTACGTATATGATACTATGTACGAATACGGAGTACTATTCACGAGTTAATATTCATGAGTTACTATTCATGAGTTACTATTCACGAGTTACTATTCACGAAGTTACTATTCATGGATTACTATTCACGAGTTACTATTCATGACAAAATTGGTTTCTTTTTTCTAACCAAATTATAGTTGATTTATGAATATTACTCTTGAGATTAAATCTAGATGTTTTGATTATATTGATTTTACTATTATATATAACATTTGTATAACCCTAATGATTATATTTCTCTTTGACTTGAGTGTAAAGATGGGTAGATTTTTAGTATGATCATGACTGTAAGACCCCAACTTATTATTAATGAAATTTAATTTTCTCTATTTATTATTTTGAAATAGTAAGGGTTGATTTGATTAATGTGGATAGTTATGGGTAAAATACGCAAATATTTCAAAATAAGCAAGTGGTTATAAAATATTTATTGTTGTCGGGGAATATTCGTTTGGTCGTGGAATATTAAAGCATTGTCGAGAATATTATTCGACGACAGTAGCGACCATGTATGGGCCCCATAAACTGAAAGCGATTGGATGAAGAAACGACAAATATAAGTTGTTTAAAAATAACTAGCGTAGTTGTTACTGCTATTATCTTTGTTAAAATACTCGGTGGTTAAAACACAAGAAGACACCGGTATTGCACCAATTATTGATTCTTACGTAAGAAGGCACTACTCAATAATGGTAGCTCGTAATTCTTGCTCAAAGATTTTATTGATTTAATAATTGTTGCGTTGATATTTTATATTCTTTGTTGTTTTGATAAATTGTCATTACAAGTGATTTTCATTATCGAAGGAATAATTCATATTATCCGAATAATATTATTAGATAACATTATTGGCAATGTCTAGAAAGTTCGTCTAAGGAGAGGTTAGGTCACCTAATTACGCTTGCCAAGAAGGAGAAATTCTTATTGGAAAGCCCCTCTTCCACAGGAAGCGCACTCGTTGTCAATATTGTGATTCTCGTAATATTATTTGTGAATAATTAATTATTAATTCATATGATGAGAAAAATATTGATTTTATGTGGATATAGATGGAGAAAATTTTAATGTGACAATTGTTGAAAATTGAAATTTTATCTTTTTCTCGATAAAATAATTCATTTAAATATATTATTATATTTTAATAATATAATAATGGTGATATTTTTTACAACGAATGTAGGATATATGAGTATACGAGGAGGAAGAGTATTTTTTGTTGCAATAAATGTTTAAAACATGTTAAACATATGCTTGGACCCCATTTCTCGATCGAAATTTGATTATAACTGTAAAATCCCCATTTGTGGATTTTTGGTCAATTTCTGTTTGAATTTGGAAAAACTTTCTTCGTAAAGTTGTAGAGAATTGAATTTCCTATAAAAATACGCTTGATTCGAATTTTTACGATAAAAGGGCTATTTATTATGAATTATTGAAGTTCAAGCTCAAATAATTGATTTTTAGAAGTTTTAATTATTTTATAAAAGAAAAACGTTTTTTAGATGTGTGAGCCTCATTTTACATGTGTTAGGTTCTTCGATTTCAGATTCTCAAAGGTGGCGTGAGACAAATTTTTATAAATATATTAATATTTTATTAAATTTTACTCTTTTTGGTGTTCAAGCATTTTCCTATAAATAAGGTGCTTAGGTTAGAATTGAAAATCACACAAAAAGCTCAAATTTTCTCTCTATATTATCGAAAGCGTATTCTTGTGAGTATTTTGAGTATACTTTGAGTATTGCTATACGGTGCAAGTTCAAGTTATAGCTTTATATCCTGTTTCAACTAGAAATACCGTCTTTTGAGGTAAGGAATATTTTTTTTTTTCGTAATGATATTAATTCTTCAATATCATTATGTTGAAATATTGATCCAAGTTTTATCAAATTTGGAACTTTTGGTGTCTGAGTTACTATTCACGATACGACTAATTATTCACGTGATAATGACATTATTCACGAATCACACGGCATTATTCATCGAAAATAAAAATTTTCCTTTTCGTCCAAAATATCTATTCGGATACTAGCTTTGATTGTATCCATGTTTTGATCATTCTTGAATTTTACACCACTATGATTATTTTTGAGGTATTTTGGACATGGATAAAACAAAGTACTAACTTAATCCTTAATCCTTGTCATTTTGTTTCAATGGATTTGTTTCTTTAAAATATTTTTCATCATCCTCGCCTTAAATGATGATATTATTGAATATCTTTGGCTCAGAAAGTGCAAAGATGAATGATTTCGATGAATATATTTGGGCAGTAGTGCAAAGATGAGCAGTGTTTAGATGAACATGACCAATCGATGAATATCTTTGGCCCGTAGTGCAAAAAGATGAATATTTGATTCCGTATGTATATTGATTGATGTTACAGGATAAAAGATAGATGATTTAACTTTTAAATTCATACAAAGAAGATAGTAGTTTGCATTCTCTACTTAACTCTTCTAATGAATTATTATTTCACCGCGAATATTGATTTAAAACTTGTTGTCTATTGTGGAAAGGTTGGACATATCGCTTGAGAATTTACTGGTAGAATGAAACCTAGTTCATGGGGACGGTGACTCAAAAGATCATCCCCGAAAAAGTCAAAGTCAACTGGTTCCGGAAAGAAGCGTTTTGTTGTGATCGGTCAAAATGCGAGGAACCCAAACGAGGTGATCACGGTGTAAGCTAATCATAAATTCTTGTGAAGTTTATACTTTACTAGATACTGGGCATACCCTTTCATTTATCTCTCCTACTTGTGCTCAACGCTTAAATTTGACTCAGAAAAATTAGACTTTGACCTATCTGTGGAAACTCCGTTAAGAGAAACTTTCATCACATCCATCGCTTATAAATCTTGTTTGATTCAAGTTGGCACCATCATCTTACCCGTTGACCTTATCTCTTTAAAGATACTTGCTTTTAATGTGATTTTAGGGATTGATTGGTTAACTACTCATCATGCCAAAATTGATTATTTTCGTAAGTTGTTAGTTTTCATATTCCTAACCAACCCGTTGTGATTTAATTCAAGCAACTAAACCATTAAAATCAATCACCGTCATATCTAATCATAAAGCTATTTGTTTATTGAAAAACGGATGTCAAGCTTTCTTAGCCCATGTTATGGATTTGAATAAAGACACGCCAAATTTGAATAATATTCCTATTGTTATCGACTTTTCGACGATTTTTCAAGAACTTCCTGGCCTACCCACGTAACGTGAAGTTGAATTCTTTATTGATCTTGAACCCGTACAAAGCCCATTTCTAAAACCCCATATCGAATGGCTCCTATTGAACTTCGTGGAGTTAAAGGTCCAACTACGTGGAATTGTTGGACATCGGTTTCATTCGGCCCCAAGACATCTCCTGGGGTGCTCTCGTTTTATTCAGTAAAGAAGAAAGACGGGGAGTATGCGATTTTGTATCGACTATCGGGAATTGAACCATGTCACCATCAAGAATAGGTATCCTCACCTCAGATTGATGACTTGTTTGACCAATTCGCAAGGGGCACAATTTTTTCAAAAATCGATCTTCGCTCGATATCATCACCAAGATTAGAATCGAGGATATTCCAAAGACCGCCTTCGTAACTCGCAGACGGGCATTATGAATTCTTAGTCATGTCTTTCGGATCGACTAATGCTCCTCTGGCTTTCATGGATATGATGAACCGAGTATTCAAGGAATATTTAGATCGATTCGTTGTTGTTTTTATTGATGACATCCTCATATTTTCCAAAAGTCGTGAAGATCATGAGCACCATTTGAAGTCGGTACTCCAAAGGATTCGTGAAAACAAACTATATGCCAAATTGAAGAAATGCGAGTTCGGCTTCGAGGAAGTAGCATTCCTTGGGCATGTGGTATCGAAACATGGAGTATCCGTGGACCCGGCGAAGATTGAAGCAATACAAAGTTGGGAGCAACCAAGTCGATGACCAAAGTACGTAGCTTTCTAGGTCTAATTGGTTATTATCTGAGATTCGTGGAAGGGTTTTTCTAATCGCTACTCCATTAACATAGCTAACTCGGAAGAGAAGAGTTTCTAAGAGCTTAAGAGGAGACTTATTTTAAGACTGTTCTAACAATACCATCCGGTTCGGATGGATTTGTTATCACAAATGATGCTTCGAAAAAGGGTTAGGATGTGTTCTCATGCAACGTGGGAAAGTCATAGCCTATGCCTCGCGATAACTTAAAGAATATGAGAGAAATTATCCTACTCATGATCTAGAGTCAGCAAAGCAATGTTTCAAGGCTAAAGATATGGAGGCACTATCTATATGTGGAGAAAGTGGAGATATATTCGCACCATAAAAGCCTTAAATATTTCTTCACTCAAAAAGAACTCAACACATCAATGACGTTGGCTCGAGCTATTGAAAGACTACGACCACACTATTCAATACCATCCTCGAAAAGCGAGCGTGGTAGGTGACGCCGAGAAGATCATACGCAGGAATGAGTGCGATGATGTCAAGTATACGACAGAGCCAACTTTAATAGAAAGAGTTAAGGTTAGCTGCTCAAGCCACCGAATCCGGAAATGCGTATGAAGAAAAGAAAGTACAAGAAGGAGCTATTCCTAAGTTTAGAATTGATGAAGAAGGAATACTTTGAGTCCACTCTAGACTTTATGTTCCTAACGACTCGATTTGAAGTACAAGATTATGATGGAGGCACACAATACACCATTTGCAATCCATCCGGAAGTACCAAAATGTGACGCCCCCAAAATAGGTATACACAACACCCATTCCGAGTCGCCAAATACATGGTACAAAAACAAACTACAACTTCAATATAAATGTCGTGGTGAAATACGACAATATATATCGTGAGTTTAAAATATAATATTGTCTTCTAGACAATATCCACATGCAAATAAATCCCCATCATAATTATTATTGATTCATTATTTTACAAAATGGTGAGGACTACTAAACAACTCTCTCTAGAACCTTCATTCCATACCCTCGACTAGTACTCGCTACATTCTCGCCTCCCGAGAAGAAAAATGGAACAACAAGGAAAAGGGTGAGCTCAACTAGCCCAAAGAAGAATATTATGACTAAGATAATATACAACAAATTATCGTTAGTCTTCAACAGGAAAAACTGATAGAATACAATAGACAACAAGTTTCAGATCAATATTCATAATGAAATAATAATTCATGTAAGAGTTACGTAGAGAATGAAATCTACTATAATCTATGAATTTTAATACCCATCATCAATATTTTATCCTCGTAACATCAATCAATATACATCCGAATCAAATATTCATCTTTGCACTATGTGCCAAAGATATTCATCACTGGGTCATGTTCATTTAAACACTGCTCATCTTTTGCACTACTGTGCCAAAGATATTAATCAATTCCACATGTTCATCTCAACACTGCTCATCTTTGCACTACATGTGCCAAAGATATTCTTCAGAAATCATTCATCTTTGCACTACAAAGCCAAAGATATTCAATAATATCATCATTTAAGATCGAGGATGATGAAAAATATTTTTAAAGAAACGAATCCAAAGGAAACAAAATGACAAGGATTAAGGATTAAGGATTCAGATTTGGTTTTATCCACGCTTCAAAAATACCTCAAAAATAATCATAGTGGTGTAAAATTCAAGAATGATCAAAACATGGATACAATCAAAGTTAGTATCCGTAATAGATATTTTGGACAAAAAGAAGAAATTTTATTTTTCTATGAATAGTGCCAGATACGTGAATAGTGCAGATACGTGAATAGGCCAGATACGTGAATAGTAACTCACACCAAAAGATAGAAATTTCACAAAAACATCTTCACGCTTCATTAATAGTACTCGTGAATAAGAACTCGTGAAATAAGAATCTTAATAAGAACTCGTGAATAAGAACTCATGAATAAGAACCCATGAATAGTAACCATACATGAAAAAGTTCCAAATTTGATAAAAACTTCAGATCAATATTTCAAAGATAATGATATTGAAGAAATAATATCATTATTAAAAAAATAATATCCCTTACCTCGAAAGATCAAGATTTAAATTTAAACACCTGATATAAGGCTATGACTTGACTGCAATCAGATAGCAATACTCAAAGTATACTCAAAATACTCACAAGAATACGCCGATAATATAGAGAGAGAAAACTTCAGCTTCGTGTGATTTTCAATTCTAACCCAAGACCCTATTTATAGAAATCGCTAGAAAACCAAAGCGTAAAATTTAATATAATATATTATAATTTTTCCACAACTTCATACGCACACCAACAATCTGAATTCAGCCTCCTAACCACATGTTAAATGAGTTTCAAAAAATGAAAAAACGTTTTTGTAATTAAAAATATTTTAAACTTCCAAAATCAATTATTTTTAACTTCGTAACTTCAATAATTCATAATAAATAGCCCTTTCATCAGAAAATTGAATCTCAATGAGTTTTTATAGGAAATTCAATTTCTACAACTTTGCAGAAGAAAGTTTTTCCAAATTCCAAATAGAAATTGACCAAATCCACAAACGGGTGATTTTACAAGATATAATCAAATTTCTGGCCAATAATTGGGTCCACCAACACATAAAACATGTGTTAAACATTTAATGCCACAAAATACTCTTTCTCCTCATATACTCATATATCCCACATTCATTGTGTAAAATATCACCACCAATAATATATTATTAAAATAATATATTTAAATGAATTATTTTATCGTAAAAGATAAAATATTAATTTTCAACAATTGTCATTTTAAAAATTTTCTCCATCTATATCCACATAAAATCAATATTTTCCTCATCATATAAATCAATAATTAATTATTCACAAATAATATTACGTAATCACAATATTGACAACTGTGCAGCTCCCTGAGAAAGAGGGGCTTTCAATAAGAATTTCTTCTTCATCGGGCGCCGCAATTAGGTGACCAAACCTCTCCTTAGATGTAACTTTCTAGACATTGCCAATAATGTTATCTAATAATATTATTCAGATAATATGAATTATTGCTTCGATAATGAAAGATACCGTAATGACAATTATCAAACAACAAAGAATATAAAATATCAACGCAAACAATTATTAACTCAATAAAATATCGAATAAAGAATTATCGAACCATTATCGAAAGTGCCTTCACGTAAGAATCAATAATTGGTGCAATACCCGTGCTACCGCTCAACAACGCCAGATTAGTGTGTTTTAACCACCGGTATTCCAACAAGATAATCTCAGAATAACTACGCCGTTATTTAAAAACAACTTATATTTGTTATTTTCTTCATCCAATCGCTTTTCCGTTACATGGGCTCCACACATGGTCGCTACTGGTCGCATTTAATATTCCCGACAAGCATTTAATATTCCACCACCAAACTAATATTCCCGACGATAATGAATATTTTATAACCACTGCTTATTTTGAAATATTTGCATATTTAACCCTTAACTATCCACATTAATCAAATCAACCTTACTATTTCAAAATAATAAATAAAGGAAATTCCTTTTATTTAAAAATTTTGGTCTTACAACCTCCCTCCTTATGAAATTTTCGCCCTCTAAATCGACGACGCACTACAGTGTTTCAAAAAGGTGAGGATACCTCGCTTTCATTTCCGCTTCCAATTCCTGTGTCATTTCCTCTATAAAGCATGATTCCTCCACAAAACTTTAACTTGTGGTATAACCTTTCTCATGCAGTAGACATGCTCCTTCCTATCCAAGATCTTGACAGTACCTCCTCACACGTTAAGTCTTCTTGGCTATCTCGTCCTGCTTCTAACTCAATAACGTGGTTCGGTCTTTCACATATTTATTTAAGCATGATATGTGAAACACATTATGAACACGAGACATACCTTGAGGTAACGCAAGTCTATAGGCTACATTTCCTACTCTGGCCAAGAATTTGAAATGGACCGATAAATCGTGGATCGAGCTTTCTCTCTTCCCAAATCTTGTAACTCCTTCCACGGAGCAACTCGCAACAATACATGATCCCTACATTAAATTCCACGCCCTTTCGATGAAGATCCGTGATAACTCTTTTTTGTCGATCTTGTGCCGCTTTGTATACGCTTGTTAATCATTTGGATCTTTTAGAGTCATACGCATTTAACTCGGGTCCCAACAATGTTGTTTCACCCACCTCATCCCAACATATCGAGAACGACATTTTCGGCCCATATAATGCTTCAATGGAACCATGCCTATATTTGTTTAATAACTATTGTTGTATGAGGATTCCACCAATGGCAAGTACTTATCCCAACTTCCTTTGAAATCTAGGACACGTAGTTTTAATATATCTTCAAGAGTTTGAGTAGTCCTTTTCGATTGCCCATCCGCTTTGAGGATGGTATGCCAAATCAATCAGAAATGCGCTCCATAGCTTTTTCTAAGCCAAAAAAATGAAGTGAATCTTGGGTCACGATCCTAAAACTATGGATACCGGCATGCCATGCAATCTCACAATCTCATTCACTTACATACTAGAAAGACGCTCAAGGGAATAAGTCTCCGTGACGGCAAGAAATGAGCAGACTTGGTTAATCTATCAACAATAACCCAAATAAAGATTGATGCCTTGAGAAACCGTAGGAAGACCCAGAACTAAATCCATAGTAATGTGTTCCCACTTCCATTCCGGAATCTCAAGTGGTTGCAACGGACCCTTAGGTACAAGATGCTCCGCCTTTACACGCTGGCAAGTTAAACACATCGAGATAAACTTTGCAATCTCTCTCTTCATATTGTTCCACCAAAATGTATGTCAAGATCACGATACATTTTAGTACTTCCAGATGGATTGCAAATGGCGATTGTGTGCCTCCATCATAATCTTGTACTTCAAATCGAGTCGTTAGGAACACAAAGTCTAGAGTGGACTCAATTATTCCTTCTTCATCAATTCTCGCCCGAATAGCTCCTTCTTGTACTTTCTTCTTCATACGATCAACTCCGAAGCCGGGTGGCTTGAGCAATCTTAACTTTTTCTATTAAAGTTGGCTCTACGCGATACTTGACATCATCGCACTCGCTCCTCAAGATATGATCTTCTACTCATCGCGTACGCCTACCACGCTCGCTTTTTCCAGGATGGCATGATCGTAACACGTGTCAAATGAGTCTCCTCTCGAAGTTCTTCAAGCTCTTCCCACATTCCTCGCTTCCATTCGAATTTTGTATCTCTACGAGTCACCAAGTTAATGGAATAGCGATTCGAGAATATCCTTCAACGAATCTCCGATAATAACCAACTAAGCTTCAGAAAGCTACGCTTTCGATAATCGATTTAGGTTGCTTCTCAATCGCGACTCATATCCCAATCTTGGATAAGACGTCACAATGACACCTATCGCTTTACTATCGCATCTAATACGACGCCCCTATAGAGAGTCTCGCTTAGTGAATTCCACAAAGGAAGTCACAAAATAAAGGCTCAGTACCAAATTTATAGTTGAATTTTAACTCCTCAAGTTCAATAGAGCCATTCGATATGAGATTTTAGAAATGAGTTTTGTACCGGTTCAAAGTCGATACAAAATTTAATATCGCTTTGGGAGTAAGCCAAGAAATTCTTCAGAAATACGCCAGAAAAATCAATAACAACAGAATATTATTCAAATCGACGTGTCTTTATTCAAATCCATAACATGGACTAAGAAAACTCGACATCCGTAATAAACGAATGACTTCATGGCTTGATATGAAAATGTTTGACTACAATGGTTTGATTGCTTGAATTCAATAACATGTTGCTTAGGAATATGAAAACTAACAACCTTACAAAAGCAATCAATTTGGCATGATGAGTAGTTAACCTTAAAATCACATCAAAAGCAAATATCTCTATAGAAATAAGGTTAATGTGTAATGTGATAGTAGCCAACTTGAATCAAGCAAGATTTTTAAACAACGGATGTAATGAAAGTTTCTCCTAATGGAGTCTCCACAGATAGGTCAAAGTTTAATTTCTCCGTAGTCAAGTTCAAACGCTGAGCGCAAAGTAAGAGAGAGAAAAGAATGGGTAGAACCAATATCTAGTAAGGTATATACTCAGCAAGAATTTATAATTAACTAACCTGCTAACTTCGTCGTTTCTCAGATTTTGACCTACCACAACAAACGCCTTCCCGGAATCATTGACTTTGACTTTTCTCGGGACTTTTGAGTCACCGTCCCTCACCGAACTAGGTTTCGATATCGCATAATCTCGAGCGATATGTCCTTCTTTTCCACAATTATAGCATACCTTAAACTGTCAGGGCGCTTTGAATGATATGTCCCTCTTTCCGTGATTTGTAATATACGACCGGTGGTCGCTTCTCCTCCCTTAAAACTAGTTGTTATCGGGCGCCGACGCCTTCACATGGTCGTTGTTGAATCTCCTTTTAAAATCTCCTCCCGACTCGCTTCTTCTATTTTCATGGCCACGATTACCACCAGAGTGGTTACCGCTTTGTCTCAGATTCTTCTTTCTCCGCCGGGTTATCGTTATTCGATGATCGCTATCTTTCAGATGATCCTCGTTATGGTCCCCATTGAACGTATCGTTATCTCGCTTCTAACAATCGAGCCTCGCTGACAACATCCGAATAGAGAGAAAATTTATGAGAAATGAGATATCGACGTACGTCAAGTTTCAAACCTCTCGTAAACATCCGCCATAACGCTCCTCATTCTCCACCAAATGAGGTGCAAAACTCGATAACTCCGCGAACTTCGCCAGATCGGGACACCGCCATGTTATTCTCGCTTCTAGTCTAATAAACTCCACTTCCTTCATACGATTTAATACTTTCGTGGAAGTACTTGTCATTGAACTGCTTCAAACGCTCCCACGACACGCCGAAAGGTAATGGATGGGTACGCTTCACGATTCCCACCAAGAACCGCTTCGCCATTTTAACATAAAGGTGGCGAATGGAACTTTCGTTCTCTCCCGCATCCCAAGACATCAATATCTTGGTAATTTGTTCGACCCACGCCTCGCCTTTAATCGGATCCCGCTTCCCTGCACTCGTGGTCCCAACTTTGAACCGCTTGGTCGTGACCACCCGTGAATTGCTATCATTTTCTCCTCGTATTTTGAACACGAAGTCTCCTCGTCCGATTTTGCATGAATCGCAAAAAGC
The DNA here is from genome assembly GCA_020205615.1 of Panax quinquefolius. NCBI lineage: Eukaryota > Viridiplantae > Streptophyta > Magnoliopsida > Apiales > Araliaceae > Panax > Panax quinquefolius. The sequence continues at coordinate 89,656,507 of CM035174.1, read as the reverse complement.
TTCTAAACATCCCCTCGCTCATCATCTCGCAAATGGTGTTGTTTCACAGGAGGAACATTACCACTGTTGTGCAGACGCTCTCCTCGCTGGTGAGAAAGACAGCATCTCCACTGGGCCTCATTTACTCCATTGTTAATATTCTCAACGACATTCTCAAACATCGCTATAAAACAAGGGTTAATTAAGGAAATCAATATATCACATAATATCCCTATATAATCGACCAACTAACAAATAAGCTTAGTAGGACACACTAATAAGGATTTACTCTGCCTCTCCCTCCTAGTTCTATTCCCCGATCTCCGCCGAGATCATATCCCTAAGCTCGATATTAACCGTGACGCCCCCAAAATAGGTATACACAACACCCATTCGAGTCGCCAAATACATGGTACAAAAAACAAACTACAACTTCAATAATACAAATGTCGTGTGAAATACTTACAATATATACCATGAGTTTAAAATATAATATTGTCTTCTAGACAATATCCACATGCAAATAAATCCCCATCATAATTATTGATTCATTATTTTACAAAAATGGTGAGGACTACTAAACAACTCTCTCTAGAACCTTCATTCCATACCCCGACTAAGACTCGCTACATTCTCGCCTCCCGAGAAGAAAAATGGAACAACAAGGAAAAGGGTGAGCTCAACTAGCCCAAGAAGAATATTACGACTAAGATAATATACAACAAATTATCGTTAGTCTTCAACAGGAAAAATCTGATAGTAATACAATAGACAACAAAGTTTCAGATCAATATTCGCAATGGAAATAATAATTCATGTAAGAGTTACGTAGAGAATGAAATCTACTATAATCTATGAATTTAATAAATTCATCATCAATATTTTATCCCCAGAAACATCAATCAATATACATCCGAATCAAATATTCATCTTTGCACTACATGTGCCGTGCCAAAGATATTCATCACTGGGTCATGTTCATTTAAACACTGCTCATCTTTGCACTATGTGCCAAAGATATTAATCAATCTGGCCATGTTCATCTCAACACTGCTCATCTTTGCACTACACGTGCCAAAGATATTCTTCAGAAATCATTCATCTTTGCACTATGTGCCAAAGATATTCAATAATATCATCATTTAAGACCGAGGATGATGAAAAATATTTTTAAAGAAACGAATCCAAAGGAAACAAAATGACAAGGATTAAGGATTAAGGATTCAGACTTGGTTTTATCCACATCCAAAAATACCTCAAAAATAATCATAGTGGTGTAAAATTCAAGAATGATCAAAACATGGATACAATCAAAGTTAGTATCCGTAATAGATATTTTGGACAAAAAGAAGAAATTTTATTTTTCTATGAATAGTGACCAGATACGTGAATAAAGGTCGATACGTGAATACGTGAATAGAATCTCGACACCAAAAGATAGAAATTCACAAAAACATCTTCACGCTTCACTTAATAGTACTCGTGAATAAGAACTCGTGAATAAGAACTCATGCTTAATAAGAATCGTGAATAAGAACTCATGAATAAGAAACCCATGAATAGTAAACCCCTACATGAAAAAGTTCCAAATTTGATAAAACTTCAGATCAACATTTCAAAGATAATGATATTGAAGAAATAATATCATTACAAAAAATAATATAATATCTTACCTCGAAAAAGATCAAGATTTTAATCAAACACCTGGATATAAAGCTATGACTTGACTTGCACCGATAGCAATACTCAAAGTATACTCAAAATACTCACAAGAATACGCCGATATATAGAGAGAGAAAACTTCAGCTTTCGTGTGATTTTCAATTCTAACCCAAGACCCTATTTATAGAAATCGCTAGAACACCAAAAGTAGTAAAATTTAATATAATATATTATAATTTTTCCACAACTTCATACGCACACTAACAATCTGAATTCAGCCTCCTAACCACATGTTAAATGAGTTTCAAAAATGAAAAAACGTTTTTGTAATTAAAATATTTTAAACTTCCAAAATCAATTATTTTAACTTCGTAACTTCAATAATTCATAATAAATAGCCCTTTCATCAGAAAATTTGAATCTCATGAGTTTTTATAGGAAATTCAATTTCTACAACTTTGCAGAAGAAAGTTTTTCCAAATTCCAAATAGAAATTGACCAAATCCACAAACGGGTGATTTTACAAGCTATAATCAAATTTCTACCAATAAATGGGTCCACCAACACACAAAACATGTGTTAAACATTTAATGCCACAAAATACTCTTTCTCCTCATATACTCATATATCCCACATTCATTGTAAAATATCACCGTTAATATATTATTAAAATAATATATTTAAATGAATTATTTTATCGTAAAAAGATAAAATATTAATTTTCAACAATTGTCATTTTTAAAATTTTTTCCATCTATATCCACATAAAATCAATATTTTCCTCATCATATAAATCAATAATTAATTATTCACAAATAATATTACGTAATCACAATATCGACAACTGTGCAGCTCCCAGAAAGAGGGGCTTTCCAATAAGAATTTCTTCTTCCTGCGCCAAAAGTGACCAAACCTCTCCTTAGATGTAACTTTCTAGACATTGCCAATAATGTTATCTAATAATATTATTCAGATAATATGAATTATTGCTTCGATAATGAAAGATAATCGTAATGACAATTATCAAACAACAAAGAATATAAAATATCAACGCAAAGAATTATTAACTCAATAAAATATCGAATAAAGAATTATCGTAACCATTATCGAGTAAAGGCCTTCACGTAAGAATCAATAATTGGTGCAATACCGCAGTGCTATCGCTCAACAACGCCAGACAGTGTGTTTTAAACCACCGGTATTCCAACAAGAGATAATTTGTGAAATAACTACGCCAAGCTATTTCAAAAAAAAACAACTTATATTTGCTTTCTTTCATCCAATCGCTTTCTTATCATGGGCCACACATGGTCATCTACCTGGTCGTATTTAATATTCCCCGACAAAGCATTTAATATTCCACACCAAACTAATATTCCCCACAACAATGAATATTTTATAACCACTGCTTATTTTGAAATATTTCGTATATTTAACCCTTAACTATCCACATTAATCAAATCAACCCTTACTATTTCAAAATAATAAATAAAGGAAATTCCTTTTATTTAAAAATTTTGGTCTTAAGAGTTATGCGGATCTTCGCCGAAAGGACGTGGAATTTAGTATAGGGGATCATGTATTGTTGAAGTTGCTCCATGGAAGGGAGTTACAAGATTTGGGAAGAGAGGAAAGCTCAATCCACGCATTTATTGGTCCATTTCAAATTCTTAACCGAGTAGGAAATATAGCCTATATAGACTTGCGTTACCTCAAAGTATGTCTCGTGTTCATAATGTGTTTCACATATCTGCATTTCGTAAATATGTGAAAGACCCAACCACATTATAGAGTTAGAACCTGGACGAAATAGCGAAGACTTAACGTATGAGGAGGTAAATCAAGATCTTGGATAGAAAGGAGCATGTCCTACGCGCAAAGGTCATACCACAAGTTAAAGTTTTGTGGAGGAATCATGCTATAGAGAAAATGACCTGGGAATTGGAAACGGAAATGAAAGCGAGGTATCCTCACCTTTTCGAAACACAGTGTACGTACGTCAATTTCGAGGACGAAATTTCATAAGGAGGGAGGTGTAAGACCCCAACTTATTATTAATGAAATTTAATTTTCTATTTATTATTTTGAAATAGTAAAGGTTGATTTGATTAATGTGGATAGTTATGGGTAAAATACATAAATATTTCAAAATAAGCAAGTGGTTATAAAATATTCATTGTTGTCGGGGAATATTCGTGATCGCTTCTGGGGAATATTCGCATTTACGGCCAGTACCAACGCCAAACCATGTGTGGGCCCCATAACGGAAAGCGATTGGATGAAGAAAACGACAAATATAAGTTGTTTAAAAATAACGACGTAGTTGTTACCATTAATACTGTTAAAATACTCGGTGGTTAAAACACAAGAAGATTACTCAGATTGCGCCAATTATTGATTCTTACGAAGAAGGCACTACTCAATAATGGTTACTGAGAATTACCGCTTAGTATTTTATTTTATTGATTTAATAATTGTTGCGTTGATATTTTATATTGTTGTTGTTTCAATAATTGTCATTACATAGTATTTTCATTATCGGCTAATAATTCATATTATCCTGAATAATATTATTAGATAATATTATTGGCAATGTCTAGAAAGTTCTGGTCTAAGGAGAGGTTTGGTCACCTAATTGAACGCCAAGTAAGGAGAAATTCTTATTGAAAGCCCCCTCTTCCTGTGAACCGCCTGTCATTAATATCAGTGATTCGTAATATTATTTATGAATAATTAATTATTGATTCATATGATGAGGAAAATATTGATTTTATGTGGATATAGATGGAGAAAATTTTAATGTGACAATTGTTGAAAATTGAAATTTTATCTTTTCTCCGATAAAATAATTCATTTAAATATATTATTATATTTTAATAATATAATAATGGTGATATTTTTACAACGAATGTGGGATATATGAGTATACGAGGAGGAAGAGTATTTTTGTTGCAATAAATGTTTAAAACATGTTAAACATGCTCGGTGGACCCCATTTCTCGATCGAAATTTGATTATAAACAAAAAATCATTCTGCTTGTGAATTTCGGTCAATTTTGTTTGGAATTTAGAAAAACTTTCTTCTCGTAAAGTTGTAGAGAATTGAATTTCCTATAAAAAGTCATGAGATTCAAATTTTTTTGATAAAAGGGCTATTTATTATGAATTATTGAAGTTCAAGTTCAAATAATTGATTTTTGGAAGTTTTAATTATTTTATAAAGAAAAACGTTTTTTTAGATGTGTGAGCCTCATTTTTACATGTGTTAGGTTGCTGATTTCATATTCTCAAAGGTTGGCGAGACAAATTTTTATAAATATATTATTATATTAAATTTTCTGCTTTTGGTGTTCTAAGCATTTTCCTATAAATAGGGTGCTTAGGTTAGAATTGAAAATCACAATTTAAATCGAGGTTTTCTCTCTATATTATATCGGTGTATTCTTGTGAGTATTTTGAGTATACTTTGAGTATTGTTATACTACTGCAAGTTCAAGTTATAGCCTATATCCTGTTTCAACTGTAAGATCGCCTTTCGAGGTAAGGACTATTTTTTTTTTTAATGATATTAATTCTTCAATATCATTATCTTTGAAATATTGATCTCGAAATTTTATCAAATTTGGAACTTTTGGTGTCTGAGTTACTATTCACGATATCATGCACTATTCACGATACTACACTATTCATTTAATACTTACATTATTCATGAAAAATAAAAATTTTCCTTTTTCGTCCAAAATATCTATTCGGATACTAGCTTTGATTGTATCCATGTTTTGATCATTCTTGAATTTTACACCACTATGATTATTTTTGAGGTATTTTTGGACATGGATAAAACAAAGTACTTAATCCTTAATCCTTAATCCTTGTCATTTTGTTTCAATCGGATTGCTTTTTAAAAATATTTTCATCATCCTCGGCCTTAAATGATGATATTATTGAATATCTTCGCTCAGTAGTAAAAGATGAATGATTTTCGATAAATATCTTTGGTCAGAGTAAAGATGAACAGTGTTTAGATGAACATGACTAATCGATGAATATCTTTCATTCAGAAAAAAGATGAATATTTGATTCTGTGATGTATATTGATTGATGTTACAGGATAAAAGATAGACGATTTAACTTTTAAATTCATACATGTAGAAGATAGTAGTTTGCATTCTCTACTTAACTCTTCTAATGAATTATTATTTTCATTGCTAATATTGATTTAAAACTTGTTGTCTATCAGTATTCTATTAGTTTTTTCCCCGTGAAGACTAATGATAATTTGTTCAGATATTATCTTAGTCATAATATTTTTATCGGGCTAGTTGAGCTCACCCTTTTCCTTTTTGTTCCATTTTTCTTCTCGTGAGGCTAGAATATAGCGAGTATTTAGTCTGGGGTATGGAATGAAGGTTCTAGAGAGAGTTGTTTAGTAGTCCCTAACCATTTTTGTAAAATAATGTATCAATAAATGTGATGAGGATTTATTTGAGTATAGATATTGTCTAGAAGATAATATTTGTATTCAAACTCACAAATTTTTATCGTTGTAATAATAAAGTTGTAGTTGTTTCTGTACCATGTATTGACAACTCAGAATGGGTGATGTATACCTATTTTGGGGGCGTCACAATGACTATGAGTTCCCTTTGGCCAGTAGTGCAAAGTTGAATTGTTGACTGGTATGATCATGACCATTGAATTTATAATTGAATATCTTTAGCTTAAGTACAAAGATGAAATGATCAACATGGTTATAATTATTGTTTATATAAATTCTGAAATAATTATATATTTCTTTGAGATATTAATATATTTGGCCTGTAGTGCAAATATGAACTGTTGATGAATATATTTGGCATGTAGTGCAAATATGAATCAATTGAAGAATATCTTTGGCTCAGAGTGCAAAGATGAATTGTTGATGAATATCTTTGGCCCAGTAGAAAAGATGACTCGTTATTGAATATATTTGGCTCGTAGTGCAAAGATGGTCTCATTGATGAATATCTTTGGTAGTAGTGCAAAAGATGAAATTGTTAGTATGATTATAAGCGAGTGCGTGATTTGGTATAACCATGATCTTTGATGTTTCGTAAAGACATATGATGAAAATTATCTTCATCCCGGATGCTAAGAGGAATTTAGAATTACAATTATGATTATGAGTTATTCTTATAATTGTGGAAAGGAACTGCTGATTAATGTTACAGGTGGATAAAACATTGTTGGTGGACTTTTAATGTGGAGAAGATAATAGACTTTATGGTCTATTTGACTCTTCTAATGGATCGCTTTCGTTCACCGCAACTATGGTTGAAAATTTTATCATCTACCATATGTTCTAAATCTCGATTTATTATCGTTGAAGGCTATTGATAATTTATTTATCTTTAGTCATGATATTCTTTACTGAGCTAGTTGTGCTCACCCTTTTGCTTCACAATTCTTTTCAGGTAATAAGAGTGTAGCTGGGTCGAAGCGGGGTAACAGGGAATAAGCGGTGGTCATCATTTAGTAGTTACATTTGGGTGAATCAACTAGGGTGAAGCGAACCCAACGTTGGAAGGGTGTTTTGCCACTATCATACAAGATGTCTAAAGACATACAACCCCGTGTCATCATAAGATAGGGTTGTGCACATCCACTTACTGAGTATATCTATGCGCACTACCTATATGATCTTGGTGTTTGTTTGAAGTATAATTCTCAATTAGAGACAGTGGAGATAATGATATGCCAAGAGAAGACTCATTATTGGAAAGAATATGATAGTAATCTTCTCGTTTTTCTTTGGGGTCTATTGGGTCAACCAAGGATAATATTCTGTGGCCATATAATATCTATCATAACCTAGACGCATGGCCTCCCATGTACGAAGGTTTCCTTGAGCACTTCCCAAAGATTTTAATTTCTAAAACAGTTTTTGACTATACCTTTATGTAAGGTGCCATTGTGACGTGCTATCCAAGGTTGGGATGAGAGTCACAGTTGGTATATATTTGTATCAAAATGCACAGCATATGTGTTGTTGTATTTTGCACGATAATTGTTGTAATAAAGTTGTAGTTGTTTTCTGTACCATGTATTTGGCGACTCAGAATGAGTTGGATGGAATGGACCTATTTTGGGGTTGTCACAATGCTATCTAATAATATTATTCAAATAATATGAATTATTGATCTGATAATGGAAAATATTATGCAGTGACAATTATTGAACAACAATAATATAAAATATCAACGTAGCAATTATTGAATCAATAAAATAAAATATCGAACAAAGAATCATCGTAACAATTATCGAGTAGTGTCTTCACGTAAGAATCAATAATTCAAAAATATTGTGTAATACCGTGCTTCATGTGCAACAACGCCAGACATTTTACTTTACCCACCGGTATTCTAACTAATGTTAATTCGTAACGATTACCATTATTTATAAAATTCAAATTTGTCGTTTTTTTCATCCGACAGCTATTCATTATTGGGCCCCTAAATGGGCTGGCTGTCAATGCATTTAATATTCTCCCACGTAAAGAATATTCCACGACCAAACAAATATTTTCCGACAACAATAAGTATTTTATAGCCACTTGCTTATTTTGAAAAAATTTCACATATCATGTGACGCCCCCAAAATAGGTATACACAACACCCATTCTGAGTCGCCAAATACATGGTACAAGAAGCAAACTACAACTTCAATAATACAAATGTCGTGTGAAATACGACAATATATACTGTGAGTTTAAATATAATATTGTCTTCTAGACAATATCCACACGCAAATAAATCCCCATCATAATTATTGATTCATTATTTTACAAAAATGGTGAGGACTACTAAACAACTCTCTCTAGAACCTTCATTCCATACCCCGACTAAGTACTCGCTACATTCTCGCCTCCCCGAGAAGAAAAATGGAACAACAAGGAAAAGGGTGAGCTCAACTAGCCCAAGAAAGAATATTATGACTAAGATAATATACAACAAATTATCGTTAGTCTTCAACAGGAAAACTCGATAGAATACAATAGACAACAAGTTTCAGATCAATATCATAAATGAAAATAATAATTCATAGAAGAGTTACGTGAGAGAATGAAATCTACTATAATCTATGAATTTAACATCCATCATCAATATTTTATCCTCAGTAACATCAATCAATATGCATCCGAATCAAATATTCATCTTTGCACCACTGCCAAAGATATTCATCATTGGTCATGTTCATTTAAACACTGCTCATCTTTGCACTATGTGCCAAAGATATTAATCAATCGTGGCCATGTTCATCTCAACACTGCTCATCTTTGCACTACTGTGCCAAAGATATTAATCAATCGGCCATGTTCATCTCAACACTGCTCATCTTTGCACTATGTGCCAAAGATATTCTTCAGAAATCATTCATCTTTTGCACTACAAAGCCAAAGATATTCAATAATATCATCATTTAAGACCGAGGATGATGAAAAATATTTTTAAGAAACGAATCCAATTGAAACAAAATGACAAGGATTAAGGATTAAGGATTCAGTACTTGGTTTTATCCACGCCCAAAAAATATATCAAAAATAATCATAGTGGTGTAAAATTCAAGAATGATCAAAACATGGATACAATCGAGTTAGTATCCGAATAGATGTTTTGGACGTAAAGAAGAAATTTTATTTTTCTATGAATAGTATCAGATACGTGAATAAGATCAGATATCGTGAATAAAGGCCAGATACGTGAATAGTAACTCGACACCAAAAGATAGAAATTCCACAAAAACATCTTCACGCTTCATGAATAGTAAGACTCGTGAATAAGAATCTCGTGAATAAGAACTCATGAATAAGTAATCGTGAATAGTAACTCATGAATAAGAACCCATGAATAGTAACCCGACATGAAAAGTTCCAAATTTGATAAAACTTCAGATCAACATTTCAAAGATAATGATATTGAAGAAATAATATCATTACGAAAAAATAATATCCCTTACCTCGAAAGATCAAGATCTTAGCTAGTAATACCTCAATATAAGGTCAAGAAGGAACTTGCACCGTCTAGCAATACTCAAAGTATACTCAAAATACTCACAAGAATACGCTCAAAATATCGAGAGAGAAATAGAGAGAAAACTTCAGTTTCTGGTGTGATTTTCAATTCTAACCTAAACACCCTATTTATAGGAAAATGCTTAGAACACCAAAGCAGAAAATTTAATAATTTAATATATATATATATCAAATTCATACGCCAACCTTAGAATTCAGATCCTAGCATTTCCCACATGCCACCTTCTAGAAAGAAATGATAAAAAACGTTTTTCATAAAATAAATAATTAAAACTTACAAAAATTAATTATTTCGGAGCTTCAGAACTTCAATAATTCATAATAAATAGCCCTTTCATCAGAAAATTCGAATCTCGTGTGTTTTTATAGGAAATTCAATTCTCTACAACTTTGCAGAAGAAAGTTTTTCCAAATTCCAAATAGAAATTGACCGAAATCCACAAACCAAGCGATTTTACAAGTTATAATCAAATTTCACCAATAAATAATTTAACCGACATGTTTAACATGTTTTAAACATTTATTGCAACAAAAATACTCTTCCTCCTCAGATACTCATATATCCCACATTCGTTGTAAAAATATCACCGTTAATAATATATTTAAATGAATTATTTTATCGTAAAAGATAAAATATTAATTTTCAACAATTGTCATTTTAAAAATTTTCTCCATCTATATCCACATAAAATCAATATTTTCCTCATCATATAAATCAATAATTAATTATTCACAAATAATATTACGTAATCACAATATTGACAACCTGTGCGCTCCTCAGAAAGAGGGGCTTTCCAATAAGAATTTCTTCATCGGCATAATTAATTAGTGACCAAACCTCTCCTTGATGTAACTTTCTAGACATTGCCAATAATGTTATCTAATAATATTATTCAGATAATATGAATTATTGTTTCGATAATGAAAGATCTTGTGTAATGACAATTATTGAAACAACAAAGAATATAAAATATCAACGCAAAGAATTATTAACTCAATAAAATATCGAATAAAGAATTATCATGTAACCATTATTGAGTAGTGTCTTCTTCACGTAAGAATCAATAATTGGTGCAATACCGTGTGCTTCTTGCTCAACAACGCAGATTAGTGTGTTTTAACCACCGGGTATTCCAACAAGATAATTGGTAATAACTACGCCGTTATTTAAAAACAACTTATATTTGTTATTTTCTTCATCCAATCGCTCGTTATGGGGTTCACATATGGTCACTTTGGTCAGCATTTAATATTCCCGAAGCATTTAATATTCCACCACCAAACGAATATTCTGACGATAATGAATATTTTATAACCACTTGCTTATTTTGAAATATTTGCATATTTAACCCTTAACTATCCACATTAATCAAATCAACCCTTACTATTTCAAAATAATAAATAAAGGAAATTCCTTTTATTTAAAAAATTTCGGTCTTACAACCTCCCTCCTTATGAAATTTCGTCCTCGAAATTGACGACGCACTGGTGTGTTTGAAAAGGTGAGGATACCTCGCTTTCATTTCCGTTTCCAACTCCCAGGTCATTTCCTCTATAGCATGATTCCTCCACAAAACTTTAACTTGTGGTATAACCTTTGCGCGTAGGACATGCTCCTTCCTATCCAACATCTTGACAGGTACCTCCTCATACGTTAAGTCTTCGGCTATCTCGTCCGGTTCTAACTCTATAACGTGGTTCGGGTCTTTCACATATTTACGAAGTACAGATATGTGAAACACATTATGAACACGAGACATACTCGGAGGTAACGCAAGTCTATAGGCTACATTTCCTACTCGGTCAAGAATTTGAAATGGACCGATAAATCGTGGATTGAGCTTTCCTCTCTTCCCAAATCTTGTAACTCCCTTCCATGGAGCAACTCGCAACAATACATGATCCCCTACATTAAATTCCACGTCCTTTCGATGAAGATCCGCATAACTCTTTTGTCGATCTTGTGCCGTTTGTATACGTTGTCGAATCATTTGGATCTTTTCGGTAGTCATATCGTATTTAACTTCGGGTCCCAACAATGTTGCTTCACCCACCTCATCCCAACATATTGGAGAACGACATTTTTGTCCATATAATGCTTCGAATGGAACCATGCCTATATTTGTTTAATAACTATTGTTGTATGAGAATTCCACCAATGGCAAGTACTTATCCCAACTTCCTTTGAAATCTAGGACACAGAGTTTTAATATATCTTTAAGAGTTTGAGTAGTCCTTTCTGATTGCCCATCCGTTTGAGGATGGTATGCCAAACTGAATAAATGAAATTGCGTCATATAGCTTTCTAACCCAAAATCATGAAGTGAATCTTGGGTCACGATCTAAAACTATGGATACTCGGCATGCCATGCAATCTCACAATCTCATTTACGTATATATACGAGAAAGACGTTCAAGGGAATAAGTCTCTCAGATCGGAAGAAAATGAAGCAGACTTGGTTAATCTATCAACAATAACCCAAATAGCATTGATGTCTTGAGAAACCGCAGGAAGACCCGTAACGAAATCCATAGTAATGTGTTTCCACTTCCATTAGGAATCTCAAGTGGTTGCAACGGACCCTTAGGTACAAGATGCTCCGCCTTTACACGTTGGCAAGTTAAACACATCGAGATAAACTTTGCAATCTCTCTCTTCATATTGTTCCACCAAAATGTATGTCAAGATCACGATACATTTTAGTACTTCCAGGATGGATTGCAAATGGCGTATTGTGTGCCTCCATCATAATCTTGTACTTCAAATCGTAGTCGTTAGGAACACAAAGTCTAGAGTGGACTCAAGTATTCCTTCTTCATCAATTCTCGCCTCGAATAGCTCTTTGTACTTTCTTCTTCATACGATCGGGCCCGTCGTTGGGTGGCGAGCAACCTTAACTTTTCTTATTAAAGTTGGCTCTGTCGTATACTTGACATCATCGCACTCGCTCCCGTGATATGATCTTCTACTCAACGCGCCACTACCACGTTCGCTTTTCCAAGATGGTATGGTTAGAATATGTGCGAAATGAGTCGCCTCTTGAGCTCTTGGAAAATCTTCTCGCATTCCTCGCTCCATACAATTTTGTATCTCTACGTCAGTCACCGTTAATGGAATAGCGATTCGAGAATATCCTTCAACGAATCTCCGATAATAACCAACTAAGCCTAGAAAGCTACGCCTTTCGATAATCGACTTAGGTTGCTCTCAATCGTGACTCATATCCCAATCTTGGATAAGACGTCACAATGACACCTATCGCCTTTACTATCGCATCTAATATGACGCCCCCTACAGAGAGAGTTTGGCTTAGGTGAATTCCACAAAGGAAGTCACAAAATAAAGGCTCGTGTACCAAATTCTATAGTTGAATTTTAACTCCTCAAGTTCAATAGAGCCATTCGATATGAGATTTTAGAAATGAGTTTTGTCTGGGGTTCAAAGTCGATACAAAATTTAATATCGCTTTTGGGAGTAAGCCAAGAAATTCTTCAGAAATACGTCTGTGAAAATCAATAACAATGGAATATTATTCAAATCGACGTGTCTTTATTCAAATCCATAACATGGACTAAGAAAACTTGACATCCGTAATAAACGAATGACTTCATGGCTTGATATGAAAATGTTTGACTACAATGGTTTGATTGCTTGAATTCGAATAAAAGTTGCTTAGGAATATGAAAACTAACAACCTTACAAAAGCAATCAATTTGGTATGATGAGTAGTTAACCTTAAAATCACATCAAAAGCAAATATCTCTATAGAAATAAGGTTAACGTGTAATGTGATAGTGCCAACTTGAATCAAGCAAGATTTTTAAATAACGGATGTAATGAAAGTTTCTCCTAATGGAGTCTCCACAGATAGGTCAAAGTTTAATTTCTCCGTAGTCAAGTTCAAACGTTGAAAGTAAGATAGAGAGATAAAAGAATGGGTAGAACCAATATCTAGTAAGGTATATACTTAGCAAGAATTTATAATTAACTAACCCGTCTTAACTTCGTCGGTTCCTCTCGATTTTGACCGACCACAACAAACGCTTCTTCCTAATCGTTGACTTTGACTTTTCTCGGGACGATCTTTTGAGTCACCGTCCTCATTGAACTAGGTTTCGATATCGCATAATCTCGAGCGATATGTCCTTCTTTTTCCACAATTATAGCATACCTTAAACCGTTCAGGCGGTTTCAATGATATGTCCTCTTTCCGCATTTGTAACATATAATGGGTGGTCGTTCTCCTCCCTTAAAACTAGTTATATCGGGCGCCGACGCTTTCTTCACATGGTCGTTGTTGAATCTCCTCTTTTAAAATCTCCTCCCGACTCGCTTCTTCTATTTTCATGGCCACGATTACCACCAGAGTGGTTACCGCCTTTGTCGTATTCTTCTTTCTCCATTTGGTTATCGTTATTCGATGATCGCTATCTTCTTGAGATGATCCTCGGTTATGGTCCCTCGGTTGAACGTATTTCGTTATCTCGCCTTCTAACAACCGAGCCCCGCTGACAACATCTCGAATCAGAGAGAAAATTTATGAGAAATGAGATATCGACGTATGTCGGGTTTCAAACCTCTCGTAAACATCCGCGTCATCGTTCCTCATTCTCCACCAAATGAGGTGTGAACTCGATAACTCCATGAACTTCGCCTCGTCTTTGGGACACACATCATGTTATTTTGCTCTAGTCTAATAAACTCCACTTCCTTCATACGATGAATACTTTCGTGGAAGTACTTGTCATTGAACTGCTTTCAAACGCGTCTCCCACGACATCTTTGAGTGAAAATTTGGATGGGTACGCTCACTGATTCCCACTGAAGAATCGCCTTCGCCACGGAACATAAAGGTGGCGAATGGAACTTTCTGTTCTCCGTGCATCCCAAGACATCGAATATCTTGGTAATTTGTTTGACCCACGCCTCCGCGCTTTAATCGGATCCGGCTTTCCTGCAATTCGGTGGTCCCAACTTTGAAATCTTGCATTGTGACCACCCGTGAATTGCTATCATTTCTCCCGTATTTTGAACACAAGTCTCCTCAAATCGATTTTGCATGAACCGCAAAAGCTTCTAAACATCCCTCGTTCATCATCTCGCTTTCAGTGGTGTTGTTCATGGGAGGAACATTACCACTGTTGACGCTTTCTCTCCTCGCTGGTAAGTACGAGCATCTCCACGGTCTCATTTACTCCATCGTTAATATTCTCAATCGACATTCTAAAAAACTATCATAAAACAAGGGTTAATTAAATAAATTAACAAATCACATAATACCCCTATAATATGACCAACCAACAAATAAGCTTAGGTAGAACACACTAGCGAAGGATTTACTCGTCTCTCCCTCCTAGTTCTATTCCCGATCTCGCCGGAGATCATATCCCTAAGCTCGATACCAACCGTGTGACGCCCCAAAATAGGTATACACAACACCCATTACGAGTCGCCAAATACATGGTACAAGAAGCAAACTACAACTTCAATAATACAAATGTCGTGTGATGAAATACGACAATATATAATTGTGAGTTTAAATATAATATTGTCTTCTAGACAATATCCACACGCATAAATAAATCCCCATCATAATTATTGATTCATTATTTTACAAAAATGGTGAGGACTACTAAATAACTCTCTCTAGAACCTTCATTCCATACCCGACTAGTACTCGCTACATTCTCGCCTCCCCGAGAAGAAAAATGGAACAACAAGAAAAGGGTGAGCTCAACTAGCCCAAAGAAAGAATATTATGACTAAGATAATATACAACAAATTATCGTTAGTCTTCAACAGGAAAAATCTGATAGAATACAATGTACAACAAGTTTCAGATCAATATTCGCAATGAAATAATAATTCATAGAAGAGTTACGAGAGAATGAAATCTACTATAATCTATGAATTTAAATATCCATCATCAATATTTTATCCCCGTAACATCAATCAATATGCATCCGAATCAAATATTCATCTTTGCACTCTGAAGCCAAAGATATTCATCGATTAGTCATGTTCATTTAAACACTGCTCATCTTTTTTCTACAGGCCAAAGATATTAATCAATCAGGTCATGTTCATCTCAACACTGCTCATCTTTTTCTACATGTGCCAAAGATATTAATCAATCGGTCATGTTCATCTCAACACCTGTTCATCTTTGCACTACAGGCCAAAGATATTCTTCAGAAATCATTCATCTTTGCACTACAGGCCAAAGATATTCAATAATATCATCATTTAAGACTGAGGATGATGAAAAAATATTTTTTAAGAAACGAATCCAGTGAAACAAAATGACAAGGATTAAGGATTAAGGATTCGTACTTGGTTTTATCCACGCCCAAAAATACCTCAAAAATAATCATAGTGGTGTAAAATTCAAGAATGATCAAAACATGGATACAATCAGAGTTAATATCCAGAATAGATGTTTTGGACGTAAAGAAGAAATTTTATTTTTCTATTGAATAAATCAGATATCGTGAATAAGATCAGATATCGTGAATAAAGGCCGATATCGTGAATAATAACTCGACAACCAAAAGATAGAAATTCCACAAAAACATCTTCACGCTTCATTAATAGTACTCGTGAATAGTAATCGTGAATAGTAACTCATGAATAGTAACTCGTGAATAGTAACTCATGAATAGTAACCCCATACATGAAAAAGTTTCAAATTTGATAAAACTTCAGATCAACATTTCAAAGATAATGATATTGAAGAAATAATATCATTACGAAAAAATAATATCCTTACCTCGAAAGATCAAGACTTCTAGCTAGAAATAATGGGTATAGTCTTTGAAGGAAACTTGCGCCTGCCTAGCAATACTCAAAGTATACTCAAAATACTCACAAGAATACGCTTCAAAATATCGAGAGAGAAAGAGAGAAAGGTCCGATAAGCGGGTCACCGTTCAAGACGATTTGGCGATTCAATAGTTCCAACCACCTTAGCTTAGGGTCATTACTAAAACCATATAAAGGAGCTTCTGTCCCAACTCCATCTTTTCGCCCATCTAGGTGCATTCTCCGATAAGCGTGGGCATACTGTAATATCTCTGTAAGATCCATTATCCACCATCATCCGTTTATATCTACCGAACCCACTTCATGCAATCAACACCAATGATCCTCGTGCGGTTCGATAATTTTCAAGGTAGTCTTCATCAAGAAAGAGATTACCGAACTTCGGATAAGGTCTCCGGTCTTGGGAGGTACACATCGTCATGACCGAATCCAAGTAGCTTTGCCGCTTTTTTCCAACGAGTTTGCTGTAAGTACCCCTGATGATGACATCTATCACGTGCCTTGCAGTCGTCGTCGAGGCGGGTAACACTTTTTGAACCTGGTTGAGCTACGGAACAGCCCTCCGTCTTCTTTGTTGATTGGTTCTGGCGCACCCACATATCAATTAAAGCACCGCCTTGTACCTTCCTTTCAATAAAGTCCTTCAAACTAGCACAGTCGTTTGTATCATGACCCGAAGCTTGATGATAATCACAATACTTACGAGAATTCCCTTTTCCAGGCTTAATGTTATCTCGAGGTGGTTCGAAAATAGGTTGATTCTTAATTTGATCCAAGATAACAGCCCTGTCTGTATTAAGTGTTGTGTACGTTCTATTCACTCGTTGAGCTGGAGCGGACGAACGTCCTCCACCCTGTCTCCAATTATTAAACTTTTTCGACCCGCCCTCGTAGCGGTCTTTATTACCCTCATTCTTTCTCTGATCCTTATCAGTTCTGTCCCGATCTGTCTCCTTAGGCCGGTCTGAAGCAGGACGTTTAAGGCTGTCCATAGCTTCCTCCACCACGATATAACCTTCAGCTTTGTCAAAGGCCTCAGCAAGACTCTTCGGGTGATGAAACATCAACTTCTTCACTAACTTCTCTGATTTGACCAGATCTAACCCATTCTGAAACAGTCCAACGGCTTGTAGATCATTCAAGTCTGTCACCTGGCCTACTGCTTCACGGAATCTCTTCACATATTGGCCCAAAGACTCATTCGAAAACTGTCGAACCTGAGCCAATGAACAGATTGGTTTTCCCCTTCTTCGTTGCTTCCCAAAGCGAGCATGAAATTTATCGCATATGCTCCCGCCCAAGATGAAATGAATCTAAGGGCAAAGTCCCCATCCACCGTCAGCATCCTTTCTAAGTGTTGTGACAAAAGTATGACACTTAGCAGCATCGCTAAAGTCATAATAATCCATCAGTCGGTCGAACGCCTGACTGTGGTCATAGGGATCCCCTGATCCATCATAACTCTCAATATGGGGCAACTTCTTGGTGGGGTCAGCTTTTTCTCTGAGAATCTCTGCGGAAAAAGGGATTCCTTCTTTCCAAGTGTCCTTCGTCTTCGTGACTTCTGCAAAGTTGCTTCAAGTTCTTTTAACTCTTTAACCAAATAATCTACACCTTTCGGTTGAGATGATGCTTCCTTTTCCGATGACTCCTTTCTCCCATGAGTAGACCAGGTTTCTTACAATAGAACCTTCAACTCTAGAAGGGCTTCTTCTGATGGCCAGTGTCTATGGCGGTGTACCCTCAAGAGACTCTCGGGAGTACAATCTCTAGATATGCTTCGTCTTTGTGCTCAAGCCCCGAGGCGAGAATGTGCAACAACAAGGGCTCTCTTTGTGGTTTGGGAGTATGATCCTGGATCGACCTCTTCGTTTCCTCCGACCGCCTCCTTAGACTCGACAGGGTGATGTACCCTCCTCGATCTTTGAGGAGTAGGGCTTCGGGATCTTCTTCTTTCTCGATTTCGGCCTCGAGACTCTCGTCCTGAATGAACAGGTTCTTTTCCACTTCGGTATCCTTGCTCTTCGGACTGATTATAACTGAGTTCTTCATCTCTCAACTCTGTCATCCGGGCCATCTGTTCAGCTATATCCTGTCGTTGCTTCACAAGTACTTCCATAGCTCTATCCGCTTCATCAGCCATCTTGGCTAGTCGTGAAGCCTTTTCATCTTGGTCTTCTCGATATCGAGTTCTAGGCGAAGTGCCTTCTACTCGTTTCCGACCGTGGCCAGACGCTTTATCAGTAGGGTAGACTAACCTACGTTTAGCCTTACCCATCTTCTTCAACTGAAAATCTTCAGGGGATCGTTTGGACGCTGTGCTTGCATGAACACTTATTGCCGGTCCCAAACGATCCTTAACAGACACTCGGGGTGTCGATTCACCGGCGACCCTCTACGCGCTTCTTCGTGTAGGTGTTCTACTCTTCACCATGAATATTGACGTAGAACAAACACGGATTGTGATTGAAAAATATTCAAGACACTAGAACTCAGCCCTCCTTCTAGCGCCAATGTTAACGCCAAGATCTTTCTCCACGTCCCAATCACCAAGACGCGTCCTATATCCTGCACAGTTCAACAAGTCAACACCAAAAGCTTGACGGCCTGACCGTCGAGGGATAGCTCCGGCGTGAGAGTCAGTACAGGCGATCACAAGGTCAACAATGGAGAGAAAATATTATCTAGTGTCAAGAGATATAGTAATTAGAATTCTTAAATGAAAAATCTGTGTTACTTACCCTCTTATGTGATCGGAGCCCCACGATACTCCACTATCCGCCACTGTGCCACCCACCACCTTCCGACACCTTTTTCCCTCACTTGGGCCACTTCAAATTAAAAGTAAAAATACCTACCTTCACCCCTCTCACATCGCTTTTGCCACCACGGCCATATCCGAGTCCCATCCTCATTAATGTCATGCAAAGAAAGTGGCGTACACAATAGTCAAACGTCATTTTGGCATAATGATTATCGGGTCAAAGTTGGGTTAAGTGATAATTTGTATAATGGGCCAATATAATGACTAAGCCCAAATAATAAAATGACCCAAGTGACGAGATCCAACCATGACTTAGTATAACATGATCCAAGGGAGGAGCCCAATAATTTCGGCCCAATAAAGAAAAGGATTATGGCCCAACATTACCCCCTAGTCTTATATTAAACAGGGTGTTTAATGAAAGACTATAAACAGTATAGGCCCAGGACATAACCATCTATGATAAATCATAAGAGATCCAAAGTGAAACTTGCCAAAGCCCAAATCGTCATCAGGTACAGAAGTGAGAAACCCAATAGACGCAAGCCCACGAAAGTGAAGATATTTAGGTCTAAAACGGACGAAACCCTTCACATTCATCATCATTGCAGTGAATTAAATGTGTCGCCCTTAATTACCGTGCAACTGTCAGTATAAAAGGTAAACTTTACCAATTCTGACGGTTTTACCTGCTAATTCAAAATTTGAACCTTAGAGCTTTCTTCTTCTCTGCAAATTTCTTTCTCTGCTTCACAAAATCGAAACAATGGTGACCAAAACCTCTAGCCAGAACTCTCCTCTTCGTGCAACTCCCATTAGCATCGTTTCTACCAACCCAAACCCTAACCAAGAGGGTTCAAGTTCCAACCCTCAATCATCCACCATGGGGGGAAACCCTTCTCTGACCTCCTCTACTTCTGATTTCTTCAAAGACGGGGAACAATTTCCTAACGCCAACATCCGTTCCTCGGTCACTGAATCGGAAATATGCATGCTCAGAGTCGTTATCGATTCCCGACATGTACGCAATAAAGGGCCCCCGCTCCCGAAGAGCGTATGTACCAAATGACCTGGACGGTTGGGTCGCCATGCCCGTCACTCTCTTCTAGAAAAGGGAGTTCGCCTCCTCTCCATGTCTTCATCATTACCCTTTTAGGGTTTATAGGAGTGGGCTTCATTTCAACTAGTGCCCAACTCCTACATCCACATCTTGGCATTTATTGCTTTCCGCCATGAACTTGGGATTACTCCTCCGTTGACATCTTCTTCACCTCTTCTCCGCTGGTAGGTCTCGAGAACGGGCTTCAAAGTGTTGAGCAAGCAATCTCCTCGACCCTAACACTGTGTTCGAGAGGAGACTCGATGAACACTCCTTCCAAAGAACAAAGGTTGGCATGAGAAGTGGTTTTTATTACGGACTCGAGATCTCTTCTCTTCCAGACCGACCACCTCTCGACCAAGTCTCTCACGACTTCGAGAGACATATCCAAGAACGGGTGAGGAGATGGCAGATTTCTTGAGGAAAATTCCTCCAAAAGAATGGAGTTTCACACTCATCGACCAAACAAGCCTGGTTATACAACCACAAATGTAAGTTTTAATTAATTTCAGAATATAATTTCGAGCTATATAAGTGATACATATTCGATGTGTGGTTTTTGCAAGATCTCGATCAAACCGACTTCGGAGGTGAGAGACCGGAAGATTTTTTTGGCAGGGGAGAATGCAGATGCAAGTGAAGAGCATCCGGCCGAAGAATCTTCCCAGGTTAACCCTCCTACTGCCGACCCTCCAACTTCTTCCCTTCAAACTGACGAACCTCAAACCGACGAACCCATTATTCTCAAGAAAACCTTCGACCTCGCCGAAGAAAGAGATCCGCCAAACGAACCAAAACCACCCAACCAGAAACAAACCCTGACAGTGATCCCAAAACACCTCAAGCAACCCCCAAACAACCTCCTCAACTAATCTCAATCCTCCAACCTCCGAACCTATCCGGTGAGGAGAAGTTTTCTCGATATTCCTTTGCACGATCGGGCCAAGGTCCTTCGTGTAAAGAAAATAAGAACCAAAATAACTCCCTTGACTGCCGAAGAGCTTCGAGTCCCTACCTCTTCGGTTGTCATTCCTCCGATCACATCCACAGAAACACCTGACAATGAACCAACCGGATCAATCCGCACTCCTTCCCGAAAAAGAAAATAGCCATCAGACATTCACCCTGGTTCATCTCCTGTTCCCTCGCCAACTCCTGAACGCACACCTGCCCGATCTCCTTCTCCCGAAACCATACACGTAGACCCCTCACCCCTTCGCGAAGAACCTCCACCTTCTCCGCCAAGAGAACCAACCACCGAGATTGATCGGGAAGCCATGGCCTCTCCAACAATGTGGCCCCGACTCAATGCTCATTTTCCATTCCAACTGTTCAACACCTTTGTTCGTGAAACCGATCATCGGTTGCGGGAACAGTTCGAATGGAGATCTTCTCAGTGAAGGCATGAGCTACTTGGCGAAGGTAAACGAGTATCTTTTTTATTTCTGAATTTATCTGCATATTTATATATCTGAAAACTGATCAAATGATATTGGAAATACACAGGCCAATGCAGTGTTCGGACGTCTTCGTCCAAGGTCTCTCGAAGCTGAAGCAGAAGAAGAGATCTTGAGGAAGGAGAATGCCATGTTGAAGTCTGCCTTGGCGAAGGAGAAAACTCAACGTGAGTGCCTTCTTCATACAAATGAAGGTCTTCAAAAAGAGTTAGCCCAAGCCAAAGGAGATGTGAAGGCCTCCAAGGAAGAACTGAAGTCAACCAAAGCACAGCACGAGGAGATCGTGAAAATGAACGTTGACTTGGTTCAGAGGAGCGAGATAAGGATGGAAAAGATCGAGGAGCTAAAAGCTGATGCGAAGATCTTGACCAAGACTATCCATAAGCTGGAGGCAGCAGAAACTCGTCACATGAATAGGCGGCTCAAACTCGAAGAGGAAATCCGAGAACTCAAGGCTCTTCGGGACCTTGGGCCCCCATTAACCGACGACCTTCGCAAACAAATATGCGAAGAGTACCGGAACTCGGACGAGATCAATGGAGAAATAATGAAGATATACTCCGAGAGTTATGAGCTTTGCCGAAATCGTGGCAAGGAGAAGTTTCGTCTGCGCCCCAACTGGACCCATCCTTACTCGATTCTTCGATTTAAGATGGAGCTCAAGTCGATGTTTTTCATTTATGTCTTTTCCATCTTTAATTTACAACATCGTAAAATTGTCAATAGTGTAATTAAATTAAATATTTAATGAAAATGGCTTCATTCCTTATGACTTCGTAGATATTTATTATCCGTCAATACTCCAATATTTCCTTAAGTGAAAAATGCACCAACCCCTTCATAAATTTGAACTCGAATCTGTTAGGTAACAACTAAACATGCCATATAACAGATGAAGTGTAAGAATGAAGCTTCCTGAACTCAACACTTAGAAAAATTTTAGGTAATAAAGTAAAGGGATACTTATTAGTTACCGAAGTGTGAGACATATCTGCTTCGTCAGGAATTTGTTTACCCCTAAAGGCCTAACAAAACCAAAAGATGACATTTGCCTACCACAAAGGGCCTGACAAAGTCTTAAAGATGACACTTGTCTTCACCACACGAAGGGCCCGATAAGGTCTAAGTGTCGATAATTGCCTACCACGAAGGGCCCGACAACGTCTTAAAGATGACACTTGCCTACCACAAAGGGCCTGACAAGGTCTAAGTGTCGACAATTGCCTACCACGAAGGGCCTGACAACGTCTTAAAGATGACACTTGCCTACCACAAAGGGCCTGACAAGGTCTAAGTGACCACCTGCCGAAAAGGCTGCCATCGAATGGCCAGCAAGTCCACCCGAACCTCCTAACACCAATGACGTTTGCCTACCACGAAGGGCCTGACAAACTCATAAGGACCACCTGACGAAAAGGTCGCCATCGAATGGCCAATGAGTCCACTCGAACCTCCTAACACCAATGACGTTTGCCTACCACTTAAGGGCCCCGATAAACTCATAAGGACCACCGCCAAAAGGTCGCCATCGAATGGCCAATGAGTCCACCCGAACCTCCTAACACCAATGACGTTTTGCCTACCACGAAGGGCCTGACAAACTCATAAGGACCACCGCCGAAAAGGCTGCCATCGAATGGCCAGAGAGTCCACCCGAACCTCCTAACACCAATGACATTTTACCACGAAGGGCCCGATAAACTCATAAGGACCACTCAGAAAAAGGTCGCCATCGAATGGCCAATGAGTCCACCGAACCTCCTAACTTCGATGATCTGATCAGCAATGAAGACAAAAGTTGTTCGAGAAAAAAGGGAACTTTTATTGATGATGACATAAATATTTACAGACTTCCAATGTACGTACATCATTTCTACTGAAAGTACTTTCTTAGCCTGCCAGCGTGCCAAGTATTCTTAATTGCTGACCCATCTAATGCTTTCAATCGATAAGTTCCTTGCTTTGACTTCTTGCTTATTTCATACGGTCCTTCCATTTGGCATCGCCTTTCCCATATTCTCGAGGTGTAGATGCTTCACTTCTCCGAGGACAAAATCTCCCACTTCAACCTTTGACATTTTACCCTTTATTATTATAATGCTTAGCCACTCTTCGCTGATAGGTTGCCAACCTGATTAAGGCTATTTCTCTTACTTCTTCAAGTAAATCAAGATTGGCCTTAAGCCCTTCCTCATTGTATATTTCTCTCGAATTGGTCAATTCAAGACTAGAGAGATCCAATTTCAACTGGGACTAAGGCATCGCATCTATAAGGCCGCCTAAAAGGTGAATCCTCGTCAGTAGTCCCTGAGTAGTTCGATAAGCCCACAACACGCTAAGTAGCTCCTCCGCCATCGCCGCTTCGCTTCATTCAATCTGCGCTTGATCCCATTCAAGCAATGACGATTCATCGATTACTTCAACTTGTCCATTCGATCGTGGATGAGCCATCAAGTCTTTCTCAGGTTGAATCGATTCTTTCAAGAATGCCTCAAATTTCGATCCCACAAATCAAGGCGTCAGTTATCCGATATCAGCACCTTAGGGATCCCGGCGAAACACCATGCACTCCTTTATAAACTTTAGGCACTCTGTTCCGTTATTGATCAAGTGGTTTTCCTCCACCCACTTAGTCATATAATCAATAAAGAACTCATGATTTGGTGAATTCGACCTTTAGCTTTTGGTAGTGGACCCAAAGATATCAACCCCCAGACAAAGAAAGGGTATAGGAGATAGGATCGAGTATAACTCTTCCGGTGGTCGATGTGGATCGGACTATTGAGTTGACATTTCTCGTGACTTCGACGACGCAAGCTTTTCTTTGAAGATAAGAGGCCAATAGTACCCTTGGCGAAGTACTTTTTATAAAGCTAATGACTTAGCCGCCATATGGTCGCCACAGATACCTTCATGTACTTCCCGAAGAGCATATTTAGCTTCAGATGGAGTCAAGCATTTCAATAATGGAGATGAGAAGGCTCGTCGGAACAGATCTCCATACCTAATTTTCTTGGCGAGCATCCGATCCGAAGGTAAGACGCCATCTGCCAGATACTCTATATATGGAGTCAACCAAAGATTGGTTCTTGGTTAATGCACATTACCGATTCATAATGTATACTCAGGATGTTGCAAAGTTTGTAAATAAACCGACCCATCAAAGACGTTAACATCCGTAGTGGCTAATTTGGAGAATGCATCGGCAATTGAATTGTTATTACGCTCGATCCCTTGAAACTCATAGGATTGGAAATACTGAAGTTGCTCCTTCAATTCTGTTAGATATTTGATCATTTTGGGCCTCGAGCCATATATTCCCGTAAAGTTGCTTAACGATTAAATCGAGAATCACTAAAGATGATTATTCTTTTGACTTCAAGACTTTTTGCCAACCGTAACCGCAAGTACCGCTTCATACTCGCCTTCGTTGTTTGTCGCTTTGAACTCAAATCGATGGCTGTTGTACCTTGAATCCTCCGGACTCGTCGAATAATACCGCCTCCATCGACGTCCGTGGTAGAAGACCCATCTCAGTGCACAAACGTCCAAGAACTCGTCATTGAAGAATCTGAATCGCCTCGTCCAGATCCTTCAGCTTCTACCACAACTTCATCAGCTTCAGAAAACGAGCATTCAACAACAAAATCAGCCAAGGCTTGCCCTTTGATGGCGGTTCGGGGATGATATTCAATGAAAAATTGTGACAACTCCATAGTCCATGCAGCTAATCTCCCCGACACCTCAGGTTTGCCCATAATCTTCTTTAAAGGCTGATCTGTATACACTATTACCAATCTACCCTGGAAGTATTGCCTAAGCTTTTGACTAGCAGTTATTAAAGCAAAAGCAAACTTTTCAATGTTCGGGTACCTTGTTTCAGCATCTCGAAGGACATGGCTTACATAATAAACCGGGTGCTGCTTACCCCCAACTTCACGCACCAAAACTGCTCCTACTGCCAATG
Organism: Panax quinquefolius; assembly: GCA_020205615.1. Taxonomy (NCBI): domain Eukaryota; kingdom Viridiplantae; phylum Streptophyta; class Magnoliopsida; order Apiales; family Araliaceae; genus Panax; species Panax quinquefolius. Next base: position 89,630,685 of record CM035174.1, on the reverse strand, counting down.
AACTAGCTGCTAAGTACAAATATAAAGGTTCAGCAGGAACGGGCTTCACCAACAAAGGCGCCGAAGATAAATAGGACTTGATGCTCTGAAAGGCGTCCTCACACTCCGAAGTCCATTGAAATGTCTTTGCATTCTTCGGCCCTTTCAATGTATCAAAGAACGGTAGACATCTTTCCGCTGACTTGGACATAAACCTCCTCAAAGCTGCAATCCTTCCAGTCAGACGTTGAACATCTTTAAATGACTGAGGAGTCTTCATGTTCAGGATTGCTTGAATCTTTTCAGGATTGGCTTCGATTCCTCTCTCGATCGACAAGATAACCCGTAAATTTGCGGACACCCTGTAATCAAGGTGCACTTAGTGGGATTCAATCTCAAATCAGGTCATTTTAATTGTTCTAAAAGCATTCTTCTAAATCATCCAGATGTTTATGTCTTAACATACTTTTGACAATCATGTCATCTCACGTACACCTCCACATTTCGCCCAAATTGATATCCGAAAACATGGTTCATCATCCCTCGATATGTGGTCTCCGGCATTGATGAGGTCAAGGTCATTTTCTTATAAGCATATACCGAACGATGCGTAATGAACGCCGCCTTCAGATATCTTCTTCAGACATGGAAATTTGATGATATCCAGAGAATGCATCCATGAAACTTAATAAAGCATACCCCAAGTAGCATCGATTAGTTGGTCAATGTGGGGTAGAGGGTAAAATCCTTTCGACAAGCCTTATTTAAATCAAAGGTAGTCGATGCAGACTCGCCATTTACCATTTTGCTTCGTATCAAAGACCACATTCGCCATCCATCTGCGGGTAGTCAATCTCAAGATGAAGTCTGCCGCCAACAGGTTTTGTAATCTCTTCATCAATTATTCACGACGCTCAAAAGCGAAAATCCTCCCTTCGTCATTTGACCGCTTCTTCGACGGGTTCACCTCCAAATTGATGCTCGCGATATCCCCGCTTACTCCCTAAGATATCCTGAGGCTCCCAGGCGAAAATATCAACATAGCTTTGCAAGAGCTCCATGAGGTTCGTCCGGAGAGGTTCCGGCAGACCCGAACCTATTTTCACCGTTTTGTTTGCTTTGCCCGGGATGATCTCTATCTCCTCCGTTTCTTCAGCTGGCATGACCAATGGTTCGGAACTACTCTCTGTGAAAGGTTCGACCTCTATCGCCATAGTCTGCTTCTGCTTCGATATTCCCACTCCCGAAGTGATCACAGCATTTCTATAACATCTTCTGGCCAGATCCAAATCCCCCTTCACCTCGCCGACCCCATGAGCCGTAGGAAATTTGATTTTGAAATGAGGAATAGAGGTCACAGCTTGCAAAGCAATTAAAGCAGGTCTTCCCAAAATAGCATTATAAGCAGAATCTACATTTACAACATAAAATTTGCAAATAATTTCTACTTGTTGGGGGGCCGTTCCGAAGATGACTGGCAGTTCAATAGTTCCAGCCACCTTAACCGGGTCATTACTAAAACCATATAAAGGAGCTTCCTGTCCCAACTCCATCTTTCGCCCATCTAGGTGCATTCTCTGATAAGCGTGGGCATACAGAATATCTACAGAAGATCCATTATCCACCATCATCCGTTTCATATCTACCGAACCCACTTGTGCAGTCAACACCAATGATCCCTCGTGCGGTTCGATAATTTCGAAGGGTAGTCTTCATCAGTAAAAGAGATTACCGAACTCGGATAAGGTCTGTCAGTCTTCGGGAGGGTACCCGCCACTGTCATGACCGAATCCAAGTAGCTTCGGCGCTTTTTTCCAACGAGTTTGCCAGAAGTACCCCCAGTGATGACATCTATCACGTGCCTTGCAGGCTGTTCGGGAGCGGGTAACACTTGTTGAACTGGTTGAGCTACGGGAACAGGCCCTCTGTCCTGCTGTTGATTGGTTCTGGCAGCCACATACTGAATTAAAGCACCGCCTTGTACCTTCCTTTCAATAAAGTCCTTCAAACTAGCACGATCGTTCAGTATCACGACCAAGCTTGATGATAATCACAATACTTACGAGAATTCCCTTTTCCAGGCTTAATGTTATCTCGAGGTGGTTCGAAAATAGGTTGATTCTTAATTTGATCCAAGATAACAGCCCTGTCTGTATTAAGTGTTGTGTACGTTCTATTCACTCGTTGAGCTGGAGCGGACGAACGTCCTCCACCCTGTCTCCAATTATTAAACTTTTTCGACCCGCCCTCGTAGCGGTCTTTATTACCCTCATTCTTTCTCTGATCCTTATCGATTCATCCCGATCCGTCTCCTTAGTCGGCCCAAGGGGACGTTTAAGGTACATCCATAGCTTCCTCCACCACGATATAACCTTCAGCTTTGTCAAAGGCCTCAGCAAGACTCTTCGGGTGATGAAACATCAACTTCTTCACTAACTTCTCTGATTTGACCAGATCTAACCCATTCTGAAACAGTCCAACGGCTTGTAGATCATTCAAGTCATCACACCGCCTCATCGCTTCACGGAATCTCTTCACATATTGGCCCAAAGACTCATTCGAAAACTGTCGAACCTGAGCCAATGAACCAGTTGGTTTTCCCCTTCTTTTGTTGCTCCCAAAGCGAGCATGAAATTTACTGCACATGTCTGCCCAAGATGAAATTGAATCTGAGGGCAAAGTCCCCATCCACTGTCGGGCATCCTTTCTAAGTGTTGTGACAAAAGTATGACACTTAGCAGCATCGCTAAAGTCATAATAATCCATCAGTCGGTCGAACGCTTGACTGTGGTCATAGGGATCCCCTGATCCATCATAACTCTCAATATGGGGCAACTTCTTGGTGGGGTCAGCTTTTTCTCTAAGAATCTCCGCGGAAAAAGGGGATTCCTTCTTTCCCGAAGTGTCCTTCGTCTTTCGTACTTCGGCAAGCTGCTTCCGAAGTTCTTTTAACTCTTTAACCAAATAATCTACACCTTCTGGTTGAGATGATGCTTCCTTTTCCGATGACTCCTTTCTCCTATGAGTAGACCGGTTTCTTACAATAGAACCTTCAACTCTAGAAGGGCTTCTTCGGTGACGAGTGTCTACAGGGCGGTGTACCCTCAGTAGACTCTCGGGAGTACAATCTCTAGATATGCTTCGTCTTTGTGCTCGGGCCCTGAGGCGAGAATGTGCAACAACAAGGGCTCTCTTTGTGGTTTCAGGAGTATGATCCCTGGATCGACCTCTTCGTTTCCTCCGACCGCCTCCTTAGAACTCGACAGGTGATGTACCTCCTCGATCTTTGAGGAGTAGGGCTTGGATCTTCTTCTTTTCTCGATTTGGCCTCGAGACTCTCGTCCCGAATGAAGCAGGTTCTTTTCCACTTGGTATCCTTGCTCTTCTGGACCGATTATAACCGAGTTCTTCATCTCTCAACTCATCATCCCGCCATCCGCTTCACCTATATCCCCGTCGTTGCTTCACAAGTACTTCCATAGCTCTATCCGCTTCATCAGCCATCTTGGCTAGTCGTGAAGCCTTTTCATCTTGGTCTTCTCGGTATCGAGTTCTAGGCGAAGTGCCTTCTACTCGTTTCCGACCGTGGCCAGACGCTTTATCAGTAGGGTAGACTAACCTACGTTTAGCCTTACCCATCTTCTTCAACTGAAAATCTTCAGGGGATCGTTTGGACGCTGTGCTTGCATGAACACTTATTGCCGGTCCCAAACGATCCTTAACAGACACTCGGGGTGTCGATTCACTGGCAGCCCTCGGCTGCCCTTCAGGTGTAGGTGTTCTACTCTTCACCATGAATATTGACGTAGAACAAACACGGATTGTGATTGAAAAATATTCAAGACACTAGAACTCAGCCCTCCTTCTAGCGCCAATGTTAACGCCAAGATCTTTCTCCACGTCCCAATCACCAAGACGCGTCCTATATCCTGCACAGTTCAACAAGTCAACACCAAAAGCTTGACGGCCTGACCGTCGAGGGATAGCTCCGGCGTGAGAGTCAGTACAGGCGATCACAAGGTCAACAATGGAGAGAAAATATTATCTAGTGTCTGAGAGATACAGAATTAGAATTCTTAAAATGAAAAATCTGTGTTACTTACCCTCTTATGTGATCGTAGCCCCACGCATACTCCACTATCCGGCCATCGTACACCCACCACCTTCTGACACCTTTTTCCCTCACTTCCGGTCACTTCAGCCGAAAGTAAACAATCTACCTTCACCCCCCTCTCACATCTTGTTTGCCACCACCATATCATTTGAGTCCCATCCTCATTAATGTCATGCAGCAAAGTGGCAGACACAATAGTCAAACGTCATTTGGCATAATGATTACTGGTCAAAGTTGGGTTAAGTGATAATTTGTATAATGGGCCAATATAATGACTAAGCCCAAATAATAAAAATGACCCAAGTGACCGGATCCAACCATGACTTAGCATAACATGATCCAAGGGAGGAGCCCAATAATTTTGGCCCAATAAAGAAAAGGATTCGGGGTCTTACAAAAACTACTTCTCAAAAGCCGCACCACCAAAATTCATTTACACAAGATCTGATTGTGGAGATATAGAGAGAGATCGGAAAAGGAATTCTTGCTTTGAATCGGAAACGGAAAAGAAACTACTGTTCAAAACTTTTTCTACTACTGATTCGGATCTTGTTGAGCTCAATCACGATCTTGTTGGTTTTTTGAGGGGGTTGAGCTCAATCACGATCTTGTTGGTTTTTTGAGTTGTGGGTTTGGGGGTAACATCCGTAAAAATCCATTCAGACGACTAGCTTGTTTATTCACTCGAAAAATTGTGGCTTATTCGATCAGAAGAAATTGGACCATTCAGATCTTAAAAAATGATAATCAAACCGTCCGAATGGCTGAATCTCTCAAATTCACTGCCATTCAACCTTATTTAGACCAAAACAAACATGGCCTTACTCGTGCCTTGCACAAATCACCAAGAAGAAGATGGTGGAATTATAATTGAAGAAGCCTCTTTTGACATAAAAGACCATCATTTGTGGGCATTCATTCATTGTGCGTGGGTTATTAGGTATGACAAAATATGATTATGGGTTGGTTTATGGTTCCTTTTAAGAACTAAAACTATATTAACTATTTTTAATATGGGTTGTGTGAGTTGGAACTATATGGTTATGGTTCAAAACCATATTAACCATTTTAAAATATTTTGACTTTTAAGCAGAACTTTTGAAAAATGAAATTGTGACCGTCACAATTAAATTAATTAAGTAATAATATGATATAAAAATTATTAATATAAATAATAAAATGCTAAAAAACTATACTAATAAAATTTTAAATTAAAATTATTAATACCCTTCCATATTTAAATAATTTTCAAAATTAAAAGTTAAAGAGTTAAATTAATTTTGAATTTAGAAACATTTCTTATAATTTTTAAAGTCCTAAATAATGTTATATTTCTGAATGGAAAGAGTATTTAAAATTTATAAAATTCACAATATTCTTGAAAATATATTTTATGAAAACAACCGGTACTTATTTCTCAAAAAGGATCCAAAAACTCGATTAAGAAATCATTGTTAAATAAATGCACTGTATTTGATATAATGTACGTACTCCTTCAATATTTTTTGATAAATATAATGTTCCAGAATATTCCATTAATTTCAAGAGTTTTCACCATTTAATAATAAGGTTACGGAAACAAACAATAAATTCGTACCATAAATGGAGAAATATGAAAGAAGACGAATTTATTCTCAATGACCTCATATTATTAAATAAATTAATGAGTACTTTTAATTTTTATACTAATAAATCTCATTAAATAAAATATTTAATTTATATCTTTAACACAAGAAAGTACCATATTTGTTTTCTCATCTTTAGTGAAGAAAAGATGACAAAGGAACTTTTCGATTTGGATCGGGATGAAATATATTGGGTTGAAAAATGGTTAACCGGTTCAGAACTATATTTGTTTTAAAAAATATGGGTCCAAACTTTAACCAACTTGAATAAATAAAAATAGTTAACCAACCCATTAATGGTTCCGATTAATATAATTTGACTCAACAGTTAACTAACTATATTGTCATGTCTAGTTATTAGTAGTTTAGCTCCAATCTGATTATAGTTGAGCCTTTGTTGGCTATTTGGAAAAGTTCAGTTTTTGATAGAACTGTGGTGGATTAATTCCAAGTTTAATATATATTACAGTTTTATTATTATGTCATTAGAAGTAAATTCCTATCGCAATATTAGTGCGTACAAATTATTTATATAATCAATTAATATAAGAAAATCTCACACTCTATGACTATGAATGAGAACAAAAGTCTCATGCAAAATAAGAATGACAGAATTAACACATGTACACTAGCTAGCTATATATGCTACTCAATTAAGAGTTAATTAATCAAAGTCATTGGTAATTATTATAATTAGTTAGTTAGTTACTAATTAATGTTAAATATTTTGTTTAAATTACTAACAATATAGATTAGCAAATTTGTGCAAATCCAAAATTTAGGAATTAATTTTAGATCAAATGAGATTTCAAACAATTATATTCATCCCTGAAAACAAATATCAACAATTTTATAATTTGCTTGATTGCATAACTGTACAATTTGTAATTAATCATATATATATGTATGCACAAAATACAACTTACAAATTAGGCTTATTAAACAAGCTAGGATTAGGGATTGCTCATGAGTTTGTGCAAATCGATCCTTAATATTTTAATTTTATTTTCTTTAAATCTTCCTTTCACAGTACTATTTTCATTATGAATTTAAATATGAAAAATTTTCAATTCATTAGTTATAACCTTGATATATATTGATATATAGCCAAACATTAGATATGCATTTCAAGTTGAATTTGACTAACTTTATATGTGCTCATTCAAATAAAATATTTAATTTGATCCCATGGATTCTATATATTATAAAATCTCAAAAAGGAATATATATATATATATATATATATATATATATAATACCTATATTTCTTAATTTTTATATATGCATTATTTATCCTACCCTACTAGCTAAAAGAGTTATAAATGGCATGAATTAATCCAATTCCATAATTAAACCTAGCTAGCTAATAATCATTATATATATATATATATATATATGCTTCTTTCATTGTGTAATTCATGTCCTTTTATTTATTCTATCCATAAATATTTTATTTTATAATTTTCTACTCAATTTTCAAAGACAAAGTAACAACATTACCTAAAATCTAAAAATAAAAATATAAGTAAAGATTCCAAAATGGCAATAATAATGTATGGTTCCGTTTGGGCATTAGAAGAAGGAATTCTATTCTCATGCAAATAAGATTCCGGGTTGGCCGGGAACCGGTAATGTCGGGTTTTGTCAGCGGGAGCGGTGGACCGGGAAAACCCTCAGTTTGGATTTAGCCCGTTTAACGAGGGAGATGAAAAATGCATCGATTTAATCGCGAGGACGTTGACGATTCAATACCACTCTTTTGGTCCCATAATTGAATGAATTTGTTGCATGAAAATCACATTCCTGCACATAACATCATGTTTTGTGTACCTCAACATTATATATATAATATTTATCTCATCGCATTTCATTTCATTTGTTATTATGAACATAATTTTCATTGGTGTGCATATATATATATATATAGGGAGCCCTTTCATAAACTTATTGGAAGGCTGAGATTGAAACATAAATATATCAGTCAAGTATAACTCATGCAAGAACTTTTATTTTAATATGAGGACCCGCCACATCGGCGTATGTTGTCAATTTGTTTAAATAAAATGAATTTTTAATATTAAATAATCTTGACCTAGACAAAGTTTATTACTGCTGTTAAAAAAAAAAAGGAAGAATAATATCAGCCCTTTCTATTGATTAAATCTCAACCAACGAACAAAAAGAAAGGAAAGGAAAGGACAACCCAACAACCCCTCTTTTCTTTCTTTTTCATTTCTTTTCTCTTCAAATCTTTTCAGATTTGACATTTTGACAAAGCTAGCTAGGTCTTATATATTCATATGCACTGAGGCCTTTACCTGTCTGTCTGTCTGACTGTCTATATAAACATGTAACATTAATCTCTCCATCATATCTCTTTGAGTGAAACAAATTAAAAATGGAGAAGAACCCTGAGGCGGCGGTTACTTGGAGAAAGCCGGTGTTTAGGGCTAACTCATCAGCAACATCATATTGGTTTAATTTTTTCACTTTTTGACTCTCAGTCTTTATTCATTAATCATTAATTATATAGGAATAGGAATAAGTATTATACTATAACATTAGATTGATTGATAGCATTAATCAAATAAAGCAAAAAGAAGCAAAGGCTTTAAGTCATTTTAGTATTTACATGCATGTCTTTCAATAATCAAAAAGCCTCTACTTATTATCTACTGCAACCACACAAAAGACTCGGAGCTATTTAATGGGTGTATAGTTTACCTTAGCCCAGCCCAGCCCAGCCCAGCCCAGCCCAATATAATTAGTCTCATATTTTTCTTGAATGCCCAGAGCTAAATTATAGTAATTATATTCTGAATGAATGAATTCAAAGGCCAGTAGGCCGCCCCATTACTTTAATCCTTTACTTTCCCCCCTCCCCCATTTTCTCTCTCTTCTTCCTTCAACCTACGCACTACGCACCATCCATCCTGCCTTCCGTCAATTCCCTCCCAACGTTATAATATTCTCCTCAACTCAATGGCTACTCCTCCATCTACATTTCAATCAACCAGCGTTCAACCAGGTAGAATTAGGCTACTTAAGAATGCGTCATCGCCGTCGGATCAGATGCTTGGACCGGTTGTTTACTGGATGTTCAGAGATCAACGGTTGACAGATAACTGGGAAAAAAATTATTTTATAATATATGATAAATTTAGAAGAAATTTAAGTGTAATGAACAAATTAATCCCACTAAAACTTTATAATTTTTTTAATATGCGAGGTTAAATTGATTTTTTTTATAACTTTCTCAATTTCATATTACTTCTACTCCTTGATGTATACATCTTCCTCTAATATTTTTAAAAATAATAATAATTTAATTTATATTATTTTTATAACATAAGAAATTTAAATATTTATTAACAAATTTGTGATTAGAAATGCGTATTAATTAGGGGTCAATAAAAAGGTGTGTGTGTGTATATATATATATATATATATATATATATATATATATATATATAAAATGTTATTACTTGTTATATTAATAATATTGTAATCAAATACATGTTTTACTTATGCAATTGACCAAAAAACACAAACTTATCTTAAAAATTTGCTTAGAAGAACATTTCTGTAACCCCCGCCAAATTATTTATAGGATTACAATATTTTAATTCCCAATGAATATAAATTACGATTTACTTCCCATGTATATATATATATATATATATATATGGAAAAAAATATATGTCTGTATTATATATATTATAAGAGTAGATAGGTCGATAGTGATTTTTTGATTTATAGCGACGGTTTCACCCGTCGTCATAGCTTATTATGAGCTAGCCATGTGACGAGTTCTGCATCGTCGTCATAACCCAAAAAATCCGTCGTCATAAGCCTCTTATCTGTAATATAATATATATATTATATATATATATATATATGTGTGTGTGTGTGTGTATGATGCGGATTTGTGCGCTTTTAAGCATCTTATGAAATTGAAAGAGTCTTGTGTCGTATTGTGAAATTTTTTTGCCGATTTACAATTGCGATCTAGATCAATGCATGAGATTGAGTAAGATTATGAGATTATAAAGTTGACCCACTAATCATATATATTGCTAAAATATTAATAACAATAATTATTCATATAATTAACAACAAATAAGTCCATATATAAAATCGTAACAATTGAAATAAAGTTAATTGTGTAGTTTTTAAAGTTGACAATCACAAACTAATCATGATGTAATTGCGATTTCAAGTAGTGTGGATGTACAATTTTCGAATAAGACTAAATGAATTAATATTCTCCTTTCTGTCATTTCTTTTTTGACAAAAAATCTACCATCAATCTTACATTTGGGGAGGGTTCTCTTTTATAGACCCGCCTTTAGATCTCTCTTTCTTGTGCATTAATAATTTCTCTTTGTACGGAACTTGTTTTCTCCATCATATAATTGATTTTTTTTTTCTCTTTTATGAGAGGATTTTATTATTGGGAGATTTTGCCTTATTCAGGTGGAAGTTTTTTTGTTCGTTCGTGAGAATTTTTCTGATGCGTGAACCATTGAAAATAGATTGTTCAGATTTAGGTGTGACGTTATCGGCCGATTATTCCTCTACTTGTATTAAAAAAACATCTCAAATATGCATATTATGTTATTATTTTTAGAATATGATTGTTTTTCATCAGGAGTATATCTGTTGTTAATTACTACAATTGACATTTTTTCTGATTATTATGTTATTCTGTGACGCCTCCAAAATTAGGTATACATCACCCATCTTGAGTCTTGGTGATGGAATCATGTAATTCAAATTAATCTACTTCTTAATCTGTTATCAGTGTACAATACGACAAAACATAAACTGTGAGTTTGAATACAATTATTGTCTACTTAGATTATATCAAACTCAAAAGAAGTCCTCATTACAATTATTATCACACTATTTCACAAAATAGTGAGGACTACTAATCTTTATAATCGGACCATCACCCGCTCAGTTCTACACTCGTCCTAAAATTTATATTCTCATTTCACAAGAGAATAATTGAAAGAAAAGGGTGAACTCAACTTAATTTAATAAAAATATTATGACTAAGATAATGCAGAATAAATTATCATTAGCCTCAACAATGTTAAAGCGATAAAATCTGATAGACATCAAGTTTAACTGCATAAGTGAACAAACAATCCATTAAAAGAGTCAAGTAGAGAATAGAATCTACTATCTTTTATGATTTAAAAGTTTTTATCACTTTTATCATTTGAGACTTAGCTCAATAAATAATCCACATCATTAAATCATCCCCTGCACTACAAAAGCCAAGGATATTCTTTAAGTATCACGACCACGAATTATCCATGCACTACTACGCCAAAGATAATCGTGTTTTCATCAACTGATCCGATCATGCCATAAAACAATTCATCTTTGCTCCTTTGGTAGAAGAGAATCCATAGCCATAATCATACCAAAAGCGTCCATCAATGCATTCACGTCAATGAGGACTTTTAATTTTCACATTATTTGTAACATTACGGTCATGATTATACCGAATAATCCTCAGTCATAATCATACCAAGTCCATACATACGCACTGAAAGCCACGAGATGACTTTCAACATAAATATAAACATGAGGATGATGACAATGATATAAGAATTCAATTAAACAAGTTCAAGAATTAATTTGTCGGGGAACCAATAACGCCCAAATTGTCAACATGATACTTCTTTGTAGAATAAAATTCAAGAATGATCGGAAGAAATATTTCCATGAAAAGATATTGGATGAAGCCTTAAATATCGAGGATATTCCACTAATTTCATGGAGTATAGAAGTCAAAATTTTAATCAATGAGTATAATAAGAATGGAATAAAAAAGATATCACCATGCGTACGATACTTGCATGTAGCGGTTATTCCAACGAGAATAATAATAACGGAACGAGGTCGGTGAAATTCTGCAAGCGATGGATGTTTCAAATGTAATAATAAATGCGGAATAATAAATTATGGAACCGAGTCCCGGTAGATAGCCTGTATACATGATATTAAACGAGAATAATAAAGACGGAATAATAAAAATGGAACCGGTCTGCCATATAGCATGTACAGGATATTCAAGCGAGAATAATAAAAAGAGAATAATAATAAAAATGTCACCAAGTATAGGGTAGACGCGTATATCTGAGTTATTCCAATGTAACAATAAAGAAATGGAATAATGTAAGTTCTCTTCTTGAATACAAAAGAATAATATCCTTTTACCGTAAAATAATACTTGATATAAGAGTAGTGAAGTAGCAGAAAAATTTTCTTCTATCTCTCTATAGTCTCTCTCTATAGTTTCTCTCTCTATAGTTTCTCTCTAGAGTCAAATTGAATTAAGTAAAAAAAATAATGAAAGAATGAGCTTTATTTATAGGAAAATGGAATGCATAGTAACTAATCCATGAACGATCCCGATTGATTTACTTTAATCGATTTTATCCATATTTAAAGAAATTTTTTAAATAAAATATAATATATTCAATTTATATAAAAGATTTTTACTATGCAAACACTATCTGGGCACTATGCAAACACTATGCATAATAAAATATAATATATTCTATTTATAGAATAACTTTAATAAAAATATTCATTTTATATAAAAAGATTTTACTATGCAAAATACTATCATAATAATATAATATATATATTCATGGCCCCCAAAATTAGGTATACATCACCCATCTTGGGTCGCCACTACATGGTGCATGTAAATTTAAATACAACTTATTAACATAGTCATACGTGGTATAATACGACATAAGCTGTGAGTTTAAATACAAATATAAATCTACTAGATATTATACAAACTCAAACAAAAAGTCCTCATTACAATTATTATCACACTATTTTCACGAATAGTGAGGACTACTAATGCTATCTTCGAGGACCATCACTCGTTTCCCCGACTCGTCCCAAATTTATATTCTCATTTCAAGAAGAATAAAGGTGAAAAGAAAGGGTGAGCTCAACTAGCCCAAGAAGAAATATTATGACTAAGATAATGCGAATAAATTATCAATAGTCTTCAACAATGTTAAACCGATAAAATACAATAAACAACCGGTTTAAGCTGCAGTAAAGGAATATGCAATCCATTAAAAGAGTCAAGTAGAAAATAAAATCTACTATCTTTTATGATTTTAAAAGGTTTTTCATCTTTGTTATATTTGAGACTCACTTTAATAAATAATCCACATCATCGAATCACCCCCGCACTACTGGCCGAGGATATTCTTAAGTATCACGATCACAATTATTCTCGCACTACTGGCCAAGAATAGTTGTGTATTCATTAATGGTCATGATCATGCCAACAATTGTCCATCAATGCACTACTACCATCGAGGATTTTTAATCACATCATTTGTAACATTACGGCCATGATTACTTAGAATAATCCTCGGTCATAATCATACCAAGTCCATCCATACTCTACGTGCCACAGATGACTTTTAAAAAATATAAACATGAGGATGATGACAATGATATAAGAATTCAATAAAACAAGTTCAAGAATTATTTTATCCAGAATTATTAACGCCCAAAAATTGTCACGATAATCTTTGCTTTGTAGAGTAAAATTCAAGAATGATCGGAAGAATATTTTCATGAAAAGATTTGGATGAAACGCAAATATCGAGGATATTCTACTAATTTCATGGAGTATAAGTCAAAGTTTTAACCAATTGGGTATAATAAAGAATGGAATAACAAAAGAAATCACCGTGCATGCGGAGACTTAGAGATGTAGACAAAGTTATTCAACGAGAATAATAATAACGGAACCGAGGTCGGTGAAATTCACACGCAAGCGGGATGTTCCACAGAATAATAAAGATGGAACGGATCCGGTGTAAAAACATGATAGGATATTCCAGCAGAATGATAAAGGCGGAACCGGTCCGGTGTAAACACATGAACAGGATGTTCAGCGGAGTAATAATAAAGAGCGGAACCAGTCAGGTGTAAAACACATGAGCAGGATGTTCCAACAGAATAATAAAAAGGCGGAACCGAGGTCAGGTGTAAAACACATGCATGAGGATGTTCCAACGAGAATAATAGAAGAATGTCACCAAGTATAGGGTAAAAAGCGTATACAAAAGTTATTCCAATGCCAGAATAAATAAGAATGGAATAACATAAGGATTTCACCAAGTATAGGATATCGCGCATATATACAAAGTTATGTATAGGGTATATCACTTTTACAAAGTTATTCCAATGAATAATAAGTGAATGGAATAATGTAAGTTCTCTTCAAGAAGAAAGAATAACACCACTCACCGTAAAAAGAACTGAATATAGAAGTAGTGAAGTAGCAGAATACTCTTCTTCTTCTTTCTATAACTTTCTCTATAACTTCTCTCTATAATTTCTCTCTACAGAGTTTCAATGAATTAAATGAAAATAATGAAGGAATGAGCTTTATTTATAGGAAAATGGAATGCATAAGTAACTAATCCATGAGCGATTCTAGATTGATTTACTTTAATCGACGGTCCATATTTAAAGAAAAATCTTTTAAATAAAATATAATATATTCTATTTATATAAAACATTTTACTATGCAAACACTATGCAATACTATGCAAAAACTACTCTGAAAAACACTATGCAATACTATGCATAATAAAATATAATATATTCTATTTATAGAATAACTTTAATAAAGTATTCTATTTTATATAAAAAGATGTTTTGAATAAAACAAAAGCGTCATTATCATTTATAATAATTCATATTATTAATCGATAATAATGGAATCAAACCGAGTGACTTCTCACATAAGCATCAATAATTAATACTGTAGTGTCTTTATTATGCAACCACACGTATTCATCGTACTTTTTACTACCGAGTAGTTCAACGAAGAATACGGTAAAACTTCCGCCGTTATTTCAATAAAATATTTTGTCTTTTTCTCAATCCGACAATAATTACATTTGTGGGGTCCACCAATGATTGAGTAGTTATTTAATATTCCCCGCTAAACCGAATATTCCCCACCAATCGAATATAATATAACCACTTGCATACTTTGCAAAATTTATAAATATTACCCACAACTATAATATTATATCAAATTATTCCATAATATTCAAAAATAATATTTATAGAAAATTCATCTTTATTTATTAAAAATTTGGGGTCTTACAACCTCCCTTCTTATGAAATTTCCCTCGAAATTAGGGTACGTGCACGGTATGTCGAAGAGGTAAGGATACCTTGATTTCATTTCTGATTCTAACTCCCAAGTCATTTCCTCAACATCGTGGTTTCTCCACAAAACTTTGACTTGAGGTATAACCTTGGAGCGTAGAATATGTTCCTTCTTATCCAAAATTTGAACAGGAACCTCTTCATACGTCAAATCTTCCGCTATTTCGTCCGGTTCTAACTCAATAATATGGTTCGGGTCTTTCACATATTTACGTAACATGGATATGTGAAAAACGTTATGAACACGAGACATATTTGGCGAAAGCGAGTCTATAGGCTACGATTCCTACTCGATCGAGGATTAAAATGGAATAGATGAATCGAGGATTAAGTTTTCCTCTCTTTCCAAATCTTGTAACTCCTTTCCACGGAGCAACTTTTAACAACACATGATCTCCTATATCAAATTCCACGTCCTTTCGATGAAGATCAGCATAACTCTTTTGTCGATTTTGTGAGGTTTTTATACGTTGTCGGATCGTTTGAATCTTTTCCGTAGTCATACGTACCAACTCCGGTCCCAACAACGTTGCTTCACCCACCTCATCCCAAAGATCTTTGGAGAGCGACACTTTCTTCCGCATAACGCTCGAATGGAGCCATGCCAATACTTGCTTGATAAGCTGTTGTTGTAGGAAAACTCCACCAATGGTAAGAACTTGTCCCAACTCCCTTGAAATCAAGAACCACGAGTCTTAATAGATCTTCAAGAGTTTGAATAGTCCTCTCCGATCGTCCGTAAAATCGAGGATGATATGAGAGCTAAATCGTGAAATCCGTGCTTATAGCTTTTTGCAAACTAACCCAAAATCGTGAAGTGAATCTTGGGTCTCGATCGAAACTATGGATACTGGCATACCATGCGATCTTACAATCTCGTTTATGTACATACTGAGCAGAGCGTTCAAGTGTATAAGTTTCTCGATCGGTAAGAAATGAGCGGAGACTTGGTCAATCTATCAACAATGACCCAAATCGCATCAATGCCTTGAGAAACCTTAGGAAGGCCGTAGAACGAAATCCATGGTAATGTGCTCCCACTTCCATTACGGAATTTCAAGTGGTTGCAATGGACCTTTTGGTACTTGATGCTCCGCTTTAACTCGTTGACAAGTTAGACACCTTGAGATAAATGCTATATCTCTCTTCATATTGCTCCACCAAAATGTATGAGCCGAATATCATGATACATTTGGTACTCCGAGATGGATTGCAAATGGTGTGTTGTGCGCCTCCATCATGATATTATACTTTAAATCGGTGGTCGTTAGGAACACAAAGTCCTGGAGTTGACTCAAAGTATTCCTTCTTCATCGATTCTTGCTTCCAGATATAGCACCCTCTTGCACTTTCTTTCTCATACGCATCGGCTCGTGTCCGAAGCTTGAAAGCGACTTTAACTTTATCGATTAAAGTCGGTTCTACTCGTATATTCGCTATCATCACATGCGTCCACAGAGTCTTTAACTCTATCTCCATCCTTTGCAAGTCACAAAAATGGGCCTTTGTGTTGACAATAACGCGACTCGTATTTTGCATACGATCTTCTACTCAATGCATCGGCTACCACGTTCGCTTTTTCGAGGATGGTATTGGATGGTATGATCATAATCTTTCAATAGTTCAAGCCAACGTCGTTGTCGCATGTTGAGTTCCTTTTGAGTGAAGAAATATTTGAGGCTTTTATGATCCGTAAAGATCTCCACTTTCTCCCCATACAAGTAATGCCTCCAAATTTTAAGTGCAAAGCATAATGTATGCTAACTCCGGATCATGAGTAGGATAATTCCTCTCATATTCTTTGAGTTGTCGCGAGGCATAGGCTATAACTTTTCCATGTTGCATAAGAACACATCCCAACCCTTTGCTCAAGCATCACTTGTAGATGATAAATCCTCCGAGCGGATGGTATTGTCGAGCAGTCTTTGAAATAAGTCTCCTCTTGAGTTCTTGAAAAATCTTCTCACATTCTTCGCTCCAACCGAACTTTGTATCTTTTCGAAGTCAATTTGAGTCGATGGAGTAGCGATTCGAGAAAATCCTTCCACGAATCTCCGATAATAACCAATTTAAACCGAGAAAGCTACGACTTCGATCCATCGATTTAGGTTGTTCCACTTTGAATAGCTTTATCTTTCTTTGGGTCAACAGATATTCCATGACTTGATACCACGTGCCCAAGGAATGCTACTTCTTCAAGCCAGAACTCGCATTTCTTCAACTTGGCATAAAGCTTATATTCACGAAGCTTTTGGAGAGTCAGCCTCAAGTGTTGCTCATGATCTTCACGGCTTTTGGAATAAATAAGGATGTCATCAATAAAGACGACCACAAAGTGATCTAAATATTCCTTGAATACTCGGTTCATCATATCCATGAAGGCAGCAGGAGCATTAGTCAATCCAAAGGACATGACTAGGAATTCATAATGCCCGCATCGAGTTTCGAAAGCCGTCTTTGGAATGTCGGATTCTAATCTTCAATTGGTGATATCCGGAACGAAGATCAATCTTTGAAAAGAATTTGGCTCCTGCAATCGGGTCAAACAGGTCATCAATACGTGGCAATGGATACCTATTTTTGATGGTGACATGATTCAACTCCGAAAATCAATACAAAGTCGCATACTTCCATCTTTCTTCTTCACGAATAGTAACAGGAGCACCCCAAGGAGAAGTACTTGGGGACGAATAAAGCCAATGTCTAACAATTCTGCAGTTGGGTCTTTAACTCTCGAAGTTCAATAGAGCCATTCGATATGGGGCTTTGGAAATAGGTTTTGTACCGAGTTCAAGGTCGATACAAAATTCAATTTCACGCCTGGGTAGGAAGGGAAGTTCTTTGGGAATACGTCGGGAAATTTATTAACAATAGAAATATCGCTCAAAACCGGCGTATTTTTGTTTAAATCGTGACATGAGCTAAGAAAGCTCGACATCCATTTTTCAATAAACGAATAGCTTTATGGCTTGAGATGACCGTGATTGATTTTAATGGTTTGGTCGTTTGAATTAGCATAATAGGTTGATTAGGAATATGAAAGCTAACAACCCATTTAAAACAATCAATTTTTGCATGATAAGTAGTTAACCAATCAATCCTAGAATCACGTCAAATGCAAGTATTTTTAATGAAATAAGATCGACAGTAATGTGAGGGTACCGATTTGAACCAAACAAGACTTATAAGCGGTGGATGTAATGAAGGTTTCTCCCAACGGAGTTTCCACAGATAAGTCAAAGTCTAATTTCTCCGAGTCAAATTTAATCGATGAGCGCAAGTAGGAGAAATAAAAGAATGGGTAGAACCGGTATCAAATAAAGTGTAGACTTCATTAGAGTTTATGATAAGCTTACCCGTGATGACCTCATTCGGGTTCCTCTTTCTCTCGAGGTCACAACAAACGCCTCCCTCAGACCAATTTGGCTTGGTTTTTTTTTCGGGACGGACCTTTGGTGCCTCCATCCTAGTTGAATTTGTCTTGATGGCAACAAAATCGAGCTAAGTGACCTTTCTTCCACAATTATAACACGCTTTGACGGCATGGCATAGCGATTCGGACCGATGTGTCCCTCTTCTCCGCATTTGAAGCATATGATAGGTGGTCTTTCTCCTTCCTTAACAACGGTCTTTGGTCTTGCGTCTTTCCATCATTGTTGAATCTCCGTTTCTTGAAATGTCCATTCTTATTGTTTTGACCACGATTACCACCAAGTGGTTACCATATCTCGCCTGTTGATTCCTCCACGCTTGTTGTCACCGCTCGATGACTACTTTTACCGGTATTATAACTTTGTGTTTACCGCTTCTCTTTTAGTTGCGTTGACTCGTTATCGCGCGCTCCACTAATCGAGCCCTATTTACAACATCCGAATACAAACATAGTTTATGAGAAATAAGATGTTCGACGTATCTCCGACTTCAAACCTCTTAAAACATTCGCGCCATTCTCTCTTCATTATCCACCAGTGGGGATAAACCGTGATAACTCAAATTTTGCCTCGTATTGCGACTACTGGTCATATTGTTTTGTTCCAACTTGATAAACTCCACCTCCTTCGTATGGCGAATACTTTCGTGAAAGTATTTGTCGTTGAATGACTCCCGAACTTCTCCCAAGATATCTTGAAGACAAAGAGTTGAGTACGCTTTTTCTGGATTCCAAAGAAGAATCGCCTCTCCGCGCAACATAAAGGCGGCAAAGGAACCTTTTGCTCTCGGAGCATCCCAAGACATCAAATATCTTGGTAATCTGCTTTATCCATGCTTCCGCCGAGAAGTGGTTTTGGCTCTCCTTAAACTCCGGTGGTCCCAGCTCCTTGAATTGTTTAGCGGTGACCGCCGAGAGTTTTCCGTGTTTCCACCTACGTTTTGGACATGAGTCGCTCTACTCTTTGTCATTGATAAATCGCATAAAGCCTCGAACATTTGATCATTCATCATTTGGTCGGTGTTGTTGTTTGCATGAGGATTGTCGCCTTCACGATGCACATTATCCCGATTATTGATATGTGGTGAATCAACGATCGCTTTTGTGCTCCATTCTTATTCTCAACATTCTCGGATGTCATTTTCAGACATCGCCACAAAACAAAAGATCAATTGACATGTAACAATTATCTTTATATTTCGACCGACCAATAAAATAAAGACATAAACTTAGGTAGGTCATACTAGCGAAGGTATTCCGTCTCTCCCCTCCTAGTACTTTTCTCACATCTTAGCCAGGATCATATCCTTAGCTCGATATCAACCATGACGCCCCCAAAATTAGGTATACATCACCCATCTTGGGTCGCCACTTACATAGTATGTAAATTTAAATACAACTTATTAACATAGGCGCCGTATACAATACGACATAAAGCGTGAGTTTAAATACAAATATAAATCTACTAGATATTATACAAACTCAAACAAAAAGTCCTCATTATAATTATTATCACACTATTTCACGCGAATAGTGAGGACTACTAATGCTATCTTCGGGACCATCACTCGTTCCCCGACTCGTCCCAACTATATTCTCATTTCAAGAAGAGAACGGTGAAAGAAAGGGTGAGCTCAACTAGCCCAAGAAGAAATATTATGACTAAGATAATGCAGAATAAATTATCAATAGTCTTCAACAATGTTAAACCGATAAAATACAATAAACAACCGGTTTAATCTGCAATGAATATGCAATCCATTAAAAAAAGTCAGTAGAAAATAAAATCTACTATCTTTTATGATTTAAAAGGTTTTTCATCATCGTTATAAATTGAGACTCAACTTTAATAAATAATCCACATCATCGAATCACCTCGCACTACTACCGAGGATATTCTTAAGTATCACGATCACAATTATTCTCGCACTACGGCCAAGAATAATAGTTGTATTCATTAATGGTCGTGATCATGCCAACAATCATCCATCAATGCACTACTACTAATCGAGGATTTTTAATCACATCATTTGTAACATTACGATTATGGCCATGATTACGTAGAATAATCCACGTCATAATCATACCAAGTCCATCCATACTCTACTGTGCCACAGATGACTTTTAAAAAATATAAACATGAGGATGATGACAATGATATAAGAATTCAATAAAACAAGTTCAAGAATTATTTTATCCAGAATTATTAACGTCCAAATTGTCAACATGATCATCGCTTTGTAGAGTAAAATTCAAGAATGATCGGAAGAATATTTTCATGAAAGAGATCTTTGGATGAAACGCAAATATCAAGGATATTCTACTAATTTCATGGAGTATAAGTCAAAAGTTTAACCAACCTGGGTATAATAAAGAATGGAATAACAAAAGAAATCACCATGTATATATGATTTTTAAGATGATAAAAGTTATTCCAACAGAATAATAATAACGGAACCAGTCGTGTGAAATTCACAACCAATGGGATGTTCCAACAGAATAATAAAGATGGAACTGGATCCTGTAAAACACACGAGATAGGATATTCCAACAGAATGATAAAGAGCGGAACAGTCCGGTGTAAAAACACATGCATGGATGTTCCAACAGAATAATAAAGAGCGGAACGGTCGGTGTAAAACACATGAGCGAGGATGTTCCAATGAGAATAATAAAAAGCGGAACCAGTCCGGTGTAAAACACATGCATGAGGATGTTCCAAATGAATAATAGAAGAATGTCACCAAGTATAGGTAAATCACGATACAAAGTTATTCCAACCGAGAATAAATAAGAATGGAATAACATAAGGATTTCACCAAGTATAGGATACGCCGCATATACAAAGTTATGTATAGGGTATATCACTTTTTACGAGTTATTCCAATGAATAATAATAGTGAATGGAATAATGAAGTTCTCTTCAAGAAGAAAGAATAACACCACTAAGTAAAAGAACCGAATATAGAAGTAGTGAAGTAATAGAATACTCTTCTTCTTTCTATAACTTTCTCTATAAACTTCTCTCTATAATTTCTCTCTCTAGAGTTTCAATGAATTCGTCAAAGAAAATAATGAAGGAATGAGCTTTCATTTATAGGAAAATGGAATCATATAAGAACTAATCCATTTAAGCAGGCCCAGATTGATTTACTTTTAATCGACGATCCATATTTAAAGAAAAATCTTTTAAATAAAATATAATATATTCTATTTATATAAAAACATTTTACTATGCAAAACACTATGCAATACTATGCAAAACACTATTTAAAAACACTATGCAATACTATGCATAATAAAATATAATATATTCTATTTATAGAATAACTTTAATAAAGATTCTATTTTATATAAAAAAGATGTTTCAATAAAAATAAAACGTCATTATCGCTATAATAATTCATATTATTAATCGACAATAATGGAATCAAACCGGTGACTTCTCACATAAAGATCGATAATTAATACCGTGTCTATTTATTATGCAACACGCACACGACATCGTACTTTTACTACCGAAAGTAGTTCAACAAAGAACTACGGTAAAACTTCCGCCGTTATTTCAATAAAATATTTTTGTCTTTTCTCAATCCGACAATAATTACATTTGCTAGGGTCCACCAATGATTGGTAGTTGTATGATAATATTCCCCGCTAAACCGAATATTCCCAAACCAATCGAATATAATATAACCACTTGCATACTTTGCAAAATTTATAAATATTACCCACAACTATAATATTATATCAAATTATTCCATAATATTCAAAAATAATATTTATAGAAAATTCATCTTTATTTATTAAAATTTGGGTCTTTATATATTCTATTTATAGAATAACTTTAATAAAGTATTTTGTTTTTATATAAAAGATGTTTTTATTTTATTACGTGAATAAAACAAAACTTCTAAATCAACAATAATTGAATCAAATAATGTGAGATCTTACGCAAAGAACTATTGTAGAATAATTGAATAAAACCGAGTGACTTCTCACATAAATATCAATAATCAATACCGTGTGCAACTCTTATGTAACAACGCCAGACATCGTACTTTTACTACTGAAAGTAGTTCAACGAAAGATCAACCTGTAAAACTTCCGCCGTTATTTTCAATAAAATATTTTTGTCGTTTTCTCAATCAAAATAATAATTCCGTTAATGGGGTTCAATTAATGATTGTCTTAGTGCATTTAATATTTCCTATTTAAAACGAATATTCCAAACCAATCGAATATAATATGACAACTTGCATACTTTTATAAAATTTATAAATATTACCCACAACTATAATATTATCTCAAATTACATCATAATATAAAAAAATTATTTCGAGAAAATTAATTTTTATTCATAAAATCTGGGGTTTCACATATTACATTTGAAAAAATTACCTTTTAATTTTTTGTATTGTAATTTTTTCATCATTTATAATAATTTACAGTTTAAATATATTTCTCTCGATTAAACTATTTGATAAAAAAAAAGTAGTGTGGATGTGGTTGTTAATCACTGTTGGGTATATTTTAATTATTAAGTACAAAATTAAAACTCGATACAACAAATAATGTTACAATGCAGACACTATTATAGATCTTATAGTGACGGTTTTTACTGTTGTTATACATTTATAGCGACACTTTTCATGTGTAAATATCAAAAAATCATATACAAATATCAAATTTCTTAAATATAATGATCAAGATATGAGAGCTTTAGACAGCTTATAAAATTTTATACGGAAAAAAAAAAAGAAGTTACCAAACAATTGAATATCGCGTAAGACAGGCAACATATATATATTAGGTAACTAGGAAATTTTATACGAATTTTTTTTTTATCAAACAATCTTATTGACAATTAATTAATGAGTTAATATGAGTTAACTCAGACAATCATTATTATATTTAATACAATAACTAATAATAACTAATAATTGCAATAAATTTTCCTTAAATTAATATATAATTTTTAATCACTAAGTAATAAAAGCAATTAACTTCCGTTTAATTTTGCTAGGATATGAAGCGTTCGTACTTCGTTTCATGGCTCTTGCTTATATATTTTTATTTAATGTATTATATAATTGTAAATATGATACTAATCCAAATTATCTTCAACATTATATGTATTATGTCAATAAAAAATGATAAATATATATCAATAAAAAATTATTAAATATTTTGTGAAAAAGTGATAATACAAACTCAATTTTTAGATTTGAGATGCTGAGAAATTATATTATGTTTAAGGGTGTAAACGAGTCGAATTAAACCGAATAGAGAGCTGTTCGGATTCGACTCGAAAAGTTAAATTCATACTTGAATTTGACTATAGATTCAAAATAATTTAAAAAACTCTATTCAGATTCGACTCGACTCGAACATTCATACTTGAATTCGATCCGACTCGGATCGAATTATATATAACTACTAGTTAACTTTGAATTAAAGCTTAAATTCGAGTCTCTTCATAGTAACTACTTTTATACAATATATAATTATAAATTCTACCTATTATTTTATTTAGAAATAAAAATATATATTTAATATTACACTTTACAAAAAATATATATAAAATCACAATTAAAATTAAAATAAAATAATAATAATTAACGTCTATCCTAATTTTTTTTAATTTGCATATAATATAAAAGAATGTATTGAGTATCTATTCGAATATGTATTAATCGAGTATGTATCAAATAACAATCGAGAATTCGAGTAGTTTGAATCTTCAACGAGTTGAATATAACATTGTTCAAATTATACTAGTATTTTTATTTGAATTATGTTTTGTGTTCAAATTTAATTCATATTCTTAACGAATTCAAGTTTAGCTCGCATTTTTCGAGTCGAGCCCGAATGGTTTAATTCGATTTAATGCCTTAATTATGTTAGGCCACAGGTTTATAAAGCTACTAGCCTTTTTCTTTTCCTGATTGATCTCTTGTTCTTGTCGTTGGATAAAAAGGTTGATTCAGTAAAAGTTATGGGGGTGAAAGTAAAAATTCTTACAAATATAAGATTATTCTTGCAAAAACATTTAAACATACTAACACGTGACATATCTAGGGTTCTCCTTTGATTTTCAGTTCAGTGCTAAAATTTCCCGCACAACAGAAGCTCAGGGCAGAGAAGAAGAAACGACTGCGGCGACTGATCTGAACGTCATCGTTAAGCAGTTCCACTGAATTTGTTAGTACTTCTTTCTCTGTAATTCTCTTTCTTTTTTAGGAAATTTCGAGAATTAATTGGCCATTTTCAAGAGTTATGGAACAGTGTAATTGTAAGACATGTTCTGGGTATTGCTCAAAATCTTTTCTTTTAACATGTATTGGGTTAACTTCTTGAGGTATTTTTTTGGGCAGAGATTAGAATTTAGAAAGGTAGATGCTTTTAATGTAGTTTAGAATTCACTAATTCAGCCTGTTTTTGAGTTTTTTTTAATGGTCTTTATATGATTTTTCCCCTTTCTAATATGATGTTTAGAGATTAAAGGGTAAAGCTTGAGCTAGATGTGTTTAGGCATGTGAATGAATGAATCGACTCATTGGTAAATATGCTTGAGCTCAGGGTCATTTAGGACTCGAAAGATCAACTAAACAAGCAATGTCTGTTCATTTGTGTCAAGAGAAATAACAGGCTGGGTCTTAACATGGGGTAAATCACGAGCCTGGTCATTTTTGTCTCGACTTGTGTAAAGCTCTCGTGTAGGATTTTTATAGTTTGTATTGGCTCTGATTTTATCCGTGCTGTAAATATTTTATACATACACATTTTTATTAGCATATGCAAATAGGCTCTGGTTAAGCGGCTCGTTTATCTCTTAAGGTTGCATTACGATTTGCCATGAATATGGTCATGAACTTAACAAACATCAGTGAACCAGAGCTTGAATGCAATTCTTAACTTGTTGAAAATCCCAAAGGCATGTGGGGTTACATAGCTCTAGATGTAGTCATCTTGATTCAAAAAGGTAGGCAATACTTAATAGATGTGATAAGTAATGATTGCTATTCCTATTGTTCTTTACACTGTTTGGCAGTTTTGGAAAGAAAAGGAAAGACGATAATGTTTAGCTTTGAGTTTAGAGAAAACAAACAAGAACAGCAAGGGTGCTAATCTAAGAGTTTAGAGAAAACAGACAGGAAAACGAGATCTGTAACAACGATGTTTACTTATTTAAATTTGTGAAATACTAAAATCCAAAATTGATATCAATCCGTTTTAAGTTTTGAAAACAACATATATGACAATTAGTAGCACTTTTTAGTTAGTGTATATCGATTTTAGTTTTTTGTGCTAAAAATAACAAGCTGAAGCTCTTCCTTGTATGATATATTTCACACTTAATTTCAATGACTCACTTAAAATTTACTCTGTTAAAGTGATTGAAAGTTGTTATTATGCAGATATAAGGAAAAACAATGTCGGAAAATGACGCAAACCCCTATCTTAGCAAGTCTACTCAGCTTCCGCGGAAGCGTTTTTATCGAGCACGAGCCCACAGCAACCCATTAAGTGACTCCCATTTCCCAGTCCCGATCGCTCCTAGTCACGTTGACAACTCCCTTCACTATCCTCAGCTCTTTCTATCTTCTGATTCAGTAGATGTTTCCAAAAAGGTTCAGTTTGCAGACATCGGTTGTGGTTTCGGAGGACTTCTAATTAGTCTCTCGACCCTTTATCCTGAAACCCTGATGATAGGAATGGAACTGAGAGACAAGGTGACAGAGTATGTCAAGGAACGAATTTTAGCACTGAGAAAGGCTAACCCTAGTCAGTACCAGAATGTTTCAGTAGTTAGGACTAATTCAATGAAATACATTCCAAATTACTTTGAGAAGGCCCAGCTATCAAAAATGTTCTTCCTTTTCCCTGATCCTCACTTCAAAGAGAAGAATCATCGGCGTTGTGTGATCAGCCCTCACTTGCTAGATGAGTATGCTTATGTTCTTCAAGTTGGTGGAATCATATACACGATTACGGATGTGGAAGAACTTGGAGAATGGATGAAGTCTTGTTTGGAGGATCATCCTATGTTTGAAGTTCTTATGGAGAAAGAACTTGAAGATGATCCAGTTGTAAAGCTATTGAGCTCCGCAACTGAGGAAGGACAAAAGGTTTCTCGGAACGGGGGACAAACTTTCCAAGCGGTTTACAGGCGCATTGTACCATCTCTTTGAACTGGAAAGATGTGGAAGGTCAAGTGCAGTTTTTATATGACTCTGCATGCCCCACCCTGTAGCGTGGTATGGGAGTGTTGTTTTACTTATTTTTAGTTTTATTATTGACAGCCGTGGATCCATGCAGATCATATATATTTTTCAAATTTTGATTACCATTTTTTTGTTCGGCCACCCGCTACTTACATTCTAAAATTGATGAAACACAAAAAGAATTGTTAGTTTTATCATAACCAAAGTATTTAGAATTACTTGATTGAATTTATTGTAAGAAGTATAAGCTAGTTTTATACTGTGTGATGGCTTATATTTCAACAAAAAGCATGTAAATTGTATTTTCATCTAGTGTATGATCACCATGGGTAATTGCTAAAGCTGCTAAGGCTGAGCATATATTGCGTATAATGGTTTGGTGAGGATGATTTCCCTGGACGTTGGAATTGATGCTAGCTATATATTTCTTAGAATCTCAAATCAAATCCTTAATAGTACTAGTTTATTAAATTTCTTTCACGAATTCTTGCATATGTTATTGGAATGTTAATATAAACATGTAGTTTTTACTACTCCCCTTTCTTTTGTCCAGTTACAAATTAAGTTTGATGATAGTGGAGATGGTTCAGCAGTTTGTATGATTTATGTTTTAAAAAAAAATGGGGAAAATGAATCCGAGTTATTGGTTGTACAGATGGTTTATTTGCAGCAAAAATGGAAGGCTTACTTGAAGTAGAAAAAAGAACCCTATGTAATTTGCTTTAATAGATGATGGATGTTCAATCATGTTGGACGATAGACAGTGCATTTAGACTGTATTTTTTGACCTACCAGTCTATGTATAATATTTAAATGGATCAACTCTTTGTTGGCATTAGATTTTTCCGTAACTAGCATCTCCCAAAAATTAAATTAAATTTCTTTAATCTACACAAAACTATGGTACTAGCAAGGTATTCATAATTTGCCAGAGAACGGCAAGACCCTTGTATACAAAGTTCTGGCTATAGAACCTGTGGTTGATTTGATCAGGCCTGCTTTTTGATTATTTATCAGTAAGTTAAGTGAAAAATCAAACTATGAGTAAACGTCACCTTTCTAGTACAGTAATTCAACTATGAGTATCATATTTAAAGGAGGATGGCTCTTTCTTGGCATCAACTAGCTAGAGATCCTCAACCAAAGGAAGTTTACTAAGGTAAATTTTGGTTAGATTCCACTACTGATATGTAGCTGTTTCTGGCCGGCTCCGTCTAGCCATGTCTTGAACATGTGTTTGTATATAGGTGATCTTTGTGTAGTGTTGATTGCATTACTCATAAATAAGCTTGAAACTAGAGAAGTGATGCTGCAATCAGGTTTTCCGGTGGTGATGGTAGTAGTATTATGGCTAACAGTGACACATTATCTGTAGCATTATATCTAGCAAAGCCTAATTGTGAAGATAGCTGCGGAAACATTACAAATCCCTACCCATTCGGAATTGGTTCCAGTTGTTCTCTTGATGCATCTTATGCCATAAGATGTGATGGCCCGTCTGGTAATTCTTCTGATCCTCCCAAGACCATATCTAACATCTCAGGCTGTAGAGGTATTAGCAGTGTCACTAGTAAACCAATCGATAAGAGTTCATTGGCCAGTGATTCATAATTGTGAAGCATATGTAGTTCAGCAGAGATATACATTGTTGAAGGGCTTGGTTCTAAGTGGAAGCCCTTTTTTTTTCTCAAAATATCACAATAGATTCACCTTTCTGGGTTGTGGCAATGCCCTCATTGGTTTAAACCAAGGGGAAGCCGTAGCAGGATGCTCATCATTATGCTCCAAGAATTACAGTGAAGTAACGTGTTGCTATGGCATCAATTGTTGCCAGACGACTGTCTCGATAATTTCTATGTGAATATCACAGGGTTAGAAGATCAGAATGGCATTACAGCGTGCAGGTCTGCCTTCTTGGTGGAGGAAAACTGGTTCCAAGACAATTTCCTTGATCCAGTCTATTGACACAAGTTTTATTCCGGTTGTACTGACCTGGACCTTCACCGAGGAGGGCATCAAAAATTGCGATATCAATGTTCAAGAACTGGGCAATGGTTCTTCAGTGTGGAATCTGCGTTGTATCTGTGGACTACATGGACAAGGAAACCCTTACTTTTCCGATTGATGCCAAGGTATTTTTCTCTTATATCTGTGGCCTTGTGTTGGTGCACAATAATTGTACCTGAGAGAGAAATGTAAGCCTCAAAAGTATAGGAAAAACTACATTATATTTACTAAGATGTAAGTTTTCAATATTAAATGGATGGTCATGGTCCTGACGGGGATCATATCATATATGAAGTGCTTATATATATAAATGAATAATGAAACATTACTCTTTCATTAGATTTGGAAATCTGTAGCAACTGCAACGGATAATGTATCACTCACGCAGGCCAATACACCTGCAACAAAGCACACCAAAAAGGGTTACTCAACTCGTTGCCATTCATTTCATAGAAATGGCCATTGGCTTTTGGCGAGATTGAGAAAGCATATAAGTGCTTATTATGAGTAGCATTTATTGTTTTTTTCTATGATTGAAAACTTGAAACAAAAAACTGACTTGAACTAATTGTGGGCTTGTATTCACTTCAAAATAATTAAGATACAGGCTCCATATTTTTTGTGGTTACATGATACTACCCATATACCATGTATAAGGAAAATGAGTTCCATCCTTTCCATTGAGTTGGGATGCAGTGAAATGTGTCTCTAGTAACTTTGTTTGCATATATATATATATATATATATATATATATATATCAAGTGACCCTGACAATTTTTGCTTTTTGCAGATATCGGAATTAGCATGCTGATATTAGTTCTAATATTAAGTAGCTTCTGGCTTTACAAAGTAGTCCAGAGGAGAGAGTACAAGAAACTTAAAGAAACGAAATGGTGGTTTGCTACTACTACAACAGCAAATGGAGTTGGAGAAGGCCGCTGATCACTACAACAAGAATCGGACACTTGGTTGTGGAGGCCGAGGTATGGTTTACAAAGGCATGTTAACTGACGGAAAAATCTTTACAGTTCAAAAGTCCAAGTTAGTCAATTGAAGCAGTTTATTAATGAGGAAACAACCACATAAATGTTTTTAAGCTATTGGGGTGTTGTTTGGAGACATAAGTTTTTCTATTAGTTTATGCATTCATCTCCAATGGAACCCTTTTCCAGCTTATACATTTGATATCCAACCACCATTGTTGTTCAATACTGTTTGAGATCTCATATGGGCGGGCAGGCAGGCAGGTATGCTTGCATGAATTTGCTTTGCACTGGTTTTCTTGTTGATTTTTACTCAAGTCTGGTCAATTTTATTATTTGATCTCTTATATTATCAAATTAAATATAGGCCATAAAGGTCTATTGGTCCAAATTGTGTGAAAAAGTTTTGGAGAGAGGAATGAAATTTGGTAGTTCTATGCGGCATCTTTCATATTATTACTATTTTTATTACTAATAAAATAGTCTTAACTTAAATGTTTACTTACCTTAAATAATTTTTTTTTTATAATAATTTACCTATAATACCCTTATTATTTAATTGTGACGCCCTCAAAATTAGGTATACGTCACCCATCTTGGTTCGCCACTTACATGGTACATAAATTCAAATACAACTTACTAATATAACTCGTAAGTATACAATACGACATAAAGCGTGAGTTTGAATACAAATATTGTCTACTAGATATTATACAAACTCAAAAGGAGTCCTCATTACAACTATTATCACACTATTTCACTGAGAATAGTGAGGACTACTAATGCTATCCTCCGGACCATTACTCCGTTCCCCGACTCGTCTCATTATATTTCTCATTTCACAAGAGAAACGGTGAAAGAAAGGGTGAGCTCAACTAGCCCAAAGAAGAAATATTATGACTAAGATAATGCGTAATAATTTATCATTAGCCTTCAACGATTGTTAAACCGATAAAATACAATAGACAACAAGTTTAATCTGCGGCGGAATAAGCAATCCATTAAAAGAGTCAAGTAGAGAATAAAGTCTACTATCTTTTAGGTTTTAAAAGGTTTTCATCATCATTATAAATGAGACTCGAACTTTAATAAATAATCCACATCATCGAATCACCCCGCACTACTACCAAGGATATTCATCAAATTATCAATGGTCATGACTATACCGAATCACCCCTGGTCATAATCATACCAAAAACTATCCATCAACTGCATTCTAGTGCCGCGTGAACTTTTATCACATCATTTATAACAAGCCATGATTATCTAGAATGATCCCGGTCATAATCATACTAAGTTCATCTATACACGTAAGTCAAGATAACATAATATAACATGAGGATGATGACAATGACATAATAATTCAATAAAACAAGTTCAAGAATTATTTTATCAGGAATTATTAACGCCCAAATTGTCAAAATGATCTTTGCTTTTGTAGAGTAAAATTCAAGAATGATCGGAAGAATATTTTCATGAAAAGATATTTGGATGAAACGTAAATATCAAGGATATTCTACTAATTTCATGGAGTAGATAAGTCAAAGTTTTAACCATTTGGGTATAATAAAGAATGGAATAACAAAAGAAATCACCGTGCATGCGGCAGATTTAAGATGTATGAGTTATTCCAACAGAATAATAATAACGGAACCAGGGTCGGTGAAATTACACACGCATGCGGGATGTTCCAACATAATAATAAAGATGGAACCGGATCCGGTGTAAAACACGAGATAAGATATTCCAACAGAATGATAAAGAGCGGAACCGGTCGGGTAAACACACTGCATGTGATGTTCCAACAGAATAATAAAAAGCGGAACCAGTCAGGTGTAAAACACATGCAGGATGTTCCAACGAATAATAATAAAGGCGGAACCAGGGTGGGGTGTAAACACATACGTACAGGATGTTCCAATGAATAATAATAAAAAAGCGGAACCCGGGTTGGTGTAAAAAACATGCGATGCAGGATGTTCCAAGCAGAATAATAGAATAATGTCACCAAGTATAGGGTAAACCGCGTATACAAAGTTATTCCAATGTAATAATAAACAATGGAATAACAACAGTTCTCTTCATGAATAAGAAAGAATAACACTTTACAGGCACAACAAATAATATTCCCTACCTTAGAAGAACCGAATATTGGCAAGGTGAAAGAATAGAATACTTTTCTTCTTTCTCTCTATAGTTTCTCTCTACAGAGTTCGGTGAATTCGTGAAAATAATGAAGCACTAGGCCTCTATTTATAGAAGATTTTACTAAGCTTTTGCATGTGTGAAAAGGCAAGTGGCTTAACGGTAGTGATGTGAAAAGAAAAGTGGTTTGGCGCTTTGTAATGTGAAGCAAGAAGTGGTTCGACGCTTGTAATGTGAAGCAGGCAAGTGGTTTGGACGTCTGGTAAAGGTAATTACTATCGACGAAGGTAATTACTATTCACAAGGGTAATTACTATTGACGAAGGTAATTACTATCGATTGAAGGTAAATACTATTGACGAAGGTAATTACTATTCACAAAGGTAATTACTATTCGACGAAGGTAATTACTATCGACGAAGGTAAATACTATCGATTAATGTAAATACTATCGACGAAGAGACTCTTAGATGATGACATATGGGCCCCCATAAAATAATCAAACTTACCACAAATGTCTCATAATTTCTTTATATACATCGAGGATTGAATAAATATTACCACAAATTATTTTATTTTTAATCAACACATATTTAATCTTTCAACAATTATTAATCATTTATAAACGTAAATCTCAATTATTGATTTAATTTTATAACATATTATCACAGATGATATTGTGACAATAATTGAATCAATAATATAAGAGATATGATAAAGAATTTCTATAAGAATAATTGAAAGCATAAATTGAGTGACTTCTTACGTAAGCATCAATAATCAATATCGTGTGCTACTCTTATACAACTACGCCGTAGACTTCGTACTTTTACTACTAGGGTAGTTCAGCGGTTTTAATTCAGTAACACCTCTGTAGTTATTTTTATAGAAAGATAATTTTGTCGTTTTTTAACTATGACAATACTTCCGTTGTGGGGTCCAATTAATGATCGAGTAATCGTCATTTAATATTTCAAACAAAAGAATATTCCCCAACCAAATGAATATTTTATAACTTGCATACTTTGCAAAATTTATAAATACTACCCACAACTATAATATTATCTTAAATTCACACCATAATATTAAAAAATTATTTCGACAAAATTTAAATCTTTATTGATAAAATCTGGAGTCTCACATTAATTGTTATATTTTTTTCTCTATGCATATTTATACAGAATCACGAGTAATGTGCAGAAAAGTATGCAATTAAATGAGAATTTAAATATAGACAATTTTGTCATTTTATTTTTTTTTCTTAATATGCGCAAAAAATTAATCAAAATTTTTATCCTGAGACGGAGGGAGTATTAATCGTAAATGAGATTTATGCTCATGTGGATAAGAATTTGTAGACATATCAAACCTTTGTGAAAATAACAATTTTCTATATGAATCATGAAAATTAAATTTCTAAATTTATTATATATATTTTTTCCATAATAATTTTAAGAAACACCTCTAAAATATATAGTTAGAATTTTATTTCTTTTTATCTTAATTTTATTTTAAATAATGTGACATTAAATAAGATAAATAATTATTCAAAATATAATATAAAAAGTGCAATTAACGTGTAATAGTATCACATTATTTAAACATTATACGAAGATAAATAAATAAAAAAAGTAAAAAGGGTTAAGATCCATATTACTACTTTTAGAGCATTTACAACAGTTTATTTAATATTTTCTGTCTCCTAATTTTGAAAAATATATTAATAAATTATTATCTAACAGTTTCTTTATTCTTATTTAATTCTCTATTTCAATCTCTGATTTTACTACTCCGAATGAGGGAGTCAAAAGATCGTTATCTATGTATGCAAAATGACATTTCACAACCTCATTTAAGTGGACAATTCATCAATCATTATCCAATTATCTTCATTTTTAAATTATAAAATTAATATTGACTTATTTTTTAAAAAATAATTTCATATGTATTCAAATTTAAAATTGATATAAATTTATTTAATTCATGTCAATATAATTATAAATATTATAAAAGTACTATTAATTATAAATTTTATTATTTTCAAAATTTAAATGAATCATATTAAATTTAAATTTAAAAATATCACTAATTAACTTTTTAAAAGTTAATATTAATCTTATGTACATTTATAGCAATTTACAATTCATTCAATATTCACTTCATAAATTACTTCAAATTTAAAACAAAATAAAAATTATTTTACTGTTGGAATACAATTGATAAATTATAAGATTATTATTAATTTTATAAGTCAATTTGATGCATTTTCAAACTTAATAATTTTGTTAAAATCGTAGTAGTATTTTTAAAAATAAGTTACAATATGTATTGATTAAATTTAAAAATATTAAATACTTACTTTTAAAAAATAATATATTAATAGCAATTTTATAATTAAAAACAAGATGTTGTAGTTACAAGGATCAAAACATGTTTTGATTTTAACTTTTAAATTTCAAATTTTATTATTTAAGAAATAAATATAAAGAATTTGTTGAAAGTACATATTAAAAAAATAGAATCTCTATCTTTGCAAAACGAGTCAACATCACTACAGAGTAAGAATAAAAATAAAACTATTATAAATATTTTTAAAAAATAAATATAAAAAATATGTTGGTACATATTAAAAAAAATTGAATCTCTGTCAACATCTTTACAAAATAGAGATACGTATAAAGAAACTATGTCTTAAAGACTATATATATATATAGACTAAAAACAATTTGAATTCTTAAATTTTATTCTCTATTTACTTTTGTCTCAAATTTAAAAAGAATTAATAAAACACCCCAAACTTTATTATACGTAATGTAAGCCTTACACTTTTCTTCGTTTAATAGGTCAAAGTGGTTAAAATAAACTAACAGAATGTTGATGTGTGAAAAAATTGTCTTTTTAATCTTAAAAATTGGTAAAAATAATTAATTTGAAATAAAATAAAATAATTTTAAAATAATTACTTTTAAATAAAATAATTAAATTTAAAAATAAAAATAAAAAATTAATTTTAATATAAAATAATAAAATTAAAATAAATATTTAAAATTAATGATTAATAATTAATTTTTAAAAAAAAACAGAATTTAAAACATAATTTTTTTGTAAAAAGTTCTGTTTTACAAAAAAATATCTGTTTTACAAAAAAAAAAAAAAAAAAAAAATCTATTTTTACAAAATTATAAAATAAAATTGTGTTTTACAAAATTATAAAATACAATTTTTTTTTAAAATTGTGTTTAAAAAACAGAATTTTTAAAAACTTGTATAAAAAATTCTGTTTTTTAAAAACAAAACAGAATTTAAATTCTGTTTTTAGACAAATTTTTTTTTAAAAATTCTGTTTTCACAAAAAAAAACTGTTTTTAAAAACAAAAACAGATTTTACATTCTGTTTTTTGACAATTTTTTTTTAAAAAATCTGTTTTTTACAAAAAAATAATTTAAAAATTACTGTTTTTACAAAAAAAAATCTGTTTTTGTTTTTTAAAACATATTTTTTAAACAGCATTTTATTTTACAAGATTTTAAAAATTATGTTTTTAAACACAATTTTGTAAAAAAAAATTATATTTTACAATTTTGTAAAACACAATTTTACAATTTTGTAAAGCACAATTTTATTTTACAATTTTGTAAAACAGAATTTTTTTTAAAAAAAATTGTATTTTACAATTTTGTAAACACAATTTTACAATTTTGTAAAACACAATTTTATTTTACAATTTTGTAAAAACATAATTATTTAATTATTTTTTTTTGTAAAAACAGAATTTTTACCAAAAAATTATGTTTTACAAATATGTTTTTTTTAAAATTAATTATTAATCATTAATTCTAAATATTTATTTTTATTTTATTATTCTAATTATTTTATTTTAAAAGTAATTATTTTATTTTTATTTTTAAAATTAATTATTTAATTAAAATTAATTATTTTAAAATTATTTTATTTTATTTAAAATTAATTATTTTTTGCCAATTTTTAAGACTAAAAGACAATTTCAGACCCCAAACTTGTATTATAGTCTTTTAACTTGGCCACTTTTGGAATTAAATGAAGAAAGTGTGCGTTTTGTTACGTATAATAAAATTTGGGGTGTACTTAGACACCTTTTTAAGTTTGGGATGCAAAAGTGAATAGAGAATAAAGTTTGGAGTTGAAATTGTGTTCTAGTCTATATATATATGGTTAGTAGAACAAGAATTTTTTATTACAGAGAAAAAGAGAGATCTGTCAATTTCAGGCATCATAATTTTCTCTCTCCCTCTTTCACTCATTCTTCTTCTGTAAAATCCCGGCAATCCACTCCATACCCACAAATCAACAGGGTGGTAATTGGGAAATTTTTTCATAATCAATCGGTCAAACTCCCATGGATCTCGCACCTGAAGAGCTCCAATTCCTTACAGTATCAGACATCCTCAAAGAATCAACCTCAATCCCAAAACAATCCCCAAAAACCTTTTACCTCATAACCCTAACCTTAATCTTCCCTCTTTCATTTGCCATCTTAGCCCACTCCCTCTTTACTCATCCTCTCTTGTTCCAAATCCAAGACCGATATGGATCTCACTCTTCCCAGTGGACCAAGCTCCTCATATTTCAGTTCTTTTACCTCATCTTCCTTTTTGCTTTCTCTCTGCTATCAACTGCTGCTGTTGTCTTCACTGTTGCCTCTTTGTATACCTCTAAGCCTGTTTCCTTCTCCAACACTCTCTCTGCAATTCCCAGTGTTTTTAAGCGCCTTTTCATTACTTTTCTATGGGTTTCTCTCACCATGGTCATTTATAATCTTATTATCCTTTGTTTTCTTGTTCTTTTGGTTGTGGCAAGTGATACCCAGAACACAATTTTGTTTGTTTTCTCTATGATTGTTGTTTTCCTTCTATTTCTTGTTGTTCATGTTTACATCAGTGCGCTGTGGCACTTGGCTAGTGTTGTTTCTGTTCTTGAGCCTGTTTACGGTTTTGCGGCAATGAAGAAGAGCTATGGGCTGCTGAAGGGGAGGACTGGGATGGCGTTTTTGATGATTTTTGGGTATTTTGTGATTTGTGGGGCCATTAATGGGATTTTTGGATCTGTGGTGGTTCATGGTGGGGATTATGGAGTGTTTGCAAGGATTGTGGTTGGTGGGTTTTTGGTAGGTGTGCTTGTGATTGTGAATTTGGTGGCCTTGTTGGTGCAAAGTGTGTTTTACTATGTTTGCAAGAGTTATCATCATGAAGGGATTGATAAGAGTGCTTTATATGATCATCTTGGTGGCTATCTTGGAGAATATGTGCCTCTCAAAAGCAGCATTCAGATGGAGAATTTGGATGTTTGAGACTACGGTTAGAGAAATCACTTGTACTTTCTTGTTTTATTAGTATGAAATTAGATACTGTTGTGTAAAGGAAGCATTTTCAGTGAGTGAGCATCAGTTGTCACATTTTTTATTGCTTATATTTTGTTCATGAATAATGAATTTGAGTAGTCCTTGTTTTTAGTTGTTAGAATTCACTCAATATCATAAGTTTTCATGCTTGATGAATGTTTGAATTTGTTTGATTATGATAATGTAGATTAGATAGTCACTGTAAGAAAAATCTTCTGGGGTTTGATGATTTGTATGTACTGCTAAGTGTTAACTGATCATTTGTTTTGGTAGTATTGTTTTATTTTAGTATCTGTGGTAGAAGTATCAACAATCAATTCTTTCTTCATGCTTGTTATAATTGAATTGTCTATTAGACTATTGCTTGTCATTGAATCATCTATTTATTTATGAGTGACTGAGTGCCTGATTCTTTCTTCATGCTTGTTATAATTGAATCATCCGTTAGACTATTACTTATCATTGAATCATCTATTTATCTATAAGTGAGTGTACATATAAATTAGTCAGGGCTAGCTTGCTTTTAGTGATCTTTCGAACCATTTTACTTGTGTTAATTTTACATTGATTGATGGAAAGACTTCTCGGTAGTTTCTAGGTTTCATCTTTTTCCACCAGTCATGAATCTCTTTTGCATATAATTTTTGACTTATCCTCCTTGCCGCAAGCTTATGTATTTTACAAATGATCACAAGCCTGAGTTGTTAATTTGTATAAGCTAAGATAGTTACCAATGGATCTCAATTTATGATCTAAGTTCGATCATTCTGTACATTTCTTGTGGTGTAGGATCAGACCTGTGGTTTAAAGTTGGATATCCTTTTTTTCAGTCTAAAAGGAGAACGAAGTTGTAGATTTAGGATGTAATTGTAGTTTTTAAAACGACACTGAATTGGGAAGGAGGAGCATTTTGGATTGATTACCAGTAGTTCTCATGTGAATACTTATTTTTTGCAATTTTCGTTTATATTTTGAGAAAGTCCATGGTATTAGATGATTGGTCTACTCAATGTGTTGACTATTTGTTACGGTAAATATTAAATTTATGTTTTGGCTCTTAAAGAAATATTACACCTTGGCGTCGCATCATGAAACTGCCGTAGAACTGAAAAATAGGACGGTCATGGTTCCGATAACAGATACGCGCCTCCCATTTTCCACATGGAAATTCCCATACATACTCTCTACACCCAGAATACTGTTACCTCCTTGAAACTTTTAGCAGGATCTTGTTATCCCTGTAACTTGTTTGATAGAGATGTTTGCTGCCTTTTGAGAAATGCTAGCATTTGCCAACTTAGTTTATTTGCTCATATTCTATTATTTGAGATTTTATGCCTTTTCTACTTGATGAAATGAAGTTCTATTAAATGTAATTAGAGGAAATTTGGTTATGACCAGATTAAGCATTCCGCGAGAACTTGTTATCAATGATGGATTTGTTTCTTCTCTATCTGATTTTGTTTAAAGTAGATGAATAGGCCTTCTGCAGCTCATAATGTTTCTTGGTCTGTAGTTTCTCTCCAAGCGTTCATACTCTCATTCTGCTAATTAGGGTTCTTATGTACAACATGGTAACCCCGTAATTCATTGAAAAGGGCAGCCGGATCATCTGTTCAAACTATGTTTCTTGCTGTTTCTGCTTTGATTTGCCTTGTATAGTCTATGTATGGCTTTCATTTCAACAGATTGATTGTATGGCTTTAGTTTAATTGACAAAGATTCTCATTTTCGTTATTATCCAAGTGAAGTGTGAAGTACAAGAGGTTACCATGTAACATCTGCTTTACTAAATTGTCATTTTGGAGGTACACATGGGGGCATAGTAATGATATTCCAGTTTTTATTGCAAGTTTTTCAATGTTTACCTTGTGAGAGTGATGATTTAAAAAATATGCTTCTTTTGTGTTCCCCTGTTTCAAATTATTAAATATTATGGACTTTTTAAAGTCAATTTGAAACATTTTCAAACTCAAAATGGTGGATATGATTCATTAAATTTGACAAAACAATAAATCTTATTACATTATTCTATCGTTGCATTGACTAAAATTAAATAAATCAATATCAATTTTAAATATAAATCGTCTCAAATTGATTTTTATTTTATTTTTTAATAATTTAAAATAGAAAAAATAGTTATCAAGTGTTGTCCTAAGCCACAAATTGGCTTATCAACTGTTTGACAAGTAGATTTGCTGGAAATGAAACAAATAGAAGCCAGGACTCGAATTAATGGACATAAAAGCCTTTGTGCATTAGCACTTGGAAGATGGTATGATCACAGCCCTTGCCATCTAAAAATAACAAATTTTGACCAACAACAATTGAAATGGAAACACATACGGAAGTGATTAGCATGAAGTTGGTCATGGTCATAGCTTGCTATTCGGTAGAGCCCAATAGGGGCTTCTCTAGACCTTTTCGAAAGTTTCTTCACTGCCTCTTTAGACAATTGGCGATGGCTGCTCAACCATAATCCACCATCTAGTATCACTGTTGTCCCATTTATATATTTTCCTAGAATCACCCCAAATGCAACTTGTAAGAAGACATTGTGCGTGAATAAGAATTTGGCATCTTTCCGGACTAGATTTTCATCAAGGTAAATGAGTTCTTATAGACAAATTCTAGTCAACACCTAAAAATCACAAGTGTTCAATCTTTATAGAGAAATTCTAGTAAACACCTAAAAATCATAAGTAATTAATCGCTTAATCCTTCCTTTTTTGCTGCCTATCACCCACTCACCTATCAGGATTTCAAGGCTTAAGAGTAGAATAAGGAGGAACCCTTTCGGACACTTCACATGCTCGACTTACTGACGTTATTAAAAAAAATTCTCTTTTCTTCTTTGCCTTGTTTTGGTGATTATGGAAACTTCTTAACAAGAGAATAAGTCAGGGACTAATTGTTCAGTTTGAAACTTCCCCCTCTCTTCTGTCTTTCTTCTACTACTAGCATGCCATACAAAATTAAACTCCTAATCATAACTATTTATTCATGGCAGAGACCAAAAGCCATGGAGCAGTAAATCCTTAATCTAGCTAGGACTATACATTTACTCAATAGGACTTGGTCCATCTTCCCCCCCCTCTCAAAGTTTTCAAGTTTCAAGATAACTTCTTTACCATTCTAAATACTTTTAATGCAGCTACAAAAAATTCGTTTTTAAAACAAAGATCAAGATAATAAATGGACCATGGAAAAACATACATTAAAGTAAAGTTGGCCAATGAGTGCCTTATAGATGCAAGTAAACGGCTAAATAAATGTAGATACAGTTTCTGACCTGCGTCACATGCAAGGTAGAGAGCAGCCATGGTGATATCCCATTTCTCCCCCATTTTAAACAGAGGAGCTCGAGGAGTTGATCTCTCTATCTCCTTAGGTGCAAGTTTGCTAGCACCCGCAGTGTCTCCGATAGGTCCTGGTGCAATCCCATTGACTCTTATATCATAATCTGTTCCCCATTCTAACGCCAAGCTCCTTGTAATGCTATCAACTGCTGCCTGGTAAAAGGTAAAACTGTGAAATATCAAATCGACAAATACATGTTAAAAAAATAAAATAAAATATAGAACAGAATTAACAAACCTTGGCAGCAGAAACATGGATTTGATACCAAGTTGCTGTATAATGCAAAGTTGCACTTATGTTTATGATGGTTCCTCCTTTAGATGGATCCCTCCCCAGTCCCCCTTTCTTAAGATACTTTAGTGCTTCGTGACACATGGTAAAAGTGCCAACCGCGTCAATATCTATCACTGCATAGACCAATGAAAACATAAAATACTTATTAAATAACTTGAGAGCCTTCTGTAGCATGAACCACTTGAAAGGAGAATTTCATTTACATAAAAAAAGAGACTCGTGTCATGTGATCTAAATACTAGTCAACCAGTAAACTGTAATTTTATTAACTTGTTCATTCAAGATTTTTATCTCTTGTATAAATCATTTCATCAGGTTTACAACATTTGAATCGAGTCAGTTTCTAATAGAAGTTAATCCTGGATGTCTACGATTGTCTTAGAATTTTACAAGACAGCTAGTTTCACCATAAACTACGTAAATTATTATTATGATCTATGTCCCGGGGAAGGTTTTCAGTTTCACGATTGTTAAAACCAGACTCTTCTCCTAGTGAAAAATACATTATTTTGCCCAATCCTCATGCAGTGGAAGGTGTAGGATTTTCTAACTTAAGGATAAAGAAATTACAAGCAGTAATTACATTATACACTTGCTTGATTTATCAATTCTTTGTTAGTAACACTTAGAACTTACATGAATGACTTGCAGAGTTGCAGTTGGTATAAACTCAAAGCAACTTATTTTGATATCAAAGACCAACAATAGTATAAGTAGGATTAATGCTGGCAATTTCTTTTAACCATTATAATATAGTGTTTTTCAAACATTATTTAGAATAAAAAGAATATACACTCTTGGTGGTAAAGGTAACAACCTGTCCGGAAACCATTGGGGCTCAAATCCTCCGCTGAAACTAGGAAATTGCCCGCTGCAGCATTCACAAGAATGTCAAGCTTACCAAAATGCTTGATAGTTGACTCCAGGACTTTAACTACATCATCTTGTTTGCGGACATCACCCACAATCCCAATAGCCTGCAATGTAACAACAATAGTGCCATTCTGAAGTCAGGAAGCTAATACAATCATTCCACGTATTTGGATGTGTGAAAATAACAGTTTAAATGAAATGATTCAAATGCAAGAATTTAAAAGCTATAAATTTTCTATGGACAAATAATATACAAGGAGTTCGAAGAAAAAGGAAGAGTAGATCTTTTTTGTATTTTACAGAGTGTTTTCCGTCAACGTATATAATAAATGATACTTTTTGACACCATTTGAATTTGTGACCTTGCATTTATAAGGTTATCAACATTGTAGATCCTAACCATATTTTTATAATTTGTCTATATAGTTATGTTAGACAAACCGTCTATGATAAGAATATTGTACGTGCAACCACTGGCCTACATCCGACACCTTGCTTCTGCAGGTGGTGCAGTGGGCTGCGCTCATTGGAATTATTTAATTACCCATTGACCATGGACCATAGTCACTTTATTTAATTTACTTTTCCGATGTGGAACTTTAGTTCCCAACTTCCCACGCTTCGGAAACCTTCTTGTTCTTCTTCTTGTATGACTACGAAAGACCCACAAAACAAAACTTCTGACTAATATTTTCTTTTATTTTGATAAATAATATTTTAAAATTCTTTTCAACAGCTTTTGTGTTTGAGGTTCTTAAAGGTAAAAAGATTGAATTGCAATCGTCTTATATGTTTGAGATTCTTATGTTAGAAGGCAGGGACTTTTTTCTCAAAATTGAGAAAATAAAAATGAATAGCTTCGATTACCTATGTTTCCAGGCTTTCATAGCAACCGACATAGTATTAACCTAACTCCAACCCAAGTTTAATAAAAACTCCCAATTAGCAATACAAATTAGCTTCGTCATTACTCGGAGAAGCAAGGTTGAGATATAACACAAGAATTAACACCACTATTCCCCAGGTTAACATGTGAATTAGAAGAATCGGATAAATTAAATTGCAATATTAAGAAATTTCAATTACTAAGTAACTTTTCCAGCAAAAAGAAAAGCCATTACAGATAACCAATGAGAAGTATAAAACTGACTATAAAACAGGAGAAGCAAGGACCATTAGACCAAACTCTATTGAGATGTTAATATGTTAAACACATATGAATTAGCAAAACACAAGGAAAGTGGAATAAATTCAAACACAAGGAATTATAACAAAAGATTGTAGCTTTCTTTTACTTTCAAATCAACCAAAGAAAAAGCCCAGATGGGAAATGATGATAATATGTTAAGCATTTGTATGAATCATAAAAACCCAATTGAATGGACACATGAAGGAAATTCAAAGATATTCAAATACAAGGAATTATAACAAAAGATTGAATCTTTTTTCTGTTCTTTCACTTTCAAATCAACCAAAGAAAAAACCTATAAGGGAAATGATGATATTATGTTAAACATATGTATAAATTATGAAAAACGCATGAAGAAAACTGAAATATATACAAACACAGTTACACAAGGAATTATAATAAAAGACCAACTTTTTTAATGTTCTTTCTACTTTTTAAGCAATTAAAGAGAAACCCAGATGGGAAATGATGGAGAAAAAGACCTGAATGCCGAGAGAGGTGAGAGCAGAGACAGCAGAATCAACAACATGTTTGCGGCGACCCATGATAGAAATGGAGGCTCCATGTTTGCCCAATTCCTCTGAAATTCCATACCCAATTCCGGATCCACCCCCAGTTAAAAGAGCCACCTTTCCTTTCAGTATATCTCCCTTGAATGGAGAAGAAGCCATTGAAGTAGTAATACACCTCTACTCTAGTCTTTGTTCCAAAATTCTTATGACTCGTGTATTTGTAACAGCCATATAGTAAGCAATGTTTTGCGGTCAAATTTGGAGTCTTTACTTATATTTATATTAGAGGTGAGTATGGTGCGGTTTGGTGTGGTTTGAAGTTCAAATCGCGATCCAAAACCGCATTTAACAGGCTGATTTGAAAAATTGAGACCAAATGCCGAAATCATT
Organism: Panax quinquefolius; assembly: GCA_020205615.1. NCBI lineage: Eukaryota > Viridiplantae > Streptophyta > Magnoliopsida > Apiales > Araliaceae > Panax > Panax quinquefolius. The sequence continues at coordinate 89,586,934 of CM035174.1, read as the reverse complement.
TGTGATTAGTGCGGTCATGGTTTTAAAAGTAATGCGGTGCGGTTTTTAATTGAATACGGTTTGGTTCTAAAACCAATTGAAACAACAAAAAAATTTAAGCCTTCAATAAAATTTAACATAAAATTTACATCGAGCAATTAACTTAGTGACAGTCGACAATGAGAATTATATCAAGCATGCTTTAAAATTAAAATATGCGTTATATAAAACAACGGAGACCATATATTCGATAACAAGTAAGAATGTTTATCAGTTCCCCAAAAATTAAAAGTATATAATGAAGATAGAATAAAATATATTGCAGGGAGGACTAAAAATAATCTATTAGACTATTACAATTATAGCATTGACATTAACCAATGCATCAAGTGCTCGAGCCCCTCAACTATAAGCACCTCCAATAACGCATCAAACAAATTCAAAATTCTAAAACCCAATTGCTTAATTTTTGACTCTATAACCTCTAACATCTTCTTTCAATTGGTGTAAAAAATGACAATGCAAGACTGTGATTTTCTCTGAGCGTGTTCAAGTGAAAAGTAACTTTAGAATTTATTAGAGATAATACATACACACACACATGGTGCGGTTTCGGTTTTTTGCGGTTTGGTTTTGACTAGAAACCAAACCGGAACCGTGAATTGGTTATTCAACCCACCTAAAAAACCGCCACATACATCTGTTTGGAGCAGATTAGTGCGGTTTTAATTAGTGCGGTTGTTAAATGCGATTTTCGGTCGATTTCTGCGGTTCTAATTTGGTTACTGCTTCAAATTTCTAACTTATATACTCCTACTTGTTATGTTACTTTTGCGATAACACACGGTTGTTTACGCATCGTCTTGAATGAAAGATTTTTAGTAATCCTTAATCAATAATCTACTCTCACATAAAAAAATATTTATGGTCCTCACCTGACATGTGAGCTACATATGTGACTTTTTTTTGTGATTGTAGCATTATTTATCCTCAATATAAGTTGTCTTGGAGAATTGTTTTTATTCCTTATAATATAAGTCGTTAGAGAATTTTAAGTAAACATTAATTACTTAGTATTAAGTAACGGAAGGAGTATTTGTTATGAATTAAAAATGGACAAATATTATCATTAAAGTTTAATATAAAAATTAAGGATCGAGATAGTAGTGTCTGTTGGGATTGGGTTACGTCCGCTAGTAACTAATTTTAATTTTTTCAGTTATAATATTGGTAGTTGGTTTATATAGATTGTATATGATGTCCATTTTTGATCTTATAAACTCCTACTTGTTAGACAACGCACGGGTGTTTACACATTGTCTTTTATTTATATACTAGCTGAGTCTCATGCCTCTGGCACTGTATGGACGGTGGAATTTATCCCAAACTTTGAACGGCCCGGATGATTTATTGAGTGAGCGGGAAATTCAAAATCATTTGTATATTATTAGATATATATATATGAAAAAATATATGTACACAGCTGTGTAGTACACAGTCAACTATAACAACGGGTTTTTGGACTATAGTGACGGTTTCACCCGTCGCCATATCTATTATGGGCTACGGCAACGGGTGAACCGTCGCTATATCCCAAAAAACTCGTCGCCATAGTCCGACAATATAATACACAGCTGTATATATACATATACCCATATATATATATATATTTGGTGATGTGGGATATAGGTAAAACTATATCACTTTAATTCATTAATTTTATTTTATTTTATTCGTTTTGTTAGTTGATGGTGGATGATTAAGTAATGAATTTGAAAATGGCATGAAAAATTGGGTATCAACTTATAATGACTCGCTCATAATTGTTTTTTTTTTTCTTTTGATGTGTTATTATTTGTTTTTGATGGACAATACTTTTGATTTTATATTTTTTTAATTTTAATTGACTGAACGTTATTTGTCATTTATATGGTTGGTTTCAGAATTACTTTTGATATTTTTTTTACAAGAATTCAAAAAGGTTGATTTTAAAAATAAAAAAACGACTACAAGTTCTGATGCAGATACAATATTTCAAAGAAAAATAATTTATATAACAAATTTATAACGAAATTAAATTGCTACTAACGTAAAACTCTACGCAATAAAATAGTATCGATATAAATTTATCATCATATATAGTAAAACTCTATTTCAAATACTCTTTTTTTTTTTGTTCAATTGTACGTAACATATATGGATAATATTTGTATTCAAATTACGTAGGGTCAAATTTAAAAATCCGATTAGCATGAAGCGAAGATCAATACAGTGCTGACACGTAGGCGGAGAGATCACCCTCCTGCCTGTATGTCAGCACTGCATTGAACATGAAGTGAACTTACCACTTCATGCTAACCACTCTCCAAATTTAAATTTCTGCTGAATTCAGATATGACACATTTATCTCTTTACTTCATCTTCAAATGGAGGGAGGAGTTGTCATAGCTTGCTCTTTGCTAGCCCGATAGGGGCAGCTCTAGACCTCTTTTCTACTGCACGAGAAACATTCTTCACTGCCTCTTTAGATAAATGGCGAGGGCTGCTCAACCATAATCCGCCGTCTAGTACCAGTGTTGTCCCGTTTATATATTTTCCTAGAACCACCAAAAAGGTTAATGAGATTTTTATCAAACATTACTGGAAATAGTGAAGAATTAAGAACTAATTTTGTCACATAAATTGAAAACGTTGATTAATTCTTCATACGAAACACATTAGACATAACATAGAGCCATTGCCGAAGAACTCAAGTCCGGCGCAAAAAATTTGTTGATTTTGACACCGCTGAAATTCTTCCAAAAGTAGCACTTTGTTGCAGCAATAAAAATAAGAAATTGATATTTTCACAAAGCCTCACTCACATGAATGTGAGTCCCGTTTACTATTTATGTCATCAATTTCCCTTATGGAAATATCAATTACATGAGTCCCAATTTTCTACACCTAGCTCTTTCAACCATTCCATCAAGGCTATTATTCATAAAAATGACGATCGTTAGTTACATATAAGTTTTACACTTAGCAATGATACCTCTGAAAATCTTTAGATTGGAAAACCACTAAACAAGAATTATTCCATATTAGATGCATTGACTATAATTATATGGCTTAAATATAAATTACTACCCTAAACTATATGTCATATTCTACTTTGGTGATTTACCTTTCAATTAGATGATTGAACTATTAATTTTTTTCAATTCCAACAAATTGAGCATGTCACGTCAGAAATTGCTGACATGACTAGCTGGGTGGGCCATTAGTCAGCTGAGTTGTAATGAGAAAATAATATTTTATTTATTGATTAAATAATTTTGATATAATAGAGGGTAAAATGGTCATAACTCATACATTAATTAAAATTAAACAAATCAAAAACTTCAAAAACAACAACATCAACGATCAAAAGTAATTTGTGATTCTTAGAGCTACAGAACTGATTTGCTCAGGCCTTCTTCGCCAGAATCTGGCCATATCAAAAGTAAGGAGGGTGATTCAAGCGACGAATCTAGCAAGGAGAATGCATCTCCCTCAAAAAAAAAACTCTAGAAAGGTATCTTGAAGTGTCCATTTTCAGGTATGGATGCTTGCAAGTCCTCACCTTCTTCGCCTAGTTCCCCTCCATCCAGATTGAAAAGAGCCAACTCCAAGGGTCACAATGTATCTTTCAAGCACTGACATGGGTTCTGTATGAATTAGCTCTATGTTTCTCTGTTTGCATATGAAACCTCTTTACTCGCTCTGATTTTTAGCTGGAAGGGATAACCCATTTAAATTGTTAAAGTTAATTGCTTATTTTTTCCATTCTTGTATGTATAAATGGGGTTGAGATCCTACATACAGGAGATAGGACTGTTAAAGCTTGATGCCTGATCTCGCTTGTCCTGAACCCACCAAAATCAAGAATGGCCTCTTTTTAGGTTTAGGGTACTGATGGAGCATTTTAGGGTGCTTTGCTTTTCTCAGACCTTCTTTGCGGGATCGTTGAGCAATTTGTGATTCTTAGAGCTAGGGTTTTTTCGATCTGACTTTGGGGCTTGCTTTCTCAGAAGTCAGACCTTCTTTACTTTTGATCGATTGTTGTTGTTTTTGAAGCTTTTGATTTGTTTAATTTTAATTAATGTATGTGTTGTGACCATTTTACCCTCTATTATATCAAAATTATTTATTTAATAAATAAAATATTATTTTCTCATTACAACTCAGCTGACTAATGGCCCACCCAGCTAGCCACGTTAGCAATTTCTGACGTGGCAGGCTCAATTTGTTAGAATTGAAAAAAATTAATAGTTCAATCATCTAATTGACAAAATTGAAAGGTGAATCACCAAAGTGGAATATGGCCTATAATTTAGGATAGTAATTTATATTTAAGCCTAATTATATCATAACCTTACTAGAAGACAGAATTTTCAACTTTAGAGGTTAATCATATTGATCATTGATCATAAAACTAAAAGGACTTCCTTGAATATATATTTGGCATGCGTAGGAAAAATGGAACAAAAAAGTGACTTAAAGATGCAGAGATAAGAGGATGAAATAGGGACCATATTTGGAGTTTTTTATTGCATTAAAGTAACCACTGTCCAATGGGCAGTTGGATTTAAATTGCCTTGCTAGAGGATTAAAGAAACAAACATTACTAACCTGCATCAGATGCAAGGTAGAGAGCAGCCATAGCAATATCCCATTTCTCCCCAAATTTATATAATGGAGTCTGTAGAGCTTCGCCCTTTATCTCATCAGGTACAAGTTTACTTACACCAGTAGTGTCACCAATAGGTCCTGGTGCAATCCCATTGACTCTGATATCATAATCCGTTCCCCACTCTAATGCCAAGCTTCTTGTAATGCTATCAACAGCTGCCTGGTGAAAGGCAAAACTGTGAATATCTAATAAAATATCAAAATAATATTTTTACAAATTAGAACAGCACGAACAAACCTTGGCAGCAGAAACATGGATTTGATACCAAGTTGCTCTATAATGCAAAGTTGCACTTATGTTTATAATAAGTCCGCCACTGGATGAGTTTTTCCCTGGTCCCCCTTTCTTTAGGTATTTGAGTGCTTCATGGCACATGGTAAAAGTGCCAACCGCATCGATATCTATTACTGCATTGACCAACCAAAGATACATAAATGCTTAGTATATACCTTTGATAACCTCCCATAGCATGAAAGGATGCAAGGAGATGTCACATGGAAAAAAGACATTAGCATCTGATGTTAATATTGATCAACGAATAAAGTACAATTTGAAAACTACAAAAGGTCGTTTTTCAATAACATCTATTAATTCATTTGAGAATTTGCATGTCCCCTACAACATATTTCATTGGTCACAAATAACATTTGAATAATGTTAAAATTTACTCCTCAAATTTGAGTAGAAGTTAGTCCAGTGATGTCAAATACTTTTTAAAAGTTTTACAAGAGAGCTAGTTTCAGCAAAAGACTACATAGATAATAAATTCTTATTTTGACCTTCTTTAAATTTCAGGACGGCTAAAACCAGACCTAGAAGAAGAAACTGAGCTGTAATTAGTAATACTTTCTTCACCAAGTAAAAGATCATTGAACCCTATCCTGACATGAAATGGATGTTTAGGTTCTATCAACTTAAGGATAATACTCTAGGTCTAGAAATACATATCAATTATTGGTCAGTAACATTTAGAACTTACATGAATGTGTTGCAATGGTATTAACTCAAAGCTTTTAATACAAGGATTTTGTGAAATATTTTTAACCTTACAAAAGAAAAAACTATTTAGAATGTAAGAATGCTATAAATCTTGGTGTTAAAGGAAGCAACCTGTCCGGAAACCGTTAGGGGTCAAATCCTCTGCTGGAACTAGAAAATTGCCAGCTGCAGCATTCACAAGAATGTCAAGCTTACCAAAATGCTCAACTGTTGACTCCACAACTCTAACTGCATCATCTCGTTTGCGGACATCTCCCTCAATCCCAAAAGCCTGCAATGAAGCAATAATAATGTGATTCTGAAGTCATGAAACCAGAACTTAATCCAATCATCCACATAAATTGTTGCATGATATATAACAACTTAAACGAGTTGATTAATTGATCAAATGCAAAATTATTAAATATCTAAGAACAAAGTAAGAACATCGAGTGAGAATACAATAAGATTATTAAAATAACATGAGTGAAACTCTGAAGTCAAAATTCGCAACATTGTTGAAAGAATTTCAGGCACCTATATAATTCCATTTTCAGTTTATTTAATGATTGTCTATATAGAATACTAGATTCTTTCTCCAAAATAATTTATCTACTTTTAAATCTCTATGAACAACTAAAGGAATTGAGAGGTTCTTTCTTGGGGAGAATCATTACTCCATATATGAAACACAAGGATTGACTGATATTTGAACGAGGGTGGAATGCTATGGATGGTAGCTTAGTATGTAAATGAGTAATCATAAATTCAACTTGAGCAATGGAATACATTAATCTACTTATCTCTTTACTTTCTCTGCTCTCTGAAACTCAAATCTCTCCCTCGTTATATTCTTCTTGTCTCATTTCCTGCCTCTCTTTTTCTTTTTTTAATAGAAAATCTCAGTTATGAATTGAGACTAAGATCAACTCAGCTCATAACATAAAAGAAGACTGCACTAGACTAACATTCATTTTCAAGCATAGTTCAAAGACCAAGTTTCTTGCTACCAAATTGATACTTGACAACATATATCACAAATATTAATAGAAAACATAAAGTCTAATATACCTACCAACTGACCAAGATCAAAAAGTTTGTGCCTTTCAGGTTTGAGGTTTTAGAACGCAAAACAATTATATTAAAATTGAATTTGAAACATATAAATTGATGAAAATTCAATGTATAAGAAACTTTCCAGTCAAAAGAAAAAAGTTAGCTAAACAAAAGGCAAGGAAATGGGAACCAAGAAAGTAGTACTCCCTCTTGTTCCACAAAAAGAGTCGCATTTGTCAATTATTTTTTTCCCATAGTTGTATAGAATAAAACAATGTCTACAAATTTGTCATCATAATAACATTATCATGTCTCACTGCTACACTAACAACTTCTTATTTTTAACAATACACATGAAACAGAAATATATCTTTAATATCCGCAAATTTTGTGAATGAGAAATGGACATAGTATTAAATTGGAAAAATCAAACACTAAACTCAATTGGGATGCTAAAATGTAGAGAAATTTTGAATAAACAAAATAAAATAATGGGAAAAAAAAAACTTTTCTTTCCATATTGAAAGCAATAAAGAGAAACCCAGATGGGAAATGTTGGGAAAATCATCTGAATACCAAGAGAGGTAAGAGCAGATACAGCAGAATCAACCACATTTTTGCGTCGACCCATTATAGCTATGGAGGCTCCATGTTTACCCAATTGCACTGAAATTTCATACCCAATTCCTGATCCACCCCCAGTTAAAAGGGCAACCTTTCCTTTCAGGATATCCCCCTTGAATGGAGAAGAAGAAGAAGACGACGCCATTGAAACGTTGACAAAGAGGGGTACAGAAAATGTAACATTGTAAGTTGTAACTTTGGAGATGAAGGGAATATATAAATGGCAAAACCAGCCGATTTGGACTATTACCTGCCCAAACATACGGGACTGTATATACTATTTTAATAAGGAATTATTTTAGCAATGAATCATATCATAATTGGGTATCATGTTTATACTAAATTGTAATATAGACGCTAATATTTTAAATCTTTGTAAAACTGACCCTGACCAATTTTGACTACTCGTGTGAGTTTCATGGGCTGATTTTAGGGGCAAACTTGTCTATTTACAGATAAATTTATTTTCCAACCAACCTTGTTAACGCCAAGATCTTCTGCCACGTCCCAATCACGTAAGACGTCATGATCCGCGATAAAAAACACGATAAACACCACAAAACGACGGTACATTCCGTCGGGGATAGCTTCGAGGCGTGAGAATCGATATCACGTGTTCACAAGGTTAACAATGGAGGATGTAATGTCTAGTGTATTGAGAGAAATAAAAATTCTCGATTGTGTGTATGTGATTATGCTTGAGAATGTGTATGAGAACGTACCTCTTTGTGAAGACTTCCTTGCTAAGCCATACTCTCTTTGCCTGGATTACTGTGCCACCCACTACTACCTGACATACCCCCTGATCTGATGGGTTCCTCCGACTGTATGTAGTCTATCCACTGCTTTTGGTCTTTTTCTTTTCAGTAAAATGATCCCATCACATTAATGTGATCTCATCCACATTAATGCATGGCGGGAATGTTAGTCAACCGTCATGCTTTTTCATCATTACAAGTCAAAATAATAGATATTAAAATGTCTAAGGGGTCGATCCACGGGGCTCAATGACTTTCACAGTTCAATAATAAAGGCCCACTGGATTAATTAAATGAGTAAGCCCAATTTACCTACCTTAAAAAGAGAGGAAATATCACGACCCAACATTGCCCCCTAGTTTTTTGTTGAATAGAATGTTTAATAGAAAACTATAAATGGTCCATGATATTTTACTAAAGGTCCATAGTAAGAAATAATTGAAGTGTACCCAGTTACTGTTCACGAGATGAAATGAGAAGAGAACGAAGGTCCAAATCAGAAAGGCCACATCGATTAAATATCCGGACCGGGCCAGGACGCTTCCCATTCAAATTCTAAATCATTACTAACATTTAATGTGTCGACCTTGAACACCATATGTAAATCGTCGGTATAAAAGATAACTTTACCAAATTTGGCAGTTTTTACGCGCCATTTGAAATTCGAGCGCGCTTTTGAACTTTCTACTCCTCTGAACTTTCTTTCTTCCTCTGTAAACCGTCAAAAATGGCTTCCCAAGACTCTGAACAAGGTTCACCCATACTGGTAACACCTATCACCGTCGTTCCACCAAACCCTAACCCTCGTGAAGGAACCTCAACCATGAATCCCAAGGGGTCAAAAACCGACAAGAATCCCCCTCCAAAAACTCCCAAAACCCCCTCCGAATACTACAGGAGCACGGATCGCTTCTCGCATGCCAATACTCCCTTTATCGTGACTGAGGTTGAATTAAAAAGGATTCGATCTCGATACCACATTCCGGATACCCATGCGGTCAGGGTTCCCAGATCCGTGAGAAGATGTACCAACCGGCTGAAGGTTGGACTACCGTAGTCCGTGATGACCTTTCGAGAAGGGGTTCGTTTCCCTCTGCATATTTTTATAGTGACTATATTGGGGTTCCTGGGCGTGGGGTTCGCCCAATTGGTACCAAACTCTTACATTCACCTTTTGGCCTTCGTGGCCTTCTGCCATGAGTTGGGCGTTGAGCCCTCCCTTGACTTCTTCTTCACCGTATACAAAATAGTCCAATCTAGAGAGAAGGGGTTCAAGGCCCTTAGCAAACACTCTCTGAAGTCAGGAGAAAAGTTTGAGAGGCGTTCGCTGGTGAACACTCCTTCGAGCAATAGGGGATGGCACGAGAAGTGGTTCTACGTCAAAGGTCCAAAAATTTCTTCTTTACCGAACTGGGCAACTGACGAGAAGATCCCTGCTGACTTCGGAGACATTTCTGAAGAACGGGAAGTTGAAATGATGGAACTTTTCGACAATTTCCCTAAGGAGGAGTGGAAATATGGACTCCTCTCGAAGCAGGCATGGTTATATGACCATAAATGTAAGTACTGATCTATTTCATATATATAAATTTCTGAAAATGCTTTCATGATGTGGAATATAACATAGGACTGTTTGTTTCATGCAGTATCTTTGATCAGACCGAGCTCCTTAGAAATAAAGGAGTTTGAAGATTTCTTGTCCGGGAAGTCTTCGGAAGCTGTTGAGAATCTGCCAATAGAAGCTACCCCCGAAGCCGAGCCGACCCCGAAAATACACACTGACGAATTCCGAACAGAAGAACCAAAAGCTGATGAGGTTCCTGTACCGGAAGAGACCCTCCATCTTCGTCAGAAGAGGAGGGCCACTAGAAAGTCCAGGTCAACACCTCTTCTCACCCCTTCTGAAGCCATTCCAGAAACAGAGCCAACCCCTACATCAATCCCTCGACGAGGAGGTTTGCTCGATCGTCCTGATCGAAGAAGTATCCTCCGGACCAAAAAATTAAAAACCAAGATAACCCCGCTGACTGCCGAAGAACTTAAGGTGCTTTAGTCTTCGATCATCCCACCCTTCGTGCCCCCTGTAGAAATATAGATTGACGAAGAAGGTGATCAGGACGAAGTGGTTCCAACGCTATCCAGGAAAAAGAAGTGCACACCTGACAGCCATCCGAGTTCTGCTTCTGCCTCATCCCCTCGAGAACCCATCCCAAATAAAACTCCTTCTCCTGAAATCGTAAATGCGGATCCTACCCCTCCTGAACAACGAGCTCCTTCCCTGGAAAGGTCGAGACCTTCCCCCGAACGGCCCGGTCCTTCAGGTCAGGGTTACCATGCCGAGGCTATGGGGTCCCCGACTTTGTGGCCTAGATTCAATGCAAATTTCCCCTTCGACCTTTTTGGAGCTTTTCGTCCAAAAACCGACGGCGACCATTGGTTCAAATGATCATACTGACGGAAATACGCTTTCGATGAGGGATGAAATTTATCCGCTAAGGTAAATAACAATTTCTTTATCTTCTATTTCTCTGTTCTCGTTTGGATATCTGAACATTGACTTGAACACTTTGAAAATATGCAGGCTAACGCTGTCTTCGGACGTTTGCGTCCGAGGCACATACATGGGGAGGCCGAGGAGGATTTCATGAGGCAGGAGATAAATATGCTGAAATCAACCTTGGAACGAGAAAGGGCCAATCGTGAAAACGCTTTTCATACCATCAACGGCCTTCAAAGAGACTTAGATCGGGCTAGGATGGACTTGAAGACTTCTGACGACGAGCTAAGGGCCACGAGGGATGGGTTGGCGGCGTCCGAAGCCAGCCAACAAGTCTTAACTGATATGAACGCTAGCTTGGTCGAAGAAAGCCTACTCCTGAAGGCCAAAAATGAGGAGTTTTCTTCAGCCAACCGAAGCTTGGCGATTCAACTTGGCGAGGCTCAGACGAAGGCCCAGGACGAAGAGCGAAGGCATAAGGCCAAGCGCCATAAACTTCATCACAAAATAAAGGATCTTGAGGGACGGGGCCCTCTTACGTATCAAGAACTGGAAGCGATTCAAAGCGGACTCTGTGGATTGGATTTAACTTAATGCCGAAATCATAAAGGTATATTCGGAGGGTACGAAGAAGATTGAGAGGCGAGGTAAAGAAAAGCTATCTATTTGCTTTCAATTTGGACCGGCCCTTCTTAACTCCGAGGGACGAAGGTGGCGCTGAATGTCCCTCCTGTTTTTTGTTCTATGTAAAAATTTAACTATTTTAAACTTTTTATGTTCGTGTGATTAGTTTATGGTGAATTGAATGAATGAATATTTTATTTATTGATGAATCTTCAATTTTCTTGATTGTGAGCTCTTCGTTTTGACTAATTTCTTGTCAATAATTGATGATCAATAAACCCGAACCCAACTAGTGAATCAACTACGGAATATAACAGTTAATTTATGAAATGAAAGTGAATTGAATTTTACGGACAGAATTTAACTTAACCGAATTGAATGAATGAACTCAACACTTAAATAAAATAAAGTAATATATACTCATGATGCATCAAGTGTGAGATCGGCCATACGTATGTAAAAGGTGAATTGCACCATGATCCTCCTTGCACCATTAACAAGCTATAAGGACAAATAGGACTAGGATCAATCGTGACCATTGATTTACCACCCTTGGTAAAATCAATATAGGATCATAAGGACCTTTGTCTACCACTCGGGGTAGAAACAATAAGTGGGGTACGCCATCGAATGGCCAATGAGTCCTACCATACCTCCTTACACCATTGTGACCTTAGGACAAATTTGGACCGGGATCAATAGTGACCATTGACTTACCACCTTGGTAAAATCAATATAGGATCATAAGGACCTTTGTACACCACTCGGGGTAGAACAATAAGTGGGTTGCCATCGAATGGCCAGCGAGTCCTACCATACCTCCTTACACCATTGTGACCTTAGGACAAATAGGACCAGGATTAATAGTGACCATTGACTTACCACCCTTGATAAAATCAATATAGGATCATAAGGACCTTTGTTTACCACTCGGGGTAGAACAATAAGTGGGCTGCCATCGAATGGCCAACGAGTCCTACCATACCTCCTTACACCATTGTGACCTTAGGACAAATAGGACCAGGATCAATTATGAAAAAGTGACTTTTTATTGATAATGGACAATCATGTACAGACTTCCGATAAATTGACTTGATCTCTATTGAAAATATTTCCGAAGCCTGCCAGCATGCCAAGTAATCTTGATCTCGGAACCATCTAATGCCTTTAACCGATAAGTGTCCGGCTTTGATACTTGATCACCTCATACCTACCCTTCCCAGATTCGGCATTAACTTTCCTGTGTTTTGAGGCGTAGATGCTTTTGGCTTCTCTAAGGGCTAAGTCTCCTACTTGAATCTCTGAAGCTTGACTCCTTTGTTGTAATGTTTGGCTACTCTTCGTTGATAAGCGACCAATTTAAGCAAAGCTACCTCTCGACTTCTTCTAGCGAGGCAGGGTTAAGTTAGGTCCTTCGTCATTGTAGATCTCTTTGAATCGACCGACCAAGAAGACTTGGAATCCGATTTGATTTGGGACTAAGGCATCAATACCATAGGCCAATCGAAAGGGTGAATCCCCTGTGGTGGTCCTCGGTGTAGTTCGGTAAGCCCACAGCATGCTGAGCAGTTCTTCTGGCCATCTTCCTTTAGCTTCATCCAGTCTGCGCTTGATTCCGTTCAGCAGCGTCCTGTTGGTCACCTCGACTTGCCCATTTGATTGTGGATGAGCCACCGAAGTCTTATTGTGCTGAATCCCCAGCTCCTTTAAAAATCCTTCAAATTTTGAACCCACGAACTGGCATCCGTTGTCCGATATCAACACTCTAGGGATCCTGAAGCGAAACACTACGGACTCTTTTATGAACTTCAAGCACTCTTGTTCCGTTATTAACCGAAGTGGTTTCGCCTCTACCCACTTAGTCATGTAATCAATAGTAACTATGACAAAACTGACCTGACCTTTAGCTTTAGGCAACGGACCCAATATATCCACCCCCCAGATAGCGAAGGGTATAGGAGATAAAATCGAATATAGCTCTTCCGGTGGCTGATGTGGGATCGGACTATTGAGCTGGCATTTTTCACATTTCTTGACATACTCCGTAGCTTCTTTGAAAATTGTAGGCCAATAGTATCCCTGTCGAAATACTTTATAAGCCAAAGACTTGGCAGCCATATGATCACCGCAAATACCCTCGTGAACCTCCCGAAGAGCATACTCGGCTTCGGACGGAACCAGACATTTCAGCAAGGGTGAGGAAAATGATAATCGACAAAGATCCCCATCAATAAGAACAAAATTGGCACTCTTGTACTTGATCTTCACAAAGATCTCGATCCGAAGGAAGGACGCCATCGCCAAATACTCGATGTAGGGGTTCATCCAAATAGATTAAATCGCTCGATACACATCAACCGTCTTTGAACACACTCATACCGCCGCAAAACTTCCAAATAAACCGATCCGTTAAAAACATACGCATCGCGATGGCGGCTTCGACGGTCGCATCGGCGATGGAATTGTCGTTACGCTCTATCTACGAAACTCATAATGAAGCGAAATATGAAGTCGGTCTTTTAATTTCGCCGGATACTTGATCATCCAAGGGTCCCACGAGCTTCATAATCTCCGGCAATTTGTTTAACGATTAATTGAGAATCACTATAAATGATCAGCTTATGGACTTCTAGACTCTTTGCCAATCGAACACCCGCTAACACTGCTTCATATTCGGCTTTGTTGTTCGTCGCTTTAAACCCGAATCTGATGGCCTGTTGAACCTTGAATCCCTCCAGACTTGTCAAAATAATTCACCGCCTACTATGATCATCGTAGAGGATCCATCTGCATACAACGTCAAACATTCGATTCCAACCCGGTGAAGAAGCTGAATCGCTCGATCGACGATTGACCTCTGGCAACTCAAAGATTCGCCGGTGAATGAACATTCCACCATAAAATCGGCCAAGGCTTGACCCTTGATGGCGGTTCGGGGATAGTATTCAATGAAAAATTGGGACAACTCCATAGTCCATGCCGCTAATCGCACGAGACCTCGGCTTGCCCATCACCTTCTTCAATGGTCGATCCGTGTAGGCGACCAGAATGAGCCTTGAAAATATTGCCAAGCTTTCTACTAGCAATTATTAAAGCAAAGGCAAATTTCTCAATATTCGAATTACTAGTTTGAGATCTCGTAGAGGGCGTGGTCGACGTAATAGACCGGATGCTACTTCCCACTGATCTCCTGAATCAACACTGCTCCAACTGCCAACGAACTTGCTGCAAGGTACAAATATAAGGTCTCTGCTGGGGCGGGCTTCACCAATAAAGGAGCAGAAGACAGATATGTCTTTATACCTTGGAAGGCGTCTTCACACTCCGAAGTCCATCGGAACGTCTTCGCATTCTTCGGCCCCTTCAATGTGTTAAAGAAAGGAAGGCATCTCTCCGCAGACTTGGCGATGAACCTCCTTAAAGCCGCAATCCTACCAGTCAGACGTTGGACGTCTTTGAACGACTGAGGAGTCTTCATATCAAGAATGGCTTGGATCTTCTCCGGATTGGCCTCGATGCCCCTCTCGATCGACCGGATAACCCGAAACTTTTTCCGCACTTTGGTAGAAAGTACATTTGGCGGATTGAGTCTCGATTGACGATAGCAGACGATCTGAAAGCATTCCTCCGGTCGTCCAAATGCTTACGAACTGCATACTCTTCACGATCATGTCATCTACGTAAACCTCCATGTTCCTCCCTAGCTGCCTGTCGAAGATGAAGTTCATCATTCTGTGGTAGGTGGCTCCAGCATTTATGAGGCCAAAAGTCATCTTTTTATAGGCGCATAACCGAACGGCGGTGTGTGTGAGACCCCAGATTTTATCAATAAAGATTTAAATTTTATCGAAATAATTTTTTTATATTATGGTGTGAATTTGAGATAATATTATAGTTGTGGGTAGTATTTATAAATTTTGCAAAGTATCACAGTGGTTATATTATATTCGATTGGTGGGGAATATTCGGTTTAGCGAGGAATATTAAATACACAGCTCAATCATTGGTGGACCCTACAAATGTAATTATTGTTGGATTGAGAAAATGACAAAAATATTTTATTGAAATAACGGTGGAAGTTTTATCGTGGATATCTTGTTGAACTACTTTCGGTAGTAAAAAGTACGAAAGAATACGTGGTTGCGTAGTAGACACACGGTATTGATTATTGATGCTTATGTGAGAAGTCACTCGGTTTGATTCCATTATTGTCGATTAATAATATGAATTATTATAGCGATAATGACGTTTTGTTTTATTCGTATTATTAACGTAATAAAACAGAAACATCTTTTATATAAAAACAGAATACTTTATTAAAGTTAATCTATAAATAGAATATATTATATTTTATTATGCATAGTGTTGCATAGTGTTTTGCATAGTGTTGCATAGTGTTGCATAGTGTTTGCATAGTAAAATATTTTTATATAAATAGAATATATGATATTTTATTTAAAAGATTTTGCTTTAAATATGGACCGTCAGATTAAAGTAAATCAATTTGGACCGTTCATGGATTAATTACTATGCATTCTATTTTCCTATAAATAGAAGCTCATTCCTTCATTATTTTCTTACGAATTCACTGAAACTCTAGAGAGAGAAATTATAGAGAGAAGTTTATAGAGAGAAAATCATAGAGAGAAAGAAGAAGAGTATTACGGTACTTCACTACTTTGATATCCGGTGTCTTTTACGGTGAGGATATTATTTATTTGTACCGTAAGGGTGTTATTCTTTCTTATTCATGAAGAGAACTTACATTATTCCATTCATTATTATTACATTGGAATAACTTTTGTAAAAGTGGCATACCCTATACATAACCTTTGTATCTGTGACATACCCTATACTTGGTGAAATCCTTATATTATTCCATTCTTATTTATTACATTGGAATAACTTTTGTATATGCTGGAATCCTCTGACTTGGTGATCTTCTTCTCGTTATTCCATTCTTTATTATTACATTTGGAATATCACATCGTGTGTTTTACAGGACACGGTTCCATTGTTTATTATTCGCATTTATTATTTTGTTGGAATATCACATACGTGTGTTTTACATTTGGGACACAGTTCCATTGTTTATTATTCAAACATTTATTATTTTGTTGGATCATCCTGTCGGTGTGAATTTCACACGACTGGTTCCGTTATTATTATTACATTGGAATAACACAATACATCTGCAATCACCGCATGCGTGGTGATTTCTTTTGTTATTCCATTCTTTATTATACCCGGTTGGTTAAAACTTTGACTTTATACTCCATGAAATTAGTAGAATATCCTTGATATTTGCGTTTCATCCAAAGATCTTTTCATGGAAATATTCTTACGATCATTCTTGAATTTTACTCTACAAAAGCAAGTATCTTGTTGACAATTTGGACGTTACTAATTCTCGGATAAAATAATTCTTGAACTTGTTTTATTGAATTATTATGTCATTGTCATCATCCTCATGATATATTATGTTATCTTTTGGCTTACGTGTATAGATGAACTTAGTATGATTATGACCGGGGATCATTCGGTATAATCGTGGCTTGTTATAAATGATGTGACAAAAGTCATGATTGGCACATAATGACGATGATGGATAGTTTTGGTATGATTATGACCGGGGGTGATTTGGTATAGTCGTGACCATTGATAATTTGATGAAAATCCTTGACCAGAGTAATGGGATGATTAGATATTGTGGTTTATTCATTAAACTGAGTCTTAGTGATAAAAATTAATGAAAACCTTTTAAAATCTAAAAGATAGTAGACTTTATTTTCTCTTGACTCTTTTAATGGATTGCACAT
This sequence comes from Panax quinquefolius, assembly GCA_020205615.1. Classification (NCBI taxonomy): domain Eukaryota; kingdom Viridiplantae; phylum Streptophyta; class Magnoliopsida; order Apiales; family Araliaceae; genus Panax; species Panax quinquefolius. Next base: position 89,569,885 of record CM035174.1, on the reverse strand, counting down.
TCAGCGCATGATTAAAGCTGGTTGTCTATTGTATTTTATCGGTTTAACTTTGTTGAAGGCTAATGATAATTTATTCGCATTATCTTAGTCATAATATTTCTTCTTGGGCTAGTTGAGCTCACCCTTTCTTTCCTGTTCTCTTCTGTGAAATGAGAATATAAATTTGGGACAAGTCGGGGAAAAGAGTGATGGTCCAGAAGATAGCATTAGTAGTCCTCACTATTCTGCGTGAAATAGTGTGATAATAGTTGTAATGAGGACTCTTTATGGATATTGTCTAAATGACAATATTCCTATTAGAACTCTCGTTTATGTATTGTCGTATGTTACCACACGGATGTATAATTAAGTTGTATTTGAATTTATGTACCATGTAAGTGGCGACCCAAGATGGGTGACGTATACCTAATTTTGGGGGCGTCACAGTGTGTAATGAACGATGTCTTCGGAATGTCCTCTTTACACATGGATATTTGATGGTAACCTGAAAAAGCATCCATAAAACTTAGTAATGCATACCCCGAAGTGGCATCGATGAGCTGATCGATATGGGGCATAGGATAAAAGTCCTTCGGACAAGCTTTATTGAGATCGGTGTAGTCGATGCAAACCCGCCATTTTCCATTCTGCTTCTGCACCAACACCACATTCGATATCCACTCTGGGTAATCAATTTCATAGATGAAGTCAGCAGCTAGCAGCTTTGCAATCTCTTCATCAATGATCTTTCGTCGTTCGTTCAAGCAAAGATCCGCCTTTTTTCTCAATAAAGCGGCTTTTTCAAGGATCTATCTCCGGTTTATGCTCACTACCTTTTTAACTAACTCCGGCATGTCTCGTGGTTCCCATACAAAATATCCGCATAGCGGCGTAAGAGTTCCATAAGGTTTGTCAAGAAGAGGTTACGGTAGAACCGAACCAATCCTCACTTTGTCTTATCCGGTTTTAGATGACCAACTCAATCTCCTCCGTCCCCCTGCGGGGATTACCAACTGCCCGAGCCGCGCTCTCGGTGAAAGGTTCGATCTCAATTGCCATTGTCTTTTTCTGTTTGCTGACCCCCATTCCAGACGAAATAACAGCATTCCGATAGCATCGTCGGGCCAGATCTAAGTCTCCCCCCACCTCTCCTACTCCATGCGCCGTGGGGAATTTGATTTTAAAATGAGGGATGGAGGTCACAGCTTGGAGAGGCGTCAATGTAGGCCTTCCCAATATGGCGTTGTAAGCCGAATCTACATGCACAACATAAAATTTACACGTTATTTCTACCTGCTGAGGTGTTGTCGCGTCAAGATAAGCTGGGAGTTCAATAGTACCGCAACTTTGATTTGAATCGTTCTTAAAACCGTATAGAGGAGCCTCTGTCCGAGCCTCCATTTTTTGCCCATCAAGATGCATCCTCCGATAAGTATGGGCATACAGAATATCCACCAAGACCCCTTGTCTATCATCATGCGTTTCACATCCACCGAGCCCACTTCAGGTTGTGATCACTAATGCCTCTTTATGTGGCTCGATGGGCTCCAAAGGATAATCTGATCCATAAATGATATGGCGGTTCACGGAATGGTCATCGATCTTCAGGGAGAGCATCATCACAGACATACGACCGAATCAAGGTAAGCCCTTCTCTTCTTCCCTACTAACTTCCCTACTGGATCCACCGGTTATTACATCAACGACGTGCCTTGGCGGTGGTATTTGGAGCATTTTGGATGGATGGAACCATTTGAACCATCGAGCGAAGACGGTTGATAGTCTCATTGATCCTGGTGGTCCTTCTCGACCACATATTGAACCAGCAAGCCGCCTCGAATCTTCTTCTCCACGAAATCTTTTAAATTGCAACACTCATTAGTGTCATGGCAGCAGCTTGATGATAGCCACAGTATTTACGAGAGTTGTCTTGTCCTGTCCTATAATTATCACGAGGTGGCTCGAAGAAAGGTTGGTTTCTAATCTAATCCAAAATCACCGACCTATCTGTGTTCAGTTTGGTGTAGACCTTATTAACCTCGAAGGCGTAAAGCAGGTGGACGATCGCGCACGCCTTGCCGCCATGAGTTATTGTACTTTTTTGAACCGCCCTCTGACCGATCGTTATACCCCCCACTCTTTCTCTCGATCAACTTCCGACCTTGGGAACTTCCATCTCCTTTAATTAGCCAGAAGAAGGATTTTTCAGACTATTCATAGCCTCTTCTACAACAATATAGCCTTACTCGCTTGTTGTCAAAGGCTTCACTGTCGAAGCTTTTCGGATGGTGGAACATCAACTTCTTCACCAACTTCTCGGACTTCACCAGATCTAGCCCGTTCTGGAACAAACCCACAGCTTGGAGATCATTAAGGTCGGACACCTGACCAACCGCTTCTCTAAACCTCTTTACATATTGGCCTAAAGATTCCTTTGGTGAATTAGCCGGGATTGTCTGCTAAAGAACCCGTAGAAGCTTTCCCCTTCTTGGTTTGCTCCAAACGCGTCGTGGAACTTATCATAAAGCTTCGGTCCAAGAGGAAATCGAATCCGATGGTAAAGTCCCCATCCAACATCTCGCGCCTTTTCTCGGCCATGTGACAAAAGTGTGACACTTAGCAAGATCGGTGAAGTCATAATAGTCCATCGCCCGATCGAACGCTCGACTATGGTCATAAGGATCTCCGGACCCATCATAGCTCTCCATACGAGGCAACTTTTTGGTGATATCTGCCTTCTCCTTGAGAATATCTGAGGAAAAAGGGGATGCCTTCTTTCCCGGAGTGTCCTTCACCTGTTGGACCTCAACCAGCTGCTTTCGGAGCTCTTTTAACTCCTTCACCAGAAAATCAACACCTTCGGGTTGCGAGGAGACCTCTCTCTCCTGAGAGCGACATTCGGCCTTTGAGTGGATCGACCCTCTCCCTGCCGATCCCATTGCCCTTGTGGGACTTCTTGATCTACTCTGACGTGTAATTCTATCCTCATGATGAGAATGGTCATGCTGGTACTCTCTTCTTCTGGTTTCTGGCACGATCTCTCTCGACCTGCTTCTTCGTCTATCGTTGTCGCGATGCTGAGAACCAACGACCATCAGTGCCTTCTTCGAGGCCAAGGGAGTTACATTCCTCGATCTCCTCCCACGCGCGAACGATCTTTGAACACACGTAGAATGCTCGGTTCTTACCCCTCTTGCCGTGGCATCTCTTATGCCTACTCGCTCTCTCGGGTGAACATGGCTAGATGCTTCGTCCCTTAACTCCGCCACCAAGCATCATTGGCTATATCTTCCTCTATTTTAACAGAACCTCCAAAGCTTTATCTCTGCTTTAAATCGCCATCCTCGCTTGATTTGGCGGCTCATCCTCGACCACTTGACGATGAGTCTTGGTGGTGAGCCTTCCACCCCGCCCGACCATGATCACGCTCCTTATCAGCATTGAAAACCAACTTTCTTCTGGCCCCACCATGGATCTTCGGACGGAGTTCTCCCGAATTATGCTTAGAGGCCATGCTCTCGTGATCACTTTTAGAAGGACCCGGACGATCCTTTACTGAAACACGAGGCAGTGATGAGCTAATGACCATCATCGCCCTTCTGGTGTACCATCTCTACTCTTCATCATCTTCCGAAGTAGGTTAAACAATTGTGATTGAAAATTTCAATGACACTAGAACTCCCCCCTCCTTCTAGCGCCAATATTAATGCCAAGATCTTCTGCCACGTCCCAATCACGAAGAAGCATACGATCCCGCAGACAAGTAAACACGATAAACACCACAAGCTTCGACGACGGTTCCGTCGGGGATAAATTTCAAGCGTGAGAGTCGATATCGTGTTCACAAGGTTAACAATGGAGGATGTAATATCTAGTGTATTGAGAGAGATAAAAATCCCCGGTTGTGTGTGTGTGATTATGAATGAAAACGTGTATGAGAACGTACCTTTTTGTGAAGACTTCCTTGCTATGTTATACTCTCTTTGCCTGGATTATTGCGCCACCCACTACTACTACCCGACACACCCCTCGATCCGATGGGTTCACGACTATACATATAGTCTATCCTTCGCTTTTGGTCCTTTTTCTACCGGCCCTACGGTTATGATCTCATCCACATTAATGCATGACAGGTGTTCTAGTCAACCGTCATGTTTTTTCATCATTGCAAGTCAAAATAATAGATATTAAAATGTCTAAGGGGTCGATCCACTGAACCGACCCGATCTTATAGGTTAAAAGGGAAATAATATGGTGACTGGGCTCAATGACTTTCATAGTTCAATAATAAAGGCCCAATGAATTAATTAAATGAGTAAGTCCAATTTACCCGGCTCAAGGAGAGAAAATATCATGACCCAACAGACTGCTCGTATTGTTAGAGAGTCTCTTGACCTGGCATTTGGCATGTCAAACATTCTGAAAACTGGCGCTGCTCGTACTGCTAGAGAGTCTCTTGACCTGGCATTTGGCATGTCAAACATTCTGGAAACTGGCCTGGATCGTCACACCCTATCTGTCCTCATAGCACTCTGCAATCTTGACCTAAACCCTGAGGCACTGGCTGCTGTTATAAAGGAGCTCAGAAGAGAAGCTTCTTCATGTGAGTATCTATCTGGGGATACTCACTTGTAGGTTTTCAGTTTTCCCTTTATATTTTGACGTCTGTCTGGAATTTATATTACAAACAACAGCTTGTGCTGCATGCAGATTAAAATAGAGGTGACAACGTACATATATAGTTTCATGGATACTCATTCCGGCCTCAACTAAATCTGACTACTTTATTAGTAGTATATGGTTGTTTGACAATAATAGTTCGTTTACCTATGAAAATCAGGTGGGGTGGGGTGGGGTGGGGTGGGTGGGGTGGGGTGGGATAAGTTTTGATCTTTGTCATTGTTTATATTTTCTGTTTGTAGTATTGAAAATACTAGTAGTTCCAATCAATCTGTACGAGGACTCGTACTCCCTCCATTCTTATATTCTTTATATATACTGGAGTCTGGAGTAGTTTTTAAATTTTTTTTTATTTTTTTAATTATTTATAGGTTCAGCGTTATTTAGGAGAATCGATTATTATTTTTTTAAATTTTTCCTCATTTACTCCATCTAATAATTTTTGATCCATATTTATGAGATAAATGAGGTATTAATTAGATAGATGTATAATCGATAAGGATTATAGTTAAAATTTTCAATCATTTTTATAATTATAATAAAAATGATCTATATTAAGAGACTAAAGGAAAGACTTATATATAATGGGAAAGATAAGAGTTATACTTGCTCTTTGGATACTGGAGTCTGGAGTAGTCCTCATAAATGTAAATAAATACGAGCGTTCTTTTTAATAATCTATGAGATTATAATTTCAAGATTATTAATCTTAAAATTTAATTTAGGATTATAATTATAATTTAAAAATTATTAAATTATTTTATAATTTCTAAATTATGTTACAAAAGATTTGATTATATAAAATTAATACATTAATTTTGTTATGGATATATTTATATTTAGAGGAATAAGACGTAATGAATATAAGTTCAAAGCATCCGGTCGTAAAAGATTAGCTAGCTTGCAACCAAGTCCAACTAGTCATAAAAGATTTCTGAAATTATCAATTTAGGGTATTTATATATTAATACCTAATAAGTTTTGATTATATACACAACGTAAGTACGTTATTTAATTATTTTTTAAAATAATTGACCCTAATTAAGTATTTATGATGATAAAATATATTCTAATTGACTTTATAAGAACAAATTAACCAATTTTAAAAATATATTAAAAAATTTAAAATCTGACGCACAATCTTATGATAATAACTTTGTAACTATATCTACTAAACTTAATAATAATCAATTAAAACAAATAAATATATATGAAGGAAAAGAATAATAAATTTATTTTGATTTTAAATAAGTGTTGATGCTTGATGCCTTTATTTTCAAAAACAAATGAGATTATTATCTATATCAGATTTTATTACAATAAATTGCATCAGCAAAATAAGATTACAAGGTCGTTATAAATTATTTTTTTCTATGACGCATGCATTTATTAAGTGACTGATGATGATGTATATTTTTTTATATTATATTTTGGTCAACCATATTTTCTTCCATCATTAATGGCACTTATTACAAAAGATTTGAATAAAATTAATACATTAATTTCTTTTCAGCTTTTTGCTTTTAACTTTGTTATGGATATATTTATATCTGAAAGGAATCAGATATACTAAAGTTATCAATTGTGGTTGTTTATATATCAAATACTTAATAAATTTTTATCATCTTAAAATAATGGACTTTAATTAAGTATTTATGATGATAAAATAGATTTTATATAATACTCCAGTCTGTTTTAAATTATAATATCAATAATAATTTTTTAAAAATTATTTTCAAACACATAAATTTATTTCGTTTATATCATTACAATAATAAATATTAAATTATTTATTTTTTATATTAATTATAAGATTTATTATTTTTTAAATTTAAATGAAACAAATTAAATTTAAATTTAAAATAATTTTTATATTTTGATTGTACAACTTTTGGGATTGTTTCAACAATAAAAAATGTCCTTAAGCCGCACGTGTCAGCTGGATTGGATTGCATTGCATGCAAACTTCGGTTTCTGTAAACAAACCCCACTAAGGAAATCTAATGGGACCCACCCCAGAGCCGAAGCCTACTTGATAGTGGGTCCCGGTAAACACAGCTTGTTCTTTTCCTTTTTAACGCCTCAGATAGTCAAGTCAGACTCCTCTTCCAACTTCATGCACCGTTTGGCCCTTCCCAAATAAGGCTCCGTTTGGTTCTCCATCATCTCACTATTTGCCACACAAAATCTAATTTAGATAGTATGTGGTTTTAGGAGTAATAAATACAAGAATTAAATTTATACTACTAGTTAATACTTGTGCCTGCTTGTATTTATTTATATTAGTAGTTGAAAAGATTAGAGATATACTACTACTACATAATTGTGTTTAAAGAATATTATTAATAGAAACTATGCAAGCAATTAATTCTCCGTCAAAATTTGTTTCTCTTTTAAGCAATATATATATATATATATATTTTCTCTTTTAAAAGACAATTAAAAATGAAGTGGGGGCCATATTTGACTCGATTAATAAATTATTTTAAAATTTATAATTTATACAAATTTATTTAAATTTAATACAGATCATTATAACTATTGTAAACATACCAAAAATAATATTTATTGTCCGCCAATGTTTGAATTAAATAAATTTATATTAATTTTAAATTTAAAAAAAACATAAAAATATGTGTTTAATTTTAGAAGAAAAAATATATTTGAATAAATTAAAATCTTTTTTGAAAAAGGTGACGAATTATCTCTATTCAATGGTGGACATGACATCTACCACCAAACAGTACCCGTTAGAGATTAGAATGCAATTAATTAGCAGATGCAACTCAATATCTAAATTAATTGACAACAAAACAAAACACAGTGCATATAATAAATTTTAAAAAGCCAAACATGCCTTTAGTCTCTCCTATCACCGTCTATATAAGTCCCCAAAGTCAATTTCTCTCTCCAAACCCGCCTTTCCTTTTTCAAAATACTCCAGAAAACGAAACGGTAAAACCACTACCAACACAGAGGCAATAATCTATACTCAAAAGCCCTTCAAATCTCGCCAAAACATCCAAAATCCAAACCTTAGAAATGGCTGACCGAGAAGACCCAGTCATTAACTACATGAGCCTCGACCTGTGGACTGATTTCTCACAAACGATGACACAACCGCCGGCGCCGGTTTTTTCGTACCCCACCCACTGTATTCAGGGGAAATATACATGGTGGGTTTCGTCATAGCCCAAATAGTGGGTATCCAGTACAACTCCGGCAATATCACCGGCCGGGAAATGGTGGGTCTCATCCGGGAACCCTTAAACCCGCATGACCCACACGCTATCGCAGTTTTCAACACGAGCGAGTTGCAGGTGGGGTACATTGAGCGCTCAGTCGCAGAAGTTTTATCCCCATTACTTGATCAATGTCTGATTACGGTGGAAGGGATTGTGCCCAATACGCCCGGGCGAAGTATAAGGTGTAATCGGTACAAGATACCTTGTCAAATCCACATATTTGCAGGCCCTGAGGGTTATGAGATGGTTAAATCTTTGATTTTCGGATCTGGGTTGCACTTGATTGTTCAAGATGAGGCTGCTTTTGGTTTATCCGAGGCGGTGATTGTGAGGGAGGCAAATGGTGGTATGGACGTGAAGAGATTAGATGACATATTTAAACTCGTGGACGAAAATGTGAGCAGATTGGGGTTCATGGAAGTAATGGAGCCGCCCGAAGACGTGATCATCTCAGAGCTGTTTTTACACCAGAAGGAAGGTCTGGCGTGGTTGGTGAGGAGAGAAAATTCAAGCGAGCTGCCCCTTTTTTGGGTTGAGAGGAACGATGGAATTTATATTAATGAGCTGACTAATTACCATACTGACCAGCGGCCAGAGTCCATTCGTGGTGGGATTTTTGCAGATGATATGGGGCTCGGTAAAACTCTAACCTTGCTTTCTTTAATTGCTCTTGATAGATTTGGTTCTGGTAGTTCTGGTATTAATAATTCTGATGGTAGTGGTAGTAGTACTGGTAGCCTTAATAATGGGGGAAGTGAGGGAATAAATGAAGATGATGGTAGTGGTAGACTTACTATTGTTGGTGGTAAGAAGTCAAAGAGGGGGAGAGGGACTAAACTGGTAAACAATTCAAGTAAAAAGCAAAATGATGGGGTCACCCTTTGGGATATAAGAAATAATGCCAAATGTGTAGGTAGTTCCAGTAGGTCCGCTGACAATTCAAGGAAAAAGCAAAATGGTGGGGGCACCCTTTGGGATATAAGAAATAGTGGAAGATGTATAGGTAGTTCCAGTAGTTCAGTTGATCCTTCAGGCTTGAAAACGACATTGGTAGTGTGCCCGCCATCTGTATTTTCAACTTGGATAACACAGTTGGGAGAGCACACCAGGCCAGGAAGGTTGAGAGTTTACTTGTATTATGCAGAGAGGACAAAAGATGTTACGGAACTTCAGAAGTATGATTTGGTTTTGACAACTTATAGTACTCTGGGTATTGAAGAATCCTGGTCTGAGTCACCGATGTTTAAAATGGAGTGGTGGCGAGTGATTTTGGACGAGGCACATTTGATTAAGAATGCCAATGCTCAACAAAGTCGTGCTGTGACTAAACTGAATGCTAAGAGGAGGTGGGCTGTCACAGGAACACCCATACAAAATGGCACCTTTGACTTGTTCTCTCTAATGGTATTTTTGAGGTTTCAGCCATTCTCAGTCAGAACCTATTGGACTACCTTGGTACAACGTCCACTTGCTAATGGAAGCGAGAATGGGTTCTCGAGGCTGCAGGTATTAATGTCTTACTTCTTTTATTCCTTTTACATCAGGGAAAGAAATTCTCATTCTTTATGTCCAGTGTTCATTTCATTGGTTTACAAATGTAATTTTGTGCTGTTTGCTTGGCTGTTCACCACTCTGGATATTTCAGGATCTAATTGGTTGATTATATGCACATACTGCTAAATGTTTAATGTTCTCACAATAATTTCTGCCTTGTATATCTCAATGAAATGCTTGCTAATTACAGTATGTTACAATAGTTGCAAGTTTGTTAAAAGCAAATTAATGTAAAGTGTCAGATTCATTTCTTGCACTTGGAATTTATATCTTTGTATATTTTGATCCATTTTTGATTTATTTCACTTATAGTGCATAGGCAGCTGGATGTGGTTCGGAGGTTTGTAGGTTGTTACATAGTGATATATTTAAACATTTATGGTAGATTCTATGTATGTGGAGATGTCATGTTAAATATTCAGGTCATACAACCCACAAGTCATCTCCCAAACTCTCAGTCATTTAATGGGTGCCTCAATGTGTCAAGAAACTTAGAAGCTGAAAATTTTCTACTCTTTCAGCTAATCACTTCAATTTGCTTGGCTTTACACTTGCCTTCTATCTTTATTTGTGTGTGTGGGTCTATCTTTCTCACACATCAAACCAATGATAATTTTATTACACATAAAACAGTTAATTTTACGATCTGAATTTGTTGTCATATGTAATCCACATGCAGTGATTTCAACTTCAATAATCTCTTTTTTAAAATTTTACACGATGCTTTTTTATCAAATTGCAAAAATTGTTAGTAATTTCGTGGTTGACAATCCAGTAGGGATCTTGGACCATGCTATATTGAATAGAGTTGTGCTCGATGAGGCCACAATATATTTGAAAACTGACCTATTCATGATTTGATTTAGTGAACTAGATTTTCAAGGGTGAACAGGCTGTGAGAATCTGAAAGATTTGTATGGTTGATCATGTTTTAGGAGAGAAAGAGAATGGCAAAGATTTGTCTGATTATTCATGTTTAAGTACAGAGTAATGTAAAGGCTTCTAATTATCATGTCAAATGGTCTCATATCTTTCTGAATTGAAGAACAAAAACCATTTAGATGCGCTTTTAATGATCATTGAGTTTCCTCTGATTTCTTTCTCTCCATTTTGGTAGTCATGCATTCTTATTTCTTTGGATAGTTTTTGTTTATTGTTTGATTGTTAACTTGGAATAATGCTTCTTGTCATTCTGATGTAATGTGCTTATATCATTTAGGCTATAATGGCAACCATTTCCTTGAGGAGAACGAAAGACAAAGGCTTAATTGGATTGCCACCTAAAATTATAGAGACCTATTTTGTGGATCTTTCGGCTGAAGAAAGAGAGCTTTATGATCGGATGGAAGGAGAGGCTAGGAGTGTTGTCCGGGATTACATCTCTGCAAATAGCGTAACAAGCAATTATACAACTGTACTTAGCATTATTCTACGACTTCGCCAAATTTGCACTAACATAGCCTTGTGCCCTTCAGATCTCATAGCATCTCTTCCAACAAACAATATAGAAGGTATTTCACCAGCGCTTATCTCTATCATTTATTCACATACATTGAGTTTGTGAAGTTTTCAAGTAGATCATGATTATTCTTTTGATAGTTGATACTAGCCTTTGCATAGTCTTTTCTTTCCGTTGGATACTTTTTTCCCTTTCCTTGCAAGCATGCCTTCTGTAAACTTAGAACCTAATATCTTGATTACAATTCTGGTGTGAAAAATTGCATTACTGTTTAATTCATTCTAGCTTCTCTTATTTGCAGTACTCCAATTTTCCATTTGTTCCATGTGGTATGGAGGAAGTTACTCATTTCGTTTCAATAATAGCAAAAATTGCTTGTATTGTAGAGGTTTTATGTTTTAATTTTCCTTTTGTTGGCTTATGATTATTATTTAGTTATGGTGAACTGACAATATAACATACCTTTCTTTGAAAGTGTGTGCAAGAGCATGAAAGTTGGTAATTTGAAAATACAACCCTTTGACAGTGGATCCAGAACGATTATGTACGTGAATGTATTATAATTGTTTATATCCATTTAATTCAAAAAATAAATATATGACGATTTTTTTATATCTTATTTTATATATATTCTGCGTAGGTGAGTTAATATTAGTTAATGTTGAAAGAACTAGTATTCTATAACTGAATTGTTAGCAGAAATCTTTGTTGAGTGTTGTCTCATTCCACACGCTAGGACTGTTAGTCGATTCTTAGAAGAAATTTTTGATTTACTAATAGGAGCTCCTGTTAATGTGCATTGTGATGGTGTGACGTGTCCTTTTCTTATTCGTTGAAATTTTGAAATACGCTCTCAGCTTAAATTTAGGCGCATTTGACCCAAATTTGCACTCAACTCGCCAATCTGCGAGTTTGCGCCTACAGTTGGGCAAATTTGGTGACAAGGGGTCATTTGTTTATTTTAATGTCTTGCTGACAAATTACCGGTCTACTTTTTCCCTTTCCCCATCCTTTCACGTTTCCTTTGGTCGAGTTCGCTGTATCCCCTAAAATTATTAATCTTTCATAAACTTGTCTCTACTTTAATGACAAAATGAGGTTGCGAGAGACAAAAAACATCATGCTTATTGAAAGAATGCATTTTCAGGAAGAAATATGATGTTACCCAGTAACAGGCCACCCTTGAAAATTAACTAAAATTACTTCCACTTTGATTTTTTTTGGTGTTCTTCTTCTTTGTTATACATATAAATATACTCCTTTTGAAGATTAGAGCTGTATTTTTGTTAAGAACAAATTCGGGTTGGTGTGAAAGCAGTTCACTAATTATGAGAATTTTATAGCTGCTTTTGTTCCTTGTACATGATATAATTATGACGAGTGCTTACAAGTTTGATTGAATCGAGCAGATGTATCCAATAACCCAGAATTGCTGAAAAAGATGGTCACAATGCTACAAGACGGGGAAGATTTTGACTGTCCAATTTGCATTTCTCCACCAACTAATATTGTGATCACTTGTTGTGCTCACATTTTCTGCCGGTCCTGCATCCTTAAAACACTGAAACGTGCTAAACCCTGCTGCCCTCTTTGTCGTCGTGAGTTATCGGAAACTGATCTCTTCTCAGCCCCACCAGAAGACAGCGATAAAATCGACGCTTCCTCTTCTAGTGCATCTTCTAAAGTGGCTGCTCTCTTGAAACTTGTAACAGCATCAAGGGATGAAAACCCATCAACAAAATCTGTAGTGTTTTCTCAATTCAGGAAAATGTTGGTTTTCCTTGAAGAGCCTCTAAAAGCAGCTGGTTTCAAGATATTGCGCTTAGATGGGTCGATGAATGCAAAAGGAGAGCTCAGATTATAAAAGAATTTGGTGTCCCAGCACCAGATGGTCCTACAATTTTGCTCGCCAGTCTCAAGGCGTCAGGTACTGGTATTAATCTTACTGCAGCTTCTAGGGTCTACTTGCTGGAGCCGTGGTGGAATCCAGCAGTTGAGGAGCAGGCAATGGACAGGGTGCATCGGATTGGGCAAACAGAGGACGTGAAAATAGTGAGGATAATTGCACGCAACAGCATAGAAGAGCGCATATTAGACTTGCAAGAAAAGAAAAAGAAGCTGGCAATAGAAGCTTTTGGCAAGAGAGGAGGAGGAGGCCAAAAGGATCGGCGAGAAATTAGCGTAGACGATCTTTGTACTTTAATGTCCTTGTGAGTTATTCTTACTTTCTGCATCATCTATCTGCCTGTCATATTATGTACATACTCTGTATACTTTTGAAGTCTTCTGGTATGTAAAACATCTACATCTACTCATGCATGCATGCGAGCAACTTTGTGGATTTCATATAATGCAGTGCAGTGCCTCTTTAACCATTCTTTTGGTTATGATTTTGTTATTTTACTTGTGTACTGTTATTATAATAATAATAATAATAATAATAATAATAATAATAATAATAATAATCCAAATTTTCTACCAAGTTAACATAAATATGTCCCAACCAATTTTGGCCATGGAAGTTTGGTGTCAAACTTTCTTTTCTTGACATGAATCAGTTTTTGGTCTAATCTCCACTTTCTCTTTCAAATCCATCCAAATACACGAATAATGCTTAGGTTATCAATTTTCTAATGTCAAAATTTGGTGTTACTACGACCGACATTACTTGATCACATCAAAATATGTTTTGGAAAATCCAAATTTGATGTCCTACTGTATTAATTCATATTACCCCACCACAAGTATTAAATCATATTTGTTTCTTTCCCATGTTTTCAAAAAAATAAATAAAATCTATCAAGTAAACTATTACTATTTTTTAACTTCAATTACCAATAAATAAAGGAGTAAATTGGAAAATGCCAGAGGGCAGCCAATTTATAACTTAGCAATTCAATAGAAAACCAAATGACGGGGTAATTATTTATTTTGGTCATAAAAAGAAATAAAGAAAGAAACAGTACCAAGTCCATGCCTTATAAATCTTTAGCAGTTCTAATGGAGTCAATAAGACTAGAGATAGGGCTGACCCTAAAGTTTATTATAAGTGAGCCGTGAGCCATTATTATTGTATTGGATACAAGGAATTAGTATTTATTTGTATAATTTGATGATTAGTTTTATATATTTTTATCTTTATCCATTCAAGTCGTTATTATTTGTATTTAAAAAGTTTATTTAGTTTTTAGCAGGCGAGTGTTTTATGTGGGCCTTAGGCCTGAAGTAGTTATATAGTTGATTGTTGACTAGTTATTGGGTTTGGGATTGACATTCGGGCCGGGCCCACTATTTTAAGTTTCTTAGAGAAGTGAAGCGCCTTGTTGTTGTCAATAGAACCATACCTTATATAGGTTGATGGTTTTGGGTAGAAATTATCCTCAAATTAATTGGTTGGTTAACCCAAAAGTAGAGAGTTTGGCTATATTTTAACTAAATAAAAACAACCTAAACGTAAAACTAATCATTCTATTCAATAAAAAAAAATGACTTAAAATGAAAGTAGCCTTTTTATTTAATTAAAAAAATTAAGTTAAATTATTTTAATTAAATAAAACAACCTATACCTATAACTAATCATTTTATATTTTTATTTAATAAAATAAAAGTAGCTATTTTATTTAATTAAGAAAATAATTTTTTATTCTAATTTTATTTTTAACCTAAATAAAATGGTTATGTACATTTTAAAGTCAATTTGATGAAGGTTCAATATTGTATGGGTGTTTTTGATGTTAATTAAACTAAATAATTAATTTATTTTTTAATTAAATAAAATGGCTAGTTTCATTTTTAAGTTGTTTTAAATTTATTAAAACTAATTTAATACGATGTTAGTAATAAATCAGAAATAAATAGTTAACTTTGGTTAGAGAGTTGATCAAATTTTAGTTATTGTTGTACCATTTATTGGTTTAATTGAAAGAAAAAAGCACGAAAGTTCCTTGGGGTGGTCAAGTCCTAGACATCATATATGGTAGGTAATTTGTGATCATAAAAGCTTGTTTAGTCAGTCTCGTACGGTCGTGGGAAGTTGGATAATAGATTTAAATTATGTGGGAGTATTTTAGAAGAGTAGTGGAGAATTTCAAGTGTTCGACGTCGTTACTTGTTTGTTGCTTGTGAGCAGCTAGCTAGCTAGCTCGGAAATATATATATATATATAAATATATATCTCCTTTTAATTAACCTCCATCTATTTTGATCCACTTCCTTTGAGTTTTCTGGATGATAGCTAGCTAGCTAGGTCATAAAATCAATCTCATGTATTCCAAACCTAGTTTTATGTGTTGGGCAACTCGATCGTTCCTCTAATTAGCTTAAGTGCTCAACTATATTATACGTACCATTATTGGATGGATGTTTTTAGGATCACTTCGTACTCCTTAATTATCTAAAGAATTAATAATTCAACTCGCTTCGATGTGCATGCATGCACTTTCTGTTCAGACGTACGTCAAACATAAAGATGATAATTAGAGTACTTAAAAGAAGAAGCTAGCTAGTGCCTAGTGGTTGTTATATATATATATATCGAAGCTGGAGTTGGTTTATTGATCTTATCTGTTATAGTACGATGATCATATATAGGCGTACGTAATTAATTGAGGCCATTTGCTTGTAGCTAATTATGGTCTAGCTTATGATCTAGTATGTGATGTGTTGAATAAGAGATTATATATTTTTTCATTAAAATCTTCATCTGTCATATATATATGGATCGGAAGAGTTGAAGATTGATGAAATGTTAATTTCTTCTTTTAGTCATTGATTATCACATGTATACCGTATTTAAATATTATCTCTATGATATGATATGATATGATCCGCATTGTGGAGAATTAAAGTACTAGTCATCAAGAATTAATAGTGATCATGACAAATAGATAGATATATAGGTACTTCAAATAATTAAACCACGTACGTACTATTTATAATTGATCCGGAGTAGTGAAATTAATAAGCCATGCATAAAATTATAGTAGTAATTTGGTTATATATTTTTGAATGGGTTTAATTGTGCATGCAGACAACTATGGGAAGAAAGACTTTGGTCGTGATTGCAGATCGACTTAATTAACTGGAGGAAGAATGCAGACAAGTAGTATACATGGGAATTGGTCATGCATGATTGTAGACGACCGACCTCGACGACCAAGACTCTTATATACTTTGAATTAGACTTTTTGATGTTTGCAGACTGTAGCTAGCTAGCTAGTGAATAATATTAATTCTTATATAATTTGACAGAAACAATTGATCATGGTGGGTGGCTTTTAATAAGAAGTTAATTAATTTGAATATTTTTCATTTCACAGACAACGTAACGTAACTAAGGGTGGCTGGCTAGCTTTTCAAACATTTCTATGTCCGTCCGTATTTCTTTTTTGATCATAAATTAATAAATTGGATGTGGGAGTCTTTTTTTACTACGTACGTACGTACCTAAAACTAATTCGATTTATATATAACTAACTACTTATTGTTTTAGACTTGAGTATTTGTGGCCCGTAACGTCAATTATAAACGTAGTTTATTTAATTGAAATCAGTTAATGCTCTCTATATCATATGTGAATTAGTAACGTCCATGCATTTTGTCAAACTAAATATATATATATATATATATATATATATATATATATATATATATTTCCATTCTCATAAAGTGATCAAAGTTTATACGTACGTAATTCTGTAAGAGATCGAGAAGTCAGTTAAGAATTGATTTTTTACTGGAAATGGAACAAGTTTGTCACAAGATTATAATTCAGATTATAACTTATTTGGCATTATATAAAGTCGATTGATTTGTGTTTAAGAATTTTTAATTGTAACTTTTGAGATATATATGAATGATAATAATATGCATGTTCGATTTGTAGAAAGTTTAAAGGCATGACATCGAGAATTGAGATTTATATATATATATATATATATATATATATATCATCTTAATAATTATGAAATATATAAGAAATGATCGAAATTTGTTCTTCAATATATATATATAATCATTGCATGTCCTCCGATCCTCACCCAAATCTATTTTATTTTTTTTAAGTTATATGTTTTGGAGTTTGTAAAACCACGTACGTACCACCCTTCATTCATATCATACCCATTACCCACTCCTCTAGGCTCTAGCCTGTGCCATAATACCACAGATTTCGTGTATGAATGAATTATGTTTTATTTTTGACTTTATTTGGGCCGGCATGATTAATTATTTAGATGATTATTTACATATTTTGAATTTGAATGTGAATTAGATTGTGATTATAGATTCAATTGGGGTGTGTAGATTATTAATTTATTATGAATAATCTTTGATTAATAAACTATTTTACAAATTGATGTGATGACAAACTTCACTCAAAGATATTGTGTGAGCGTAGAAGACTACATTAAAATAATTTGTTGATCAATACGCTGAGGTGGAGTATGCCACATCAACAATTTGTAAAATGTTTATAAAATAGTTTGTGTCTTTAGCACTACTCATTATTATAATGTGTTGGTGTTACGCTACTTTGTTTCTTAACTATTGAAAACTTTTATAATTAATTTTTTTTAAAATACAAATAATAATATAGCATCACATAATTCACATTGATATGAATATAGGGTTAGATGATTCACAACTCGCCCAGAATTCAGAACATCATAAACACGTGTTTACACTATTTTCTACTCCGCTCTTTCTTCCCATAGTATATATATATGATCATGTTTTAAATTATTTTATTTTTTATAAAAAATTATTTGATGTTTTATAATAATTTAGGAGAATTAGTCACAATCTTTTTATAAAATTACCCTTTCATGGAAAAATATTACAGATGTGAGAGAGAAAGAATATAATCAGATAAGTATATATGGTAAAAGATATTATATCAATTAATATTATATTTAATGATTTATATAATTTAGGAGAATTATTCACAATCTTTATAAAATTACCCTTTCATAAAAATATTACGAGATATGAGAGAGAAAGAATATGATCAGATAAGTATATACGATAAAAATATTATATACAATTAATATTATATTTAATGATATACAATCATTTCTTTAATTCTTATATACAACTCTAAAACGTCATATTATACTATCATATGCAGTACATTACGGGAGGGATGAAGTATTGAATAAAGAAAAGTTTAATTGATATTGATTTCTTTTGCTGCACGTGCTAATTTAAATCCGCATGTACATACATACATATGCCATGCCTGGTTAATGACATATTAAAATCCCCCACTATATATTTTAAATTTCTTAAAAACATTATTCTAAATTTTAAATTCGTTGATTGCCTAATCACATATACATATTCCTTTTTAGTGCGATACAGAGTTAACAATATATTTAATCCATATTTAGTCCTATAAAATAATATCCATTCATTATACAAATTTAAAAGGTATTGATTTTGACTTTTGAAATCAATTAATAAAATATTTTAAATTTAAATTAATGTATACTATTTAATTTTAAAAACGTCAAATTTGACATAAACAATGAAGTAATTTTTAAATATTCCTAATTATATCAACTAAAATCAAATGAATTTATATAAAATTTATGTTAAAAGATTTTCGAATTAATTTGACAAAGTAAAAAGACTCATGAATGAAGCTTAATTAAAATGTAACAACAACTACAAAATTAAAGTTTATGTTCACATTGACCAATTAAAATTAGCCCCTTTTTTTATTTCTTTAAGGAAAAAAAAAATTCCCCTTTTTCATAGCTTAGCCAATGCCAAGTCTTGAAAACACAGGCTCATAAATGTGATGGATGATGGTCATATCATATCAATCTTTTTCTTTAGGCCATTTTTAATTAATCGGTATGCCTCTCTGTTTAGGACAAATTAAAGTCCACATTAATTAAAAAGTTGGCCCACTTTTGAGGCATAGTTAATAAATTTAAATAGACTGATATCGCTTGACTTAATCTAATACTACTATTTCCATTTAACAAGAAAATTGAAGTATATATTTAAATAGACTGATAAATGTTTCCAAACAACATAAAATTAAGAATATGATCTTACATCATACTTAATACATAAGGCTAAATCAATTATTTGGACGTAAGAACTTTGACAACTTGAAGGAACAGAAGTGTAATTTAGTCAAATATAAATGGAAGGGGTCTCTCTATCTTGTCTTGACGGTGCATAATCTCTGTTAGTTTTAGAGTTTGTATTATACATTATCAAAGTTTTCGGTCAAATTACGATTGTAACATATCTTTACATGGATAGATAGGAATTAAAAATGGTCTTTTTAATTTATTTTATCTTATCGCATACGTATCTAAGTTGGTCGTAAGTTAATTTCGTCAAATATTTATCGATATATATACCATTTTCCTTAATTTTAAGACACGACTATTTCGGACGCCTGTAACCCCTCACTTCTCACACCTATACATATAGAATATTGATATTTTACGAGAAAGTAAAAAATATTATTAATATTTTGTTTGATTTATAAATTCAATACTATATTTCTAAAATTAATTGAAAAAATGAAATAGATAATTTGATTTTTAAATT
The DNA here is from genome assembly GCA_020205615.1 of Panax quinquefolius. Classification (NCBI taxonomy): domain Eukaryota; kingdom Viridiplantae; phylum Streptophyta; class Magnoliopsida; order Apiales; family Araliaceae; genus Panax; species Panax quinquefolius. Next base: position 89,550,397 of record CM035174.1, on the reverse strand, counting down.
AAAAATAATATGAAAAATTAATTATTAGTGTTTTTAAAAAATCTCAAAGTGATTAAAAAATATATTCTACCATCTAAAACGACATCTCTATATAATAAAACAGAACCCAATTTGAATTATATAATTTGACAAAGCACAACAACGTCTAAGATTCATTCTAACTTAATCTAAGAGCATTCACAACAGTTTTCTTATCTATATCCCTACTCTACAGTGCTATTGGGTCATTCTGTAGGATAGAGATTCAATTTTTTCACTATGTACCCAACAGGTTCCTTATAATGATTCTTTAAATATTAAATTTTGAAATTTAAAAGTTAAAATTTAAAAGTTCCAACAGTCAAATCATGTTTTGAACGTTGTAACTATTTTTTATTTAAAAGTAATTGTAGTTTGAATTTAAAATTTGTAATTATTTTAATATAAAATAGATATTGCTAGAAATTAAAATATGTAAAGATCATTATGTGTTTATGAGAACTAAAACAACATTATTTTAATTATAAAATAATAAAATTTATAATTAGTAGTAATATTTTTTACAAAAATGATCAAAATCAAAATTTGACTGATTTTTAATTTTTTTTATAGTTCTCTTTCTTCTCTAAATCCTTATTTAAAAAATAAAAATGAGTGAATTTGATAGGTATACCCAAATCAGCAATTAAGTGAGGTAAGATCATTTAACCAACATAAAATCGTAATAAATAGGGTGTGAAATGTCATTTTACATAAATAGGAAACACGCTTTTGATTCCCTCACTCTGAGGAGTCAAATCATATATAGGGATTAAAATAGAGAATTAAATAAGGATAAGAAAACTGTTGGATACTGATTTATTGATATATTCTTCAAATGTGGGGATAAAGAGTCTATTGGGGAAACTGTTATGAATGCTCTAAAGGCTCACATTTCATCTCACATAAACAAAATTGTGACGCCCCCAAAATTAGGTATACATCACCCATCTTGGGTCGCCAGATACATGGTACAGAATTCAAATACAACTTACTAATACAACTATCGTGTACAATACGATAAAACATAAACTGTGAGTTTGAATATAAATATTGTCTACTAGAGAGTATACAAACTCAAAAGGAGTCCTCATTATAATTATTATCACACTATTTCACAGAATAGTAAAGACGGAATAATAGAAGAATGTCACCAAGTATAGGGTAGCCCGCGTAGACAAGTTATTCCAACAAAATAATAAAGAATGGAATAACATAAGTTCTCTTCATGAATACAAAAGAAATAATACCCCTTACGAGTACAACAAATAATATTCCCTACCTTAAGAAGAAGAGTACTGAATATATATGTGAGACCCCAGATTTTATCAATAAAGATTTAAATTTTGTCAAAATAATTTTTTAATATTATGGTGTGAATTTAAGATAATATTATAGTTGTGGGTAGTATTTATAAATTTTGCAAAGTATCAAGTGGTTATATTATATTCGATTGGTGGGAATATTCGGTTTAGCGAGGAATATTCGTACAACTACTCAATCATTGGGACCCACAATAATTATTGTCGGATTGAGAAAACGATAATAATATTTTATTGAAATAACGGCGGAAGTTTTACCGTTGATCATTGTTGAACTACTCGGTAGTAAAAAACAAGATGTCGTGTGGTTGCATAGTAGACACGCAGTATTGATTATTGATGCTTTATGTGAGAAGTCACTCGGTTTGATTCCATTATTGTCGATTAATAATATGAATTATTGAAGCGATAATGACGTTTTGTTTTATTCGTATTATTAACGTAATAAAAGCGAAACATCTTTTTATATAAAATGTAATACTTTATTAAAGTTTATTCTATAAATAGAATAATATATTATATTTTATTACGATAGTGTTGCATAGTGTTTTGCATAGTAGAAATGTTTTATATAAATAGAATATATGATATTTTATTTAAAAGATTTTGCTTTAAATATGGACCGTCGATTAAAGTAAATCAATCTGGACCGTTCATGGATTAATTACTATGCATTCTATTTTCCTATAAATAAGCTCATTCCTTCATTATTTTCTTACGAATTCAATTTGAAACTCTAGAGAGAAATTATGAGAGAAACTATAGAGAGAAAATCTATAGAGAGAAAGAAGAAGAGTATTACGGTACTTCACTACTTTGATATCCGGTGTCTTTTTACGGTAAGGGGTATTATTTGTTTTACCCGTAAGGGTGCTTATTCTTTCTTATTCATGAAGAGAACTTTGTTATTCCATTCATTATTATTACATTGGAATAACTTTGTAAAAGTGGCATACCCTATACATAACCTTTGTATATGCGGCGTACCCTATACTTGGTGAAATCCTTATATTATTCCATTCTTATTTATTCTGTTGGAATAACTCAGATACTGTGAATCCCCTATACTTGGTGATCTTCTTACATTATTCCATTCTTTATTATTTTGTTGGAATATCCTGCATACGTGTTTTTTGGGACTCGGGTTCCATTGTTTATTATTCCGCATTTATTATTACTCGTTAGAATATCACATCGTGTGTTTTACACCTGACCGGTTCCATTGTTTATTATTATTCAAAGATTTATTATTCGTTGGATCATCCCGCTTGTGTGAATTTCACGACTGGTTAGATTATTATTATTTTGTTGGAATAACCTGTCATGCAATCACCGCATGCATGGTGATTTCCTTTGTTATTCCATTCTTTATTATACCCAGTTGGTTAAAACTTTGACTTCTATACTTCGTGAAATTAGTAGAATATTCTTGATATTTGCGTTTCATCCAAAGATCTTTTCATGGAAACATTCTTCCGATCATTCTTGAATTTTACTCTACAAAACAAAGTATCTTGTTGACAATTTGGGACGTTCTTAATTCCGGATAAAATAATTCTTGAACTTGTTTTATTGAATTATTATGTCATTGTCATCATCTTCATGTTATATTATGTTATCTTTGGCTTTACGTGCATAGATGAACTTAGTATGATTATGACGTGGATCATCTAAGTATAATCATGGCTTGTTATAAATGATGTGATAAAAGTCCTCAGTAAGACCAATTTTTTTTTAAATAAAAAGGAATTTCCTTTATTTATTATTTTGAAATAGTAAGGTTGATTTGATTAATGTGGATAGTTAAGGGTTAAATATGCAAATATTTCAAAATAAGCAAGTGGTTATAAAATATTCATTTTTGTCGGGGAATATTCGTTTGGTCGTGGAATATTAAATCTTTGTGGGAATATTAAATGCGACGGCGCAGACCATGTGTGGGCCCCATAACTGAAAGCGATTGGATGAAGAAAGCGATAAATATAAGTTGGTTAAAAATACTTGGCGTAGTTGTTATCGTTAAAGCTGTTGGAATACCCCGTGGTTAAAATACTGATGTCTGCGTGGTTCGCAGTTGGTTACCTGATTGCACAGAAAGCTACCGGTATTGCACGGTATTGTTGAATTATTGATCCTTACGAAGAAGGCACTTTACTCGATAATTTTCACGATGAATTCTTTGTTCAATATTTTATTTTATTGATTGATAATTCTTTGCGTTGATATTTTATATTATTGTTGTTCAATAATTGTCACTTTTACGCACATTATCTCCATTATCGGATCAATAATTCATATTATTTGAATAATATTATTAGATAGCATTATTGGCGATGTCTAGAAAGTTACATCGAGGAGAGGTTTGGTCACCTAATTGCGGCGCAAGATAAGGAGAAATCCTTATCGGAAAGCCCCTCTTTCACAGGAGCGGCACTGGTTGTCATAATTGTGATTACGTAATATTATTTGTGAATAATTAATTATTGATTCATATGATAAAGAAATATTTATTTTATGTGGATATAAATGATGGATTTATTTATGTGGTTATAAATGAAGAAATTAATGTTGAGGTGTTTTATCGGTATTTTATCGGATTGGAGGTATTAAAAATTAAATCGGGGTTTTGAGATATATTGCGGGGTTATAATTTTTAATCCGATAGTTGGATTGTGGTAATTTTTGGGTATGTTATACATACATAAGTTGAGTATATGTCCACAAATTTTGAGCAGATTAAAAATGCACGAATGATTTGTTATGAATTTTAAGAGGTGTCGATTTAGAAATTAGGGTTATAATTGATTTTGGTGGAAAATTCTAGAATTGAGTGGGCCCCACTTGTGGTTGGTGAAGAAATGTGCTGAATTTTATTTCAAATGTGGTGGGTGGCAATAGTAGCGGTGTAAATCCATCGGTGCAGAAGTCAAGTCCGCTGGTACGGGCTAACATTTTCCTATAAATAGAGAGGCTAAGTTAGAATTGAAAATCACACCGAAACAAAGTTTCTCTCTTTCTCTCTATATTATTGAGGCGTATTTTGTGAGTATTTAGATACTTTGAGAGTTCTTTGTTGATCTAAGTTTCATTCAAACATCACTTGACCTTTCCTTAGAAATCTTGATTCTTTGAGGTAAGGGATGTTATTTTTCTTCTCAAATGATATTAATTCTTGATATCATTATCTTTGAAATATTGGTTGGTACTTTTTATCAAATTTGGAACTTTTTCATGTCGGGGTTACTATTCATGAGTTACTATTCACGAGTTACTATTCATGAGTTACTTATTCACGAGATTCTTATTCACGAAAGTCTTATTAATAAGCGTGAAGATGTTTTTTGTGGAATTTCTATCTTTGGTGTAGAGTTACTATTCACGTATACGGCACTATTCACGTATCTGACACTATTCACGAATCTGGCACTATTCATAGAAAAATGAAATTTTTTCTTTTCGTCCTAAAATATCTATTACGGATACTAGCTTTGATTGTATCCATGTTTTGATCATTCTTGAATTTTACACCACTATGATTATTTTTGAGGTATTTTGGACGTGGATAAAACCAAGTACGAATCCTTAATCCTTAATCATTTTGTTTGTTTTTTGGATTCGTTTCTTTAAAAATATTTTCATCATCCTCGGTCTTAAATGATGATATTATTGAATATCTTTGGCTGTAGTGCAAAGATGAATGATTTCTGAAGAATATCTTTGGCACATGTAGTGCAAAGAAAGCGGTGTTTAAATGAACATGGCCGATCGATGAATATCTTTGGCTCAGTAGTGCAAAGATGAGCAGTGTTTAAATGAACATGACCGATCGATGAATATCTTTGGCCTTTAGTGCAAAGATGAATAGGTGTTGAGATGAACATGATGGATTGATGAATATCTTTGGCACTGTAGTGCAAAGATGAATATTTGATTTGAGATGAATATTGATTGATGTTCTGAGGGATAAAATATTGATGATGAATTTACATTAAATTCATAGATTATAGTAGATTTCATTCTCTACGTAACTCTTTATGAATTATTATTTCAGCTGCGAATATTGATGCGAAACTTGTTTATCTATTGTATTCTATCAGATTTTTTTCCTGTTGGAGACTAACGATAATTTGTTGTATATTATCTTAGTCATAACATTCTTTCTTGGGCTAGTTGAGCTCACCCTTTTCCTTGTTGTTCCATTTTTCTTCTCGGGAGGCGAGAATGTAAGCAGTAGTACGGGGTATGGAATGAAGGTTCTAGAGAGAGTTGTTTAGTAGTCCTCACCATTTTGTAAAATAATGTATCAATAAATGTGATGAGGATTTATTTGAGTATAGATATTGTCTAGAAGATAATATTTGTATTTAAACTCATGATATATATTGTGTATTTCACACCGACATTTGTATTATTGAAGTTGTAGTTTGCTTCTTGTACCATGTATTTGGCGACTTCGAGAATGGGTGTTGTGTATACCTATTTTGAGGCGTCACGATTAATATCGAGCTTAGGATATGATCTCTGGCGGAGATCGGGAATAGAACTAGGAGGGGAGAGGCGAGTAAATCCTTTTGCTAGTGTGTCCTACTAAGCTTATTTGTTGGTTGGTCGTATTATAGGGTATTATGTGATTTGTTAATTTATTTAATTAACCCTTGTTTTATGATAGTTTTTTAGAATGCATTTGCTGAGAAGCGTTAACAATGGAGTGAATGAGATCGTGGAGACACCTCTAATCGCCAACCGGGATAATGTGATGTCGGCGAAGAAGGAATTAGAGATATCCATGTGGTGAGTGAAGAATTGATAGTTGCACCGAGATAATCGCAGAGGTAATAAATGTTGAGAGTGAGGAAGAAGAGGAAGAAGAGGTACACGAAGAGAGTTTATTAGAGGTATTTTATGATCGAAATATAGAATTGCAAAATCGTATTCATGAGTTAGAAGAAGCGAGCTAAAGAATTGCGAGGCGATCGTGGAGCAAAAGGATGCAACGATTCAAGCTTGTGTTACCCGTCGTGATCTTGAGCGAAGCACTCTTTGGCGAGTATAAGATGATAAAATTTGGAATCGAAAGTGAAAGAAGAAATAAGCGAGCGAGTGAGAATGAGTGATGCATGGGTAAAAGTCGCTGCGAGCGTTGATATTATGGAAAGAGATGTCCAATCTAAAAGAGAAGATTTAACGATGGCGGGAAGGCGTCGGCGTGATGATCGACATTCAATGAACAAATTCTAGGGGAAGAGAACGATCGCCGATTAGATCTTCTGAGATGTGGAGAGGAGGGACATATAAGGTCAAAGCTGTTCAAAGCCTTCCAGGTATGCTTATAATTGTGGAAAGAAGGACATATCGCTTTCGAGATTATGCGATATCGAAACCGATCCAGCGTGAATGGTGACTCAAAAGGATGTCCCGGAAAAGTCAAAGTCAGCGGTTCTTGGAAGAAGCGTTTGTCGTGGCCGGTCAAAATCTGAGGAACGACGAAGTTAGCGGGTTAGTTAATTATAAATTCTTGCGAAGTTTATACCTTCTGAATCTGGGGTTCTACCCATTTCTTTTATCTCTCTTTGCTTTGCGCTCAACGTTTGAACTTGACTACGGAGAAATTAGACTTTGACCTATTTATGGAGAATCCAGTTAGGAGAAACTTTCATTACATCTGTTGTTTAGAAATCTTGTTTTGATTCAGAGTTGGCACTATCACATTACTGTTAACCTTATTTCTATAGAGATATTTGCTTTTGATGTGATTTTAAGGTTAACTACTCATCATGCCAAATTGATTGCTTTTGTAAGGTTGTTAGTTTTCATATTCCTAAGCAACTTTGTTATTGAATTCAAGCAATCAAACCATTGTAATCAAACATTTTCATATCAAGCCATGAAGTCATTCGTTTATTACGGATGTCGAGTTTTCTTAGTCCATGTTATGGATTTGAATAAAGAACGTCGATTTGAATAATATTCCTGTTGTTATTGATTTTTCCGATGTATTTCTGAAGAATTTCTTGGCTTACTCCCAAAGCGATATTAAATTTTGTATCGACTTTGAACCCGGTACAAAACTCATTTCTAAAATCTCATATCGAATGGCTCTATTGAACTTGAGGAGTTAAAAATTCAACTATAAATTTGGTACACGAGCCTTTATCTTGTGACTTCCTTTGTGGAATTCACTAAGCCGAACTCTCTGTAGGGACGTCATATTCGATGCGATAGTAAAAGCGATAGGTGTCATTGTGACGTCTTTATCCAAGATTGGGATATGAGTCACGGTTGAGAGCAACCTAAGTCGAATCGAAATACGTAGCTTTAGGCTTAGTTGGTTATTATCGGAGATTCGTTGAAGGATATTCTCGAATCGCTATTTCATTATCTTGGTGACTCGTAGAGATACAAAATCGAATGGAGCAAGGAATGTGGGAAGAGCTTGAAGAACTCAAGAGGAGACTCATTTCAAAGTACATGTTACGACCATGCCATCTGGAAAAGCGAGCGTGGTAGGCGCGTGTTGAGTAGAAGATCATTATATACAAATCACTGAGTACGATATTGTCAAAGACTAATTTCGTATAATTTACAAATAATAGAGATGGAGATGAAAACTCTAGGTACCCATTGATGATATACGAGTATAATCGACTTTAGTTAAAGTTGCTCAAGCCGCAGGCCGGGGTGATGCGTATGAAGAGGAAAGTACAAGAAGGAGCTATTAGGGCGAGAATTGATGAAGAAGGAATACTTGAGTCCACTCTAGACTTTGTGTTCTAACGACTACGATTTGAAGTACAAGATTATGATGGAGGCACACAATACGCCATTTGCAATCCATCACGGAAGTACTAAAATGTATCGTGATCTTGACATACATTTTGGTGGAACAATATGAAGAGAGAGATTGCAAAGTTTATCTCGATGTGTTTAACTTGCCCGGCGTGTAAAGGCGGAGCATCTTGTACCTAAGGGTCCGTTGCAACCACTTGAGATTCGGAATGGAAGTGGGAACACATTACTATGGATTTCGTACATTTGGGTCTTCCTACGGTTTCTCAAGGCATCAATGCTATTTGGGTTATTGTTGATAGATTAACCAAAATCCGCTCATTTCTTGCCGAAATCACGGAGACTTATTCCTTGAGCGTTTTTTTAGTATGTACGTGAATGAGATTGTGAAGTTGCATGGCATACGAATCCATAGTTTCGGATCGTGACCCAAGATTCACTTCAAGATTTTGGGTTAACTTGCAAAAAGCTATGGGCGCGGATTTGCGATTTAGTTTGGCTTACCATCCTCAAGCGGATGGGCAATCGAAAAGGACTACTCAAACTCTTGAAGATATATTAAAACTCGTGTCCTAGATTTCAAAGGAAGTTGGGATAAGTACACGCCATTGGTGGAATTCTCATACAACAATAGTTATTAAACAAATATAGGCATGGTTCCATTGAAGCATTATATGGACAAAAATGTCGTTCTCCAATATGTTGGGATGAGGTGGGTGAAGCAACATTGTTGGGACCCGAGTTAATACGATATGACTAATGATTCGACAAGCGTGATACAAATGGCACAAGATCGACATAAAAGAGTTATGCGGATCTTCATCGAAAGGATGTGGAATTTAATGTAGGGGATCGTGTATTGTTGCGAGGAATTACAAGATTTGGGAAGAGAGGAAAGCTCAAATCCACGATTTATTGGTCCATTTCAAATTCTTGACCGAGTAGGAAATGTAGCCTATAGACTTGCGTTACCTCCAAAGTATGTCTCGTGTTCATAATGTGTTTCACATATCTCATACTTAGTAAATATGTGAAAGACCCAACCACGTTATTGAGTTAGAACCAGGACGAGATAGTAGAAGACTTAACGTATGAGGAGGTACCTTACAAAATTTTGGATAGGAAGGAGCATGTCTTTGCATGAAAGGTCATACCACAAGTTAAAGTTTTGTGGAGGAATCATGCTATAGAGAAATGACACGGGAGTTGGAAAGCGAAAATGAAAGCGAGGTATCTTTACCTTTTGAAACACAGAATACGTCACGTCGATTTCGAGGGACGAAATTTCATAAGGAGGGAGGTTGTAAGACCCAGAAATTTTTTAAATAAAAAGGAATTTCCTTTATTTATTATTTTGAAATAGTAAGGGTTGATTTGATTAATGTGGATAGTTAAGGGTTAAATATGCAAATATTTCAAAATAAGCAAGTGGTTATAAAATATTCATTTTGTCTGGGAATATTCGTTTGGTCGTGGAATATTAAATCTTTGTCGGGAATATTAAATGCAATGGTATGTAGCCGTGTGGGCCCCATCTGGAAAAGCGATTGGATGAAGAAAACGACAAATATAAGTTGGTTAAAAATACTTGGCGTAGTTATTCAAGATTAAAAGCTGTTGGAATACCGATTGGTTAAAATACTGATGTCTGGCGTGGTTACAAAGAATACTGCGGTATTACCTGCACGGTATTGTTGAATTATTGATCCTTACGTGAAGGCACTACTCGATAATTTTCACGATGAATTCTTATTCGATATTTTATTTTATTGATTGATAATTCTTTGCGTTGATATTTTATATTATTGTTGTTCAATAATTGTCAACGCATTATTATCTCCATTATCGGATCAATAATTCATATTATTTGAATAATATTATTAGATAGCATTATTGGCGATGTCTAGAAAGTTACATCGAGGAGAGGTTTGGTCACCTAATGCGGCACGAGAAGGAGAAATCCTTATCGGAAAGCCCCTCTCACAGGAGCGGCTTTGGGTTGTCATAATTGTGATTACGTAATATTATTTGTGAATAATTAATTATTGATTCATATGATAAAGAAATATTTATTTATGTGGATATAAATGATGGATTTATTTATGTGGTTATAAATGAAGAAATTAATGTTGAGGTGTTTTATCAAGTATTTTATCGATTGGAGGTATTAAAAAATTAAATCGGGGTTTTGAGATATATTGCGGGGTTATAATTTTTAATCCGACCGTTGGATTGTGGTAATTTTTGGGTATGTTATACATACATAAGTTGAGTATATGTCCACAAATTTTGAACAGAATTAAAATGCACGAATGATTTGTTATGAATTTTAAGAGGTGTCGATTAGGAAATTAGGGTTATAATTGATTTTGGTGGAAAATTCTAGAATTGAGTGGGCCCCACTTGTGGTTGGTGAAGAAATGTGCTGAATTTTATTTCAAATGTGGTGGGTGGCAATAGTAGCGAGTAAATCCATCAGTGCGAAAGAAATGCCTTGGCGGGCTAACATTTTCTATAAATAGAGGCTAAGTTAGAATTGAAAATCACACCGAAACAAAGTTTTCTCTCTTTCTCTCTCTATATTATTGAGCGTATTTTGTGAGTATTTAGATACTTTGAGAGTTCTTTGTTCGATTACAAGTTTCATTCAAACATCACTTGAGCCTTTCCTTCCGAAAATCTTGATTCTTTGAGGTAAGGGATGTTATTTTTTCTCAAATGATATTAATTCTTGATATCATTATCTTTGAAATATTGGTTGGTACTTTTTTATCAAATTTGGAACTTTTTCATGTCGGGGTTACTATTCATGAGTTCTTATTCACGAGTTCTTATTCACGAGTTACTATTCACGAGTTCTTATTCACAGTCTTATTAATGAAGCGTGAAGATGTTTTTTTTTGTGGAATTTCATCTTTGGGTGTAGGAGATTACTATTCACGATATCGGACTATTCACGATATCTGACACTTTATTCACGAATATACGGCACTATTCACCGAAAAATGAAAATTTTTCTTTTCGTGTAAAATATCTATTACGGATACTAGCTTTGATTGTATCCGTGTTTTGATCATTCTTGAATTTTACACCACTATGATTATTTTTGAGGTATTTTTGGACGTGGATAAAACCAAGTACGAATCCTTAATCCTTAATCCTTGTCATTTTGTTTCACTTTGGATTCGTTTCTTTAAAATATTTTTCATCATCCTCGGTCTTAAATGATGATATTATTGAATATCTTTGGCTTTTGTGTAGCAAAGATGAATGATTTCGAAGAATATCTTTGGCACGTAGTGCAAAGATGAGCGGTGTTTAAATGAACACGACCGAGGTGATGAATATCTTTGGCTGTAGTGCAAAGATGAGCGAGGTGTTTAAATGAACATATGACCGAGTGATGAATATCTTTGGCCTTTAGTGCAAAGATGAATAGGTGTTGAGATGAACATAATGGATTGATGAATATCTTTGGCACTGTAGTGCAAAGATGAATATTTGATTTGAGATGAATATTGATTGATGTTTGAGGGGATAAAATATTGATGATGAATTTATTAAATTCATAGATTATAGTAGATTTCATTTCTACGTAACTCTTACATGAATTATTATTTTCATTGCGAATATTGATCTGAAACTTGTTGTCTATTGTATTCTATCGTATTTTTCCTCATTGGAGACTAACGATAATTTGTTGTATATTATCTTAGTCATAACATTCTTCTTGGGCTAGTTGAGCTCACCCTTTTCCTTGTTGTTCCATTTTTCTTCTCGGGAGGCGAGAATGTAGCGAGTCTTAGTCGGGGTATGGAATGAAGGTTCTAGAGAGAGTTGTTTAGTAGTCCTCACCATTTTGTAAAATAATGTATCAATAAATGTGATGAGGATTTATTTGAGTATAGATATTATCAGAAGATAATATTTGTATTTAAACTCATTAGTATATATTGTAAGTATTTCACACGACATTTGTATTATTGAAGTTGTAGTTTGCTTCTTGTACCATGTATTTGGCGACTCGAGAATGGGTGTTGTGTATACCTATTTTGAGGCGTCACATCCTCGATGGCTCTGTAATGCGGTGATGGATAGTTTTGGTATGATTATGACCGGGGTGATTCAAGGTATAGTCATGACCATTGATAATTTGATGAAAATCCTTGACCGTGATGCGGGGATGATTAGATATTGTGGTTTATTCATTAAAGCTGAGTCTTAGTGATAAAATTTATGAAAACCTTTTAAAACCTAAAAAGGCAGTGAATTTTATTTTCTCTTGACTCTTTTAATGGATTACGATATTCGGCGCAGATTAAACCGGTTGTCTATTGTATTTTATCGGTTTACCTTTGTTGAAGGCTAATGATAATTTATTCGCATTATCTTAGTCATAATATTTCATTGGGCTAGTTGAGCTCACCTTTTCTTTTCATCGTTTTCTCGTGAAATGAAGAACATATTTAGAATAGTCTGGGAACGGAGTAATGGTCCAGGAGGATAGCATTAGTAGTCCTCACTATTACGTGAAATAGTGTGATAATAGTTGTAATGAGGACTCCTTTTGAGTTTGTATAATATCTAGTAGACAATATTTGTATTCAAACTCACGGTTTATGTCGTATTGTATACCATACAATTATATTAGTAAGTCAGTATTTGAATTTATGTACCATGTAAGTGGCGACCCAAGATGGGTGACGTATACCTAATTTTTGGGGGCGCCACAATATAAGTAGTAGTGAAAGTGAGAATACTTTTTTCTTTCTCTCTATAGTTTATCTCTTTAGAATTTCAATGAATTCGTAAGAAATAATGAAGGAATGAGCTTTATTTATAGAAAAATAGATCGCATAAGAACTAACTCATGAGCAGTCCAGATTGATTTACTTTAATCGGCGGTCCATATTTAAAGCAAAATCTTTTAAATAAAATATATTATATATATTAAATATATATATAACCTATGCAAAAAAAAATCACGGGATACACTCCCGTGATCACATGATTCCTTCATTTCCTAAATTGTCAAAGTTATATATATATATATATATATATAATACTCCTTTCCCGACCTTTCCCCCCCCCTCCCTCCCTAATTCCTTCGTGACAAATTGTCTTCAACCAAGACTTTGCCCAACACATGGGTCCCACTTGTAAGCCCTCACCCTTTATTATATAAAATAATTTTCTACGGATTATTTTGAAAAATGGGTAAATAGGGTCCATAAAATAAATAAAATTTACAACAATCACTATAGCAATAATTGAACAAAACCGGTGACTTCTCACGTAAAGATCAATAATCAATACTTTAGTGCTTCTTGCAACTAATACAGACATATTCATTGTACTTTAACACAAGGTGTTTCAACGATTAACTGTAAAATTTCGCGCCATTATTTTCATAAAATATTTTTGTCGTTTTCTCAATCCGATAATAATTTCGTTAATAGGGGTCCACCAATGATTATCTTAGTTGTCTAATATTCCGTGTTAAAACGAATATTCTCCCACCAATCGAATACTATATAACAACTTGCGTACTTTACAAAATTTATAAATATTACCCACAACTATAACATTATATCAAATTTACTCCATAATATTCAAAAATGATATTTATAGAAAATTCATCTTTATTTATAAAAGTTGGGTCTTTAAAAATCCCATAAATTTACTCCTCCTCTCTCTTTCTCTCCTTCTCCTTCCCTTTTCTTCTCTTCTCGCTCTCTTTCTCTCTCCTTTAATCCTCTCCTCCTTTCTTTCTTTCTCTCTCTCTCTCTCTCTCTCTCCCTACCGCCTCTCTTCTCCTCTTCCTCCATTTACTTAATCAATTAGTATTTTAATATTTTATTTTAAATTATAATAATTTTTTGGAGTATGCATACATTTAAAATGTATAATACATAAAAAATATCAATGGTAAGATAGCAATTATAAAATAATTATAAAATCAAAAAATTAATTTATCAAAAAGAACAAATATTAACAAATTAAAAAATTAGTTAATTGTTGGCATAATGTGATATCTAAAGTTAAAATACTAAATGTGATATATAAGATTAGTTTACAATTAGAAAATTGGTTAATAATAATAATTACTACCGCTATAATAATAATAATAATAATAATAATAATAATAATTACTACTACCGCTACTATAATAATAATAATAATAATAATACTAATAATTACTACTATAATAATAATAATTACTACTACTACTATAATAATAATAATAATAAAAAAAATAATAATAATAATAATAAAATAATAATAATTACTACTACTATAATAATAATAATAATAATAATAATAATAATTATTATTATTATTATAATAATAATAATAATACTAATAATTATAATAATAATTATTATTATTATTATAAGATTACTAATAATAATAATAATTATTATTATTATTATTATATTATTAATATTACTATTATAATTATACTAATATTGTGAGACCCCAGATTTTATCAATAAAGATTTAAATTTTGTGAAATAATTTTTAATATTATGGTGTGAATTTGAGATAAATATTATAGTTGTGGGTAGTATTTATAAATTTTGCAAAGTATGCAATGGTTATATTATATTCGATTAATTGGGGAATATTCGGTTTTAGCAGGAATATTCAATCATAACTACTCAATCATTGGTGGACCCATAATGTAATTATTATCATTCGGATTGAGAAAACGACAAAAATATTTTATTGAAATAACGGCGGAAGTTTTACCGTGGTTCTTGTTGAACTACTCTCGAAGTAAAAAAATAAAGATGTCGTGTGGTTGCATAAGTAGTATTACGGTATTGATTATTGATGCTTATGAGAAGTCACTCGGTTTGATTCCATTATCATCGATTAATAATATGAATTATTATAGCGATAATGACGTTTTGATTTATTCGTATTATTAACGTAATAAAACGAAACATCTTTTTATATAAAATAGAATACTTTATTAAAGTTATTCTATAAATAGAATATATTATATTTTATTATGATAGTGTTGCGTAGTGTTTTCAGATAGTGTTTTGCATAGTATTGCATAAGTGTTTTGCATAGTAAAATGTTTTTATATAAATAGAATATATTATATTTTATTTAAAAGATTTTCTTTAAATATGGACCGTCGATTAAAGTAAATCAATCTGGACCGTTCATGGATTAATTCTTATGCATTCCATTTTCCTATAAATAGAAGCTCATTCCTTCATTATTTTTTACGAATTCATTGAAACTCTGTAGAGAGAAATTATAGAGAGAAGCTATAGAGAGAAAGTTATAGAAAAGAAGAAGAGTATTCTACTACTTCACTACTCTATATTAGGTTCTTTTTACTAGTAAGGGGTGTTATTCTTTCTTCTTGAAGAGAACTTCATTATTCCATTCATTATTATTACATTGAATAACTCGTAAAAGTGGCATACCCTATACATAACCTCAGATACGCGGCAGATACCTATACTTGGTGAAATCCTTATGTTATTCCATTCTTATTTGTTCTCATTGGAATAACTCAGATAATGCTGGTTTACTCCTATACTTGGTGACATTCTTCATTGCTCATTGGAATATCCACATGCGTGTGTTTACAGGACACGGGTTAAAATCTTTATCATTACATTGGAATATCCTATCGTGTGTTTTACACGGATCCGGTTCCATCTTTATTATTCTGTTGGAACATCCCGCATCGGTGTAATTTCACCCGACTTTGGTTCCGTTATTATTATTCTGTTGGAATAACTGCGTCATGCAAAGTACCGCATGCATGGTGATTTCTTTTGTTATTCCATTCTTTATTATACCCAAATTGGTTAAAACTTTGACTTCTATACTCCATGAAATTAGTAGAATATCCTTGATATTTGCGTTTCATCCAAAGATATCTTTTCATGAAAATATTCTTCCGATCATTCTTGAATTTTACTCACTTAAACAAAGATCATGTTGATAATTTGGACGTTAATAATTCATGGATTAAATAATTCTTGAACTTGTTTTATTGAATTATTATGTCATTGTCATCATCCTCATGTTATATTATGTTATCTTTCGCTTACGTGCATAGATGAACTTAGTATGATTATGACTGAGGATCATTCTAAGTATAATCACGACTTGATATAAATGATGTGAAAAAGTCCTCGGTGGCACTGTAATGCAAGTTGATGGATAGTTTTGGTATGATTATGACTGGGGTGATTCTTATATAGTCGCATGACCATTGATAATTTGATGAAAATCCTTCGACCGTGTAGTACGAGGATGATTAGATGTGGTGGTTTATTTATTAAGTGAGTCTCAATGATAAAAATTGATGAAAAACCTTTTAAAACCTAAAAGATAGTAGACTTTATTCTCTACTCGACTTTTAAATGGATTGCTTAATTACCTGCAGCTTAAATTGGTTGTCTATTGTATTTTATCGGTTTAATACTATCAAGGCTAATGATAATTTATTCTCGCATTATCTTAGTCATAATATTTCTCATTGGGCTAGTTGAGCTCTCACCTTTTCTTTCATTGTTCTCTTGAAATGAGAACATAAAGCCGAGACAGTCGGGAACGTAAGTAATGGTCCGGAGGATAAGATTATTAGTCCTCACTATTCGTGAAATAGTGTGATAATAGTTGTAATGAGGACTCCTTTTGAGTTTGTATAATATCTAGTAGACAAAATTTGTATTCAAACTCACGGTTTATGTCGTATGTAATTTACGCTTATATTAGTAAGTTGTATTTGAATTTATGTACCATGTAAGTGGCGACCCAAGATGGGTGGGTGACGATACCTAATTTTGGGGGCGTCACAGTTGGTATCAGAGCTTAGGGATATGATCCCTGGCTAAGATGTGAGATAAGAACTAGGAGGGAGAGACGGGAAATTCCTTCGCTAGTATGACCTACCTAAGTTTATTTGGTATTTAATTGGTCGGTCAGAGTATAGGGATAATATTTGATATATTAATTAACCCTTGTGTTGTGGCAGTGTTTGGAAATGGCAGCTGAAAATATTCACAATGGAGTGAATGTGACCAGTTGTGACACCTTTAATCACTAATCGAGTTAATGCATTTCAATGACGAGGAACAAATTAGAGATATCCACGTAGTGAATGAAGAACTAATTGTTGCACCCTAGCTAGTTGCAGAGGTAGCAGCTGAAAGTGAGGAAGAAGAGGAAGAAGAGGAAGAAGAGGAACCTGAGGAGAATTGGTTAGAAGAAATTTATGATCAAAACTTAGAATTACAAAATCGTGTTCGTGAGCTAGAAGAACAGGTTGAAGAACGGCAAACGGTCGTGGAACAAAGGGATACAACAATTCAAAATTGGGTTACCCGATATGTGATGCTCGAACAAAATCACGCTTTGGCAGGGTGTAAGATATTAAAGTTGGAATCTGAGAATTTAAAAATCAAGGATCAGCTGAAGGAAGAAACAACTGAACGAAGGAGAATAGACGATGCATGGTAAAAAAGCCGCACACGCGTTGATAGTGTAGAAAAAACGTCCAGATCCAATAAAGCCAAAATAGATGAAATGGACTTTGCTTTTTGGACAAGAATTGGGAGAATTTAACATCGAATTCGGAATTACCCATGCATACGGTACAACCCGAATTCGATATGGATCGGAGAATAATGATTCAAATCATGGATCAGAATGTGAAGAAGCACTTAAGGGTGGAATGTACCTATAGTAAAAGTCAAACTCGATAATTTAAGCGAGGCGTTTGTCGAGAAACCCGAACGGTTATTACGGGTAAGTTAATTATAAATTAATGCTAAGTCTATACTTTATTCAATACAAGTTCTACCGACTCTTTTATTTCACCTAGTTGTGTTCAACGTTTAAATTTGATTAGAAGAAGTTAAACTTTGACTTATTGGTTGAAACTTCGTTAGTAGGAACCTTCGTTACCTCCAACATTTTATTAATCTTGTTGTTTCAAATAAACACTTTCACGTTACTCCGTCGATATTGTCTCTTTGAAAATACTTGCCTTTGAGGTAATTTTCGAAAATGATTGATTAACTACTCATTATTCTTTTCGTAAGGTTGTTAGCTTTTATATTTATACCAACTCGTTCATATATTAATTCAAAGTAACCAAAACCCTAAAGTTAATCTTTGTTATATCAAGCCATAAGTAAAGAGCCCCGATCCTTTCGTTGTTGACTTCCTTGTGTGGAATGCAAGCCGTGGGATTTTTCTCGTAGGCGACATCGTGAATGAAGATGGCAAGTTTATAGGTATTATTGTGAGGTCTTTATCTAGGTTAAGGGATAGAAGTCGCAGATTGGTATCAATGTAACGTATTATCCAAGTCTTGGATAAGAGTAGCAGATTTTGAATGATATTTCTATCATTAATAAATTTCTTGACGTATTCTTGAAGATTTCTAGCCTACCCTAGAGCGTGAAATCGAATTTTGTATTGATTCTAATACAAAAACCCATTTCTTAAACCCTCAAATATTTCTTCAACTAAAATGAGCAGGTTTACGTGGTTTATGATGAAAGTCATAATAAAAGCATTGGAATAATGAAAATCATGGGTATATGAAGTATTAGTAAGTTTTATGATGAGTTATGTTGGTTAGTATGTGAAAACATGAAAGTTTCTTAGAAATCACAAAGAGTTGAAAATCGATTTTGGTGAAAACGTAACATGAAATTCAATTGACCATATCTCTTATTATATTTTGAATTTTTGAATGTGGTCAAGTCCTAGAGTTAGATCTACGAGTTACCTAACTAATCCAAGTGGAATTACTGGAAAAGGTGTTGTGGATTTTTGTGTGGACTGATTTTAGCAAAGGAGGCCAAAGCTGTAAATTTCGAAAATGCTACTGCCCAGAAACTTTAAGGGACTGTTTCAGCCACTTAAATTATGAGAAAAATTCTGGGTTTTTGGGACATGAAATTATATGGTATAAAGTACCTCCTGTCCAAAAATGAGCTCATTCGACTTAAAATGAGCAAGTTATGACTATTTCAATATTTAGGTTTTTAAATTTAAAACGCTATAACCGAGTTCTATAACTCCGATGACCATGAAATTTAAACTAGAAGCTCACGTTAACATGTGTAAGATCCTGCCAAGATTTGGGAATTTTTGGAGTTAAACTTGAGGTAGCTAATTTCTTAAGAAATTAATTAGAAATTGATTTTTGAAAAATAGTAAATGAATTTAAAAAATTAAGAAAAATATATTTTCATTATGGGACTATATTATGCTAAATCCCAGAAAAGAAATATTTTGGGACTAATTTGGTATTTTTCATGAAAATAGTTTTAATTCTGAACATATGAGTTAAATATGTTATGTGAAGTAACAAAGTTGAAAATAGGATTTTATGTATTAGAGAATCCTATATAGAGTATATGCATATTTTTTTGATGAGGAATTTGATAATTGGTGGTGATATTTTATGAGTATGACATTTTGAATGATTAAATGCATTATATGGTAAAGCGTAAACAATTGAGATAAATTGTTTATAAATTTAAAGTGATTAAAATATTGTTATAATATTAATGATATTAGATTATAAGATTATTAAGTGATTGATAACATGGGGATATTCTTGAATCTGGATAAATTATATTATAAATGTTTAATATTTATCCTTTATCTCATTTGATTGATTCTTTATATCATTATCCTCATATTTATATTATGTTGAAAGTCATCGTGGCAGAAGTGCATAGATGGACTTGGTATGATTATGACCGAGGATTTGTTGGTATAATCATAACAGTAATTGAAAACACAATTATCTTTGGTAGTAGTGCATGGATAATTTGTGGTCGTGATCTTAATGAATACACAATTATCTTTGGGTAGTAGTGTATGGATAATTTGTGGTCGTGATATTAATGAATACACAATTATCTTTGGTAGTAGTGCATGGATAATTTGTGGTCGTGATAATAATGAATACACAATTATCTTTCGTAGTAGTGCATGGATAATTGTGGTCGTATATCTAATGAATACACAATTATCTTTGGCAGTAGTGCATGGATAATTCGTGGTCGGATAATCTTAATGAATATCCTTGGCTTTTGTAGAGTATACGGATGATTCGATGATATGGATTAATTATTGAAGTGAGTCTCAATGAATGAAATATTAATTCATGGATGTGGTAAAAAGTCATCTTTCGTCAGTAGTGCATTGATAGACTTGGTATGATTATGACTACGGATTATTCGGTATAATCATGATCAGATTGAAAACACGAATATCCTTGGCCAAGTAGTGCATGGATAATTCGTGGTCGTGATACTATTAAGCTAAGTCTCAAATTATTATTGGTTTTACAGTTATATATCTTTGGCACGTAGTGCAAAAGATGAATTGTTAATGAATATCTTTGGTAGGATTGCAAAGATGAATTTAATATTTTAAGCGATAAAGGTATTCAAGGTATCCTCATCTCTTATCATACCAGTCGTACCCTAATTTCGAGGGCGAAATTCCATAAGGAGGAGATTGTGAGACCCCAGATTTTATCGATAAAGATTTAAATTTTGTCGAAATAATTTTTAATATTATGGTGTGAATTTGAGATAAATATTATAGTTGTGGGTAGTATTTATAAATTTTGCAAAGTATGCAAGTGGTTATATTATATTCGATTGGTCGGGAATATTCGGTTTAGCGAGGGAATATTCGTACAACTACTCAATCATTGGTGGACCTCACGAATGTAATTATTATTTGATTGAGAAAACGACAAAAATATTTTATTGAAATAATTGGTGGAAGTTTTACCGTGGTTCTTGTTGAACTACTCTAAGTAAAAGTACGATGAATACGTGTGGTTGCATAAAGAAAGCATTACGGTATTGATTATTGATCTTTATGTGAGAAGTCACTCAGTTTGATTCCATTATTGTCGATTAATAATATGAATTATTATATAGCGATAATGGACGTTTTGATTTATTCGTATTATTAACGTAATAAAAGCGAAACATCTTTTATATAAAATAGAATACTTTATTAAAGTTATTCATAAATAGAATATATTATATTTTATTATCATAGTGTTGCATAGTGTTTTTGCATAGTGTTTTTGCATAGTACGATATAGTGTTTGCATAGTAAAATGTTTTATATAAATAGAATATATTATATTTTATTTAAAAGATTTTTCTTTAAATATGGACCAGTCGATTAAAAAGTAAATCAATACGGATAGTTTCATGGATTAGTTCTTATGCATTCCATTTTCCTATAAATAAGCTCATTCCTTCATTATTTTTTTACGAATTCATTGAAACTCTACAGAGAGAAATTATAGAGAGAAGCTATAGAGAGAAAGTTATAGAAAGAAGAAGAGTATTCGCTACTTCACTACTTCTATATTCAGTTCTTTTTCACGGTGAGGGTGTTATTCTTTCTTCTTGAAAGAGAACTTACATTATTCCATTCATTATTATTCTGTTGGAATAACTTTGTAAAAGTGGCATACCCTATACATAACTTTGTGATATGCTGGCGGCATACCCTATACTTGGTGAAATCCTTATGTTATTCCATTCTTATTTGTTACATTGGAATAACTCTTTTGTCATGCCGGTTTACCTATACTTGGTGACATTCTTCATTTTACATTGGAATATCACATGCATGTGTTTTACAGGACTGGTTAAAATCTTTATCATTACATTGGAATATCCTATCCGTGTGTTTTACAGGATGCAGTTCCATCTTTATTATTACTGTGGAACATCTCGGCCGGTGAATTTCACGACGCGACTGGATTATTATTATTGATACATTGGAATAACTTTTATACATGCAAAAGTACCGCATGCGTGGTGATTTCTTTTGTTATTCCATTCTTTATTATACCCGGTTGGTTAAAACTTTGACTTCTATACTCCATGAAATTAGTAGAATATCCTTGATATTTGCGTTTCATCCGATATCTTTTCATGAAAATATTCTACGATCATTCTTGAATTTTACTCTCTGTAAAAAAGCGATATCGTGTTGACAATTTGGACGTTAATAATTCATGGATTAAATAATTCTTGAACTTGTTTTATTGAATTATTATGTCATTGTCATCATCCTCATGTTATATTATGTTATCTTTGGCTTACGCAGATAGATGAACTTAGTATGATTATGACCGGGGATCATTCGGTATAATCATGACTTGATATAAATGATGTGACAAAAGTCCTCGATTGGCTGTAATGCGGTGATGGATAGTTTTTGGTATGATTATGACCAGGGGTGATTCGGTATAGTCATGACCATTGATAATTTGATGAAAATCCTTGGCCGTAGTACGGGGATGATTAGATGTGGTGGTTTATTTTATAAGTTGAGTCTAAATGATAAAAATTGATGAAAACCTTTTAAAACCTAAAAGATAGTAGACTTTATTCTCTACTTGACTCTTTAAATGGATTGCTAATTCATTGCGATTAAATTGGTTGTCTATTGTATTTTATCGATTTTAATACTATTGAAGGCTAATGATAATTTATTACGCATTATCTTAGTCATAATATTTCTTCTTGGGCTAGTTGAGCTCACCCTTTTCTTTCATTGTTCTCTTGGAAATGAGAACGCCATTTGAGACAGTCGGGGAGCGAAGTAATGGTCGAGGAGGATAGCATTACTAGTCCTCACTATTACAGTGAAATAGTGTGATAATAGTTGTAATGAGGACTCCTTTTGAGTTTGTATAATATCTAGTAGACAAAATTTGTATTCAAACTCATTAGTTTATGTCGTATTATACACGGCAGTTATATTAGTAAGTTGTATTTGAATTTATGTACCATGTAAGTGGCGACCAAGAAGATGGCGTATACACAATTTTGGGGCGTCAAATTGACGCGTCCAAATTTATATTCTCACCCATCAAGAGTTAAATAAAGAAAGTAATTGAAATCAACTAGCTTAATACAAGAAATATAAAACATGACTAAGATAATATAAATAATAATTTATCGTTAGCATTTTCTCTATTATCAAAGGTTAAACCGATAAAATATAATAACTATCAAGTTATTGAAAGAAAGGGTGAGCTCAACTAGCTCGATAAGAATATTACGCAAGATAAAGCGTAATAATTTATCAATCCATTGTAAGAGTCTAGTTTAGAAAATAAAATCTACTATCTTTTATGATTAAAAAGGTTTTCATCATCAAGTATTCTTGAGACTCCTATTAATAAATATTCCACATCATCGAATCACCCCTGCACTACTGACCAATGATATTCTTTAGTATCACGACCATAATTATTCATGCACTACGGGCAAGAATATTTATGTATTCATTAATGGTCATGATCATGCCAACAATTTGTCCATCAATGCACTCACGGGTCAATGAGGACTTTACCACATCATTTGTAACATTACGGTCATGATTACACCGAATAATCCATGGTCATAATCATACCAAGTCCATCATGCACTACAGTGCCACGAGATGACTTTCAACATAATATAAACATGAGGATGATGACAATGATATAAAAATTCAATAAAACAAGTTCAAAAATTAATTTGTCCAAGAACTACTAATGTCCAAATTGTCAATATGACATCGCTTTTAGAGTAAAATTCAAGAATGATCAAGAATATTTCCATGAAAAGATATCGGACGAAGCGTTGAAATATCAAGGATATTCTACTAATTTCATGGAGTATAGAAGTCAAAACTTTAACCAATTTGAGTATAATAAAGAATAGAATAACAAAAGAAATCACCATGTACGCAGATTGCACGTATAAAAGTTATTCCAATGAATACTAAATAACGGAACCAGTCGATTTAAATTCGCACCAACGGATGTTCCAACAAAATAATAAAGAATGGAATAACAACAAAATCACCATGCATGTGGTACTTCATGATGTATGAGTTATTCCAATGTAATACTAATAAGGGCGGAATCAGTCCGGCAAAAATGCATGAGCAGGATATTCCAATGAATAATAATAAAGACGAACCGGTGAGTCGTAACAAAAGCGCATGAGCGTGATATTCTAACCGAATAATAAAGGCGGAATCAGTCCCGTAGAGAACATATTGAGCAGGATATTCCAATGAGAATAGTAAAAAGCGGAATAATAGAAGAATATCACCAAGTATAGGTGGATCACAGATATCAAAGTTATTCCAATGAATAATAAGCAATGGAATAACAACAGATTCTCTTCATGAATAAGAAAGAATAACACCCTTACTTAGTACAACAAATAATATTCCCTACCTTAAGAAGAAAATCTTTGGATATATAAGTAGTGAAGTAGCGAGAATACTTTCTTCTTCTTCTCTCTAGTTTATCTCTCTAGAGTTCAAAGAATTAAGTAAAAAAATAATGAAGGAATGAACTTCTATTTATAGAAAAATGGATAGATAGTAACTAACTCATGAAACGGTCCGTATTGATTTACTTTAATCTGACGATCCATATTTAAAGCAAAATCTTTTAAATAAAATATAATATATTCTATTTATAATCTAATAAAACGAATAACTTTATAAAAGATTTTACAATGCAAACACTATGCAGGCATTATACAAACACTATGCATAATAAAATATAATATATTCTAATTATTATCTAATAAAAGCAGAGATAGCTTTATAAAAGTATTTTGTTTAATATAAAAGATTTAACTATGCAAAATACTATCGCGTATTACCTTTACGCAACACTACGCATAATAGAATATAATATACTCTATTTATAGAATAACTTTATAAAAGTATCTGTGAAACCCTAGATTTTATGAATAAAGAATTAATTTTCTCGAAATAATTTTTTTATATTATGGTGTGAATTTGAGATAATGTTATAGTTCAGGTAATATTTATAAATTTTGCAAAGTATCTGAGTTGTCATATTATATATTTACACATACGAATGGGCTACTCTATACTTGGTGACATTCTTCTATTATTCGCTTTTTATTATTACGCGGAATATCACATGCATGTAGCTATACATGGACTGGTTCCATTTTTTTATTATTCCGCCTTTTATTATTCTCGTCGTGAATATCTTATGCATGCTATATCTGTAGGATCTGGTTCCATCATTTATTATTCG
This sequence comes from Panax quinquefolius, assembly GCA_020205615.1. Classification (NCBI taxonomy): domain Eukaryota; kingdom Viridiplantae; phylum Streptophyta; class Magnoliopsida; order Apiales; family Araliaceae; genus Panax; species Panax quinquefolius. The sequence continues at coordinate 89,525,146 of CM035174.1, read as the reverse complement.
CATTTATTATTCATTGGAACATCCCGCTTTGTGAATTTCACCGACCTGGTTCCGTTATTATTATTACATTGAAATAACCGTCATCATGAAGTACCGCATACGCATGGTGATATCTTTTGTTATTCCATTCGGTATTATACTCGAGTTGATTAAAATTTTGACTTCTATACTCCATGAAATTAGTGGAATATCCTTGATATTTTGCGCTTCATCCAAAGATCTTTTCGTGGAAATATTCTTCCGAGCATTCTTAAATTTTACTCTATAAAGCAGTATCATGTTGACAATTTGGATGTTATTGGTTCCTGGACAAATTAATTCTTGAACTTGTTTTATTGAATTCTTATATCATTGTCATCATCCTCATGTTTATATTATGTTGAAAGTCATCTGTGGCCTTCGTAGTGCATAGATGGACTTGGTATGATTATGATTAGGGATTATTCGGTATTATCATGACCGTAATGTTACAAATGATGTGGAAAAAGTTCTCATTGGCCCAGTAGTGCATTGATGGACAGTTTTTGGTATGATTATGGCTATGGATTCTCTTTGTCCAAGGGTACAAAGATGAATTATTTTATGGCATGATCGGGGACTAGATTGATGAAAACACGATTATCTTTAGCTTAGTAGAGCATGGATAATTCGTGGTCGTGATAGTAAAGAATATCCTTGGCCCGTAGTGGGGGATGATTTCATGATGTGGATTATTTATTGTCGAGTCTCAGCGATAATGATGATGAAAAACCTTTTAAATCATAAAAGATAGTAGATTTTATTTTCTACTTGACTCTTTTAATGGATTGCTTGTTCCGCTGCAGTTAAACTTGATGTCTATTATATTTATCAGTTTAACATTGTTGGGGATTAATGATAATTTATTCGCATTATCTTAGTCATAATATTTCTTCTTGGGCTAGTTGAGCTCACCCTTCTTTTCACCGTTTCTCTTCGTGAAATGAGAATATAAATTTGGGACGAGTCTGGGAATGGAGTGATGGTCCAGAGGATAAGCATTAGTAGTCCTCACTATTTTGTGAAATAGTGTGATAATAATTGTAATGAGGACTCTTTTTGAGTTTGTATAATCTCTAGTAGACAATAATTGTATTCAAACTCACAGCTTTATGTTTTTGTCGATTATTGTACCACGACAGTTGTATTAGTAAGTTGTATTTAAATTCTGTACCATGTATCTGGCGACCCAAGTGGGTGATGTATACCTAATTTTGGGGGCGTCACAGTTGGTATCAAAGCTTAAGGATATGATCCCTGACTAAGATGTGAGACAAGAACTAGGAGAGGAGAGACGGGTAATTCCTTCGTTAGTATGACCAACCTAAGTTTATTTGGTATTTAATTTGGCCAAAAAGTATAGGGATAATATGTGATATGTTAATTAACCCTTGTTATGTGGCAGTGTTTGAAAATGGCATCCGAGAATGTTGAGATTATCAATGGAGCACGAGACCATTGAGTTTCCACAGATCGATAATCGAGGATAATGTGCAACCGGAGAGGACAATACTCCTCATGAAAACAATAACACCGATGAAATGGTGAATGATGAGATGGTCGAGGCTTTATGCAATTCATGCAACAACCAAGCAAGGCGCCCCATCCATAATTCGAAGTGGAAACAATGGTAACCACGGTTGGTCATCGCTTAGTTAGCGATTCAAGCTTTGGGACCACCGGGAGTTTTTGGAAAGCCGTAACCACTTTAAGGCGGAGACATGGATAAGGCAGATTACCATGATATTTGATGTCTTGGAATGCTCAAAGGAGCAAAAGGTTCCATTCGCCACCTTTATGTTACGTGAAGAAAGAGATCATTGGTGGGAATCTGTAAAACGTACCCAGCCTGACGCACTCAAGATGTCTTGGGAAAAGTTCTAAGAATTATTCAACGACAAGTACTTTCCTGAAAGTATTCGTCACATGAAGGAGGTAGAATTCATCAAGCTAAAGCAAAACAATATGACTGTGTCGTAGTACGAGGCTAAGTTTGCGGAGTTATCCCGATTTGCATCCTATTTGGTCAATAATGAGGAGCGAATGACGTGAATGTTTTTGCGAGGTTTGAATCCCGATATACGTCAATACCGCATTTCTCACAAACATTGTTTATATTCAGATGTTGTGAATAGGGCTCAGTTATTGGAGCGCGATAATTAGTCAGTACAACCAAAAGGCAACGACCAACAACACGATAATAATAAATACTGGGGTGGCAGCGGTCATTGAACAACGATAACTATCGTGGGGATATTATCATGCCAAGAATGGTAACCATTTTGGTGGTAATCATGGCCAAGATAATAAGAATGGACATTTTAAGAGAGAAGGTTCAACAATGATGGCGTGAAGACGTCGGCACCAATGCCTGTTTCAAAGGAAGAAAACGCTCATCTGGTCATTATGTTTCAAATGCGGACAAAGGGACACACATCCGTCCAAACTGCACGCAACAATCCAAAGCGTGTTTTAATTGCGAGAGAAGGTCACCTAGCTCGATTTTGTCGTATGGTGAAGTCAAGTCCAACTGGGATAGTGATGCCAAAGGATGTCCCGGACAAAGCCAAAGCTAGGTAGTTTAAGAGAGGCGTTTTTTTTCTCGTGACGAGGAACCGAATAAAATTATCATGGGTAAGTTAATCATAAGCTCTTCTGAAGTCTATACCGTGTTGACACAGGTTCTACTCACTCTTTTATTTCACCTAGTTGTGTTCAATGTTTGTACTTAACTCCAGGAGAAGTTAAACTTTGATTTATCTATTGAAACTCCATTGGGAGAAACCTTCGTTACCTCCACTATTTATAAATCTTGTTTGATTCAAATCGACACTTTCACGTTACCTATCGATCTTATCTCTTTGAAAATACTTGCCTTTGATGTGGTTTTTTTGAAACGATTGGTTAACTACTCATCATGTTTTTCGTAAGGTTGTTAGCTTTCATATTCCTAACCAACCTATTATGCGAATTCAAGAAACCAAACCACTAAATTGAATTGTCGTATCAAGCCATAAGTAAAGAGCCCCGATCCTTTTGTTGATGACTTCACGGTGTGGAATGCACCGAAGCCAGATTTTCTGTAGGCGACGTCGTGAATGACGATGACAAGTTGATAAGTATCATTGTGAGGTAATATCTAGGTTAAGGGATAGAAGTCACAGTTGGTATCAATGTGACGTACTATCCAAGTCTTGGATGAGAATATGATTTTGAATGATATTTTATCATTAATAAATCTCTTCGACGTATTCACGAAGACTTCTTATCCTACCCCGAGGCGTGAAATCGAATTTTGTATTGACACCAGTACAAAACCCATTTCTTAAACCCTCAAATATTTCTTCAACCAAAACGAACGTATAATGCGCCAAAGACGTTGACTCGAACTATTGAAGAATACGATCGTACCATTCAATATCATCGTAGAAGAGCGAACGTGGTAGCTGATGTGTTGAGTAGAAGATCGTATCGTTCATAAGTGCAATGTTGTTAACACAAAGACTCATTTCGTATAACTTGCAAATGATGAAGATTGAGTTAAAGACTCTAGGGACCCACGTGAAGATAATGAATATACGAGTAAAATCGACTTTAATCGATAAAGTTAAAGACGCTCAAGCTACATACCCGAATCTGATGAATGTGAAGAAGAAGGTTCAAGAGGGCGTTATTCTAGAAGCAAGAGTTGCTGAAGAGAGGAAATCTCAACCCTCGATTTAATTGGCCCATTTAAAATCCTCGATTGAGTAGGAACTGTGGCTTATACACTCGTTTTACCGCCAAGTATGTCGCGTGCTCATAACGTTTTTAACGTATCAATGTTACGTAAATATGTGGACGACCCGAACCACATTATTAATTTAGAACCGGACGAGATAGCAGAAGATTTAACGTATGAGGAGATACGTGTTAACATCTTGGATAAGAAGGATCATATTCGACGCACAAAGGTTATACCTCAAGAGTTAGAATTTGAAGTGAAGTCAAGGTATCCTCACCTGTTCGGCATACCAGGTACGTACGTAAATTTCGAGGGCGAAATTCTATAAGGAGGGGAGATTGTGAAACCCCAGATTTTATGAATAAAGAATTAATTTTCTCGAATATAATTTTTTTTATATTATGGTGTGAATTTGAGATAATGTTATAGTTGTGGGTAATATTTATAAATTTTGCACAGTATGCAAGTTGTCATATTATATTCGATTGGTCGGGTAATATTTGTTTTAAAACAGAAATATTCGTATGCGCGGCACAATCATTAAGTGGACCCCACAACGGAATTATTGTCGGATTGAGAAAGCGAAAAAATATTTTATTAAAAATAACGGCGGAAGTTTTACTGATTGACATCGTTGAACTACTCATTAGTAAAAAAAAGAATGATACTGCGTTGTTGCATAGTAGCATACTGGTATTGATTATTGATATTTATGTGAAAAGTCACTCGGTTTTGTTCAATTATTGCTACAATAGAATTTGATAGTATCTCACATTATTTGATTCAATTATTATTGATTTAGAAGTTTTGTTTTATTCACGTAATAAAATAGAAACATCTTTTATATAAAATGTAATACTTTATTAAAGTTATTCTATAAATGTAATATATTATATTCTATTATACATAGTGTTTTGCATAGTAAGATCTTTTATATAAAATATAATACTTTATTAAAGTTATTCTATAAATAGAATATATTATATTTTATTATGCATAGTATTTGCATAAGTGCTGCGATAGTGTTTTGCATAAAAAAATCTTTTTATATAAATAGAATATATTATATTTTATTTAAAAGATTTTTCTTTAAATATGGACCATCGATTAAAGTAAATCAATCTGGACCGTTCATGGATTAGTTAGTATGCATTCCATTTTCCTATAAATAGAAGCTCATTCCTTCATTATTTTTCTTTACGAATTCCTTTGAACTCTAGAGAGAGAAACTATAGAGATAGAAAAATGTTTTTCTCGCTACTTCTTTACTCTTATATCAAGTATTATTTTATGGTAAGGGATATTATTCTTTTGTATTCAAGAAGAGAACTTCATTATTCCATTTCTTTATTGTTTTGTTGGAATAACTCAGATCACGCTGCTACCCTATACTTGGTGACATTCTTCTATTATTCGCTTTTTATTATTCGTCGGAATATCTTATGCATCTTATCGCCGGACACTGGTTCCATTTTTTATTATTCCGTCTTTATTATTATACTGTCGAGAATATCTTATGCTGTCTTTATCTGTGGGACCGGTTCCATCATTTATTATTCCGCATTTATTATTACATTTGGAATATCTCGCTCCGGGTGTGAATTTCACGACTGGTTCCGTTATTATTATTCTGTTGAAATAACCGTCATGCAAGCACCGCACGCATGGTGATATCTTTTGTTATTCCATTCGGTATTATACTCGGTTGATTAAAATTTTGACTTCTATACTCCATGAAATTAGTGGAATATCCTTGATATTTCAAGGCTTCATCCGAAGATCTTTTCGTGGAAATATTCTTCTGAGCATTCTTAAATTTTACTCTACAAAGCAGTATCATGTTGACAATTTGGACGTTATTGGTTCCTGGACAAATTAATTCTTGAACTTGTTTTATTGAATTCTTATATCATTGTCATCATCCTCATGTTTATATTATGTTGAAAGTCATCTGTGGCCTGTAGTTCATAAATGGACTTGGTATGATTATGACTAGGGATTATTCGGTATAATCATGACCTTAATGTTACAAATGATGTGGAAAAAGTCCTCATTGGCCCGTAGTGCATTGATGGACAGTTTTTGGTATGATTATGGCTATGGATTCTCTTCGGCCAAGGGTGCAAAGATGAATTATTTTATGGCATGATCAGGACCATTGATGAAAACACAATTATCTTTGCCCCGTAGAGCATGGATAATTCGTGGTCGTGATAATAAAGAATATCCTTGGCCTGTAGTGCAGGGATGATTTCATGATGTGGATTATTTATTAAGCTGAGTCTCAGCGATAACAGTGATGATTTCCTCTATTATTTCTTTAAATTAGTAAGGGTTGATTTGATTAATGTGGTTAGTTATGGGTAAAATGCGCAAATATTTTAAATAAGCAGGTGGTTATAAAATATTTATTTTATCTGAGGGAATATTCGTTTTGGTCGTGGAATATTTTTCTTTGTCGGAGAATATTATTAGTATTATGGTAATTGATTTTGTGTGGGCCCCATAACGGAAAAAGCGATTGATGAAGAAAGCGACAAATATAAGTTGTTTAAAAATAACTTGGCAGTAGTTGTTCACAGTTAATCTTTGTTGGAATACCCGGTGGTTAAAAACACGATGAATACGCGTTGTTGCACAAGATTATTAGCGGTATTGCACCAATTATTGAAGGCACTACTCAATAATGGTTACTGATAATTATCGCTCAATATTTTATTTTATTGATTCAATAATTGTTGCGTTGATATTTTATATTGCTATTGTTTCAATAATTGTCATTACACATTATTTTCCATTATCTGAGAATACCAGTATTGCACCAATTATCCTCATGCTTATATTATGTTGAAAGTCATACGTGGCTCAGAAAGTGCATAGATGGACTTGGTATGATTATGACGAGGATTGTTCGGTATAATCATAACCGTAATTGAAAACACGATTATCTTTGTCAGTAGTGCATGGATAATTTGAGGTCGTGATACTAATGAATACACGATTATCTTTGCCGTAGTAGTGCATGGATAATTTGTGGTCGTGATACTAATGAATACACGATTATCTTTGGTAGTAGTGCATGGATAATTTGTGGTCGTGATACTAATGAATACACGATTATCTTTGGGCCGTAGTGTATGGATATTTTGTGGTCGTGATACTAATGAATACACGATTATCTTTGGTAGTAGTAGTGCATGGATAATTTGTGGTCGTGATACTAATGAATACACGATTATCTTTCGTCAGTAGTGCATGGATAATTTGTGGTCGTGATACTAATGAATACACGATTATCTTTGGCCGTAGTGCATGGATAATTTTTGGTCGTGATACTTAATGAATACACGATTATCTTTCGTCAGTAGTGCATGGATAATTCGTGGTCGTGATACTTAATGAATATCCTTGGCCTATAGTGCGGGGATGATTAATGATATGGATTAATTATTGAAAGCCGAGTCTCAAAGAATGAAATATTAATTCATGGATGTGGTAAAAGTCATCTTTGGTCAGTAAGCAGTATCATTGATAGACTTGGTATGATTATGACCACGGATTATTCGAGTATAATCATGATCAGTAATTGAAAAACACGAATATCCTTGGCCAAGAAAGTAGTGCATGGATAATTCATGGTTGTGATACTATTAAGTCGCGTCTCGTAATTATTGGTTTTACAGTTGTATATCTTTAGTCTCAGTAGTGCAAAGATGAATTGTTAATGAATATCTTTGGTGATTGCGAAGATGAATTTAATATTTTAACGATAAAGGTATTCAAGGTATCCTCACCTCTTATCATACTGTGTACGTATTCTAATTTCGAGGGCGAAATTCCATAAGAAGGGAGATTGTGAGACCCCAGATTTTATCAATAAAGATTTAAATTTTGTCGAAATAATTTTTAATATTATGGTGTGAATTTAAGATAATATTATAGTTGTGGGTAGTATTTATAAATTTTGCAAAGTATGCAAGTGGTTATATTATATTCGATTTGGTCGGGAATATTAGGTTTAGCAGGAATATTCGTATAACTACTCAATCATTGGTGGACCCCTAATGTAATTATTATCGGATTGAGAAAACGACAAAAATATTTTATTGAAATAACTACGAAAAGTTTTACCGTTGATCTTGTTGAACTACTTGGTAGTAAAAGTACGATGAATACGTGTGGTTGCATAGTAGCATTACGGTATTGATTATTGATGCTTATGTGAGAAGTCACTCGGTTTGATTCCATTATTGTCGATTAATAATATGAATTATTATAGCGATAATGACGTTTTGTTTTATTCAGTATTATTAACGTAATAAAAGCGAAACATCTTTTATATAAAATAGAATACTTTATTAAAGTTATTCTATAAATAGAATATATTATATTTTATTATGCATAGTGTTGCATAGTGTTTTTGCATAGTAAAATGTTTTTATATAAATAGAATATATGATATTTTATTTAAAAGATTTTGCTTTAAATATGGGACCGTCGATTAAAGTAAATCAATCTGGACCGCTCATGGATTAATTCTTATGCATTCTATTTTCCTATAAATAAGAAGCTCATTCCTTCATTATTTTCTTTATTTAATTCACTTTGAAACTCAGAGAGAGAAATTATAGAGAGAAGCTATAGAGAGAAAATCTATGTAGAGAAAGAAGAAGAGTATTACGGTACTTCACTACTTTGATATCCAGTGTCTTTTTACGGTGAGGGGTATTATTTGTTGTACCGTAAGGGTGTTATTCTTTCTTATTCACGAAGAGAACTTCGTTATTCCATTCATTATTATTACATTGGAATAACTTTTGTAAAAGTGGTATACCCTATACATAACCTCAGATATGCACTTGGTGAAATTCTTATATTATTCCATTCTTATTTATTACATTGGAATAACTCAGATCATGCTGGAATCCCCTATACTTGGTGATCTTCTTACGTTATTCCATTCTTTATTATTCATTTGAATATCACATGCGTGTGTTTTACAGGACTGGTTCCATTGTTTATTATTCTGCATTTATTATTCTTTGGAATATCCGGCTCATGTGTTTTACACCGGACTCGGGTTCCATTGTTTATTATTATTCAAACATTTATTATTACTGTTGGATCATCCAGCCGATTGTGAATTTCACGACTGGTTCCGTTATTATTATTCATTGGAATAACTCGCCTCCAAGTACCGCATGCATGGTGATTTTCTTTGTTATTCCATTCTTTATTATACCCGGTTGGTTAAAACTTTGACTTTATACTCCATGAAATTAGTAGAATATTCTTGATATTTGCGTTTCATCCAAAGATCTTTCATGGAAACATTCTTCCGATCATTCTTGAATTTTACTCTCTAAAGCAAAGATCTTGTTGACAATTTGGACGTTACTAATTCTCGGATAAAATAATTTTGAACTTGTTTTATTGAATTATTATGTCATTGTCATCATCTTCATGTTATATTATGTTATCTTTGGCTTACGTGCATAGATGAACTTAGTATGATTATGACGTGGATCATTCGGTATAATCATGGCTTGTTATAAATGATGTGATAAAAGTCCTCGGTGTATTTGTAATGCGTTGATGGATAGTTTTGGTATGATTATGACCGAGGGGTGATTCGGATAGTCACGACCATTGATAATTTGATGAAAATCCTTGACCGTGGGTATGTGGATGATTAGATATTGTGGTTTATTCATTAAATTGAGTCTTAGTGATAAAAATTTATGAAAACCTTTAAAACCTAAAAGACAAGTAGACTTTTATTTTCTACTTGACTCTTTTAATGGATTGCGTATATTCCACCGCGATTAAACCGGTTGTCTATTGTATTTTATCAGTTTAACATTGTTGAAGGCTAATGATAATTTATTCTGCATTATCTTAGTCATAATATTTCTTACTGGGCTAGTTGAGCTCACCCTTTCTTTCACTGTTCTCTTCAGGAAATGAGAACATAGCTGGGACGAGTCGGGGAACGGAGTAATGGTCCAGAGGATAACATTAGTAGTCCTCACTATTCTGTGAAATAGTGTGATAATAGTTGTAATGAGGACTCCTTTTGAGTTTGTATAATATCTAGTAGACAATATTTGTATTCAAACTCACAGTTTATGTCGTATTGTACACGACAGTTATATTAGTAAGTTGTATTTGAATTTATGTACCATGTAAGTGGCGACCCAAGATGGGTGACGTATACCTAATTTTGGGGGCGTCACAATATAAGTAGTGAAGTAGCAGAATACTTTTTTTCTTTCTCTCTATAGTTTATCTCTTTAGAATTTCAATGAATTCGTAAGAAATAATGAAGGAATGAGCTTCTATTTATAGAAAAATGGACTGCATAGTAACTAACTCATGAACGGTCCAGATTGATTTACTTTAATCTGACGGTCCATATTTAAAGCAAAATCTTTTAAATAAAATATATTATATATATTAAATATATATATAACCTATGCAAAAAAAATCACGGGATACACTCCCGTGATCACATGTTTCCTTCATTTCCTAAATTGTCAAAGTTATATATATATATATATATAATACTCCTTTCCTGACCTTTCCCCCCCCCCTCCCTCCCCTCCCTAATTCCTTCGTGACAAATTGTCTTCAACCAACACTTTGCCCAACACATGGGTCCCACTTGTGAGCCCTCACCCTTTATTATATAAAATAATTTTCTACCGATTATTTTGAAAAATGGGTAAATAGGGGTCCATAAAATAAATAAAATTTACAACAATCACTATAGCAATAATTGAACAAAACTAAGTGACTTCTCACGTAAGCATCAATAATCAATCTTGGTGTGCTTACTTATGCAAACCATGCGATAGACATATTCATTACTTTAACACTTCGGGTGTTTCAACGGTTAACAGTAAAATTTCCGCCGTTATTTTCATAAAATATTTTGTCGTTTTTCAATCCAACAATAATTTCGTTATTATGGGGTCCACCAATGATTATCTTGGTTGTATTACGAATATTCCGTGTTAAAACGAATATTCCCCGACCAATCGAATATTATATAACAACTTGCGTACTTTACAAAATTTATAAATATTACCAACAACTATAACATTATATCAAATTTACTCCATAATATTCAAAAATGATATTTATAGAAAATTCATCTTTATTTATAAAAGTTGGGGTCTTACAAAAATCCCGCCAAATTTACTCCTCCTTCTCTTTCTCTCTCCTCTTCTCCTTCTCTTTCTCTCTCCTCTGCTCCTTCCCCTTTCTCTCTTCTCCGCCTTCTCTCTTTCTCTCTCCTTTAATCCTCTCCTCCCTTTCTTTCTTTCTCTCTCCTCTCTCATCTCTCTCTCTCCTCTACCGTCTCTCTCTTCTCCTCTTCCTCCATTTACTTAATCAATTAGTATTTTAATATTTTATTTTAAATTATAATAATTTTTTGGAGTATGCATACATTTAAAATGTATAATACATAAAAATATCAATGGTAAGATAGCAATTATAAAATAATTATAAAATCAAAAATTAATTTATCAAAAGAACAAATATTAACAAATTAAAAATTAGTTAATTGTTGGCATAATGTGATATCTAAAGTTAAAATACTAAATGTGATATATAAGATTAGATTTAATTAGAAAATTGGTTAATAATAATAATTACTACCGCTATAATAATAATAATAATAATAATAATAATAATAATAATAATAATAATAATAATAATTACTACTACTATAATAATAATTACTACTACTACTATTATAATAATAATAATAATAATAATAATAATAATAATAATATATTACTAATGCTACTATAATAATAATAATAATAATAATACTAATAATTACTACTATAATAATAATAATTACTACTACTACTATAATAATAAAAATAATAATAATAATAATAATAATAATAATAATAATAATAATAATAATAATAATAATTATTACTACTATAATAATAATAATAATTATTATTATTATTATATATATTATATTAATAATAATAATAATTATTATTATTATTATATTATTAATATTACTATTATAATTATACTAATATTGTGAAGCCCCCAAAATTAGGTATACATCACCCATCTTGGGTATAGAATACGTAAGGTAATTCAAATACAACTTACTAATATGTTATGTCAGGTATGCAATACGACAAAACATAAAGCTATGAGTTTGAATACAAATATTATCTACTAGAGATTATACAAACACAAAAGGCGTCCTCATTACAATTATTATCACACTATTTCACGAATAGTGAGGACTACAAATCTTATCCTCACGGACCATCACTCCGTTCCCCGACTCGTCCATTTATATTCTCATTTCAAGAGAACGATTGAAAGAAAGGTGAGCTCAACTAGCCCAAGAAGAAATATTATGACTAAGATAATGCAAAATAATTTATCGTTAGCCTTCAACGGTGTTAAACCGATAAAATATAATAACTATCAAGTTTAAGCTGCGGTGAGTAACAAGCGATCCATTAGAAGAGTCAGTAGAAAATAAAATCTACTATCTTTTATGATTAAAAGGTTTTTCATCATCGTTATTCTTGAGACTCGACTTAATAAATATTCCACATCATCGAATCACCCCCGCACTACTACCAAGGATATTCTTTAGTATCACGACCATAATTATTCATGTACATTACGGGCCAAGAATATTTATGTATTCATTAATGGTCATGATCATGCCAACAAGCGCCCATCAATGCACCACGGGCCAATGAGGACTTTTACCACATCATTTGTAACATTACGGTCGTGATGATTACACCGAATAATCCTCGGTCATAATCATACCAAGTCCATCTATGCACTACAGCCACGATACGATGACTTTCAACATAATATAAACATGAGGATGATGACAATGATATAAGAATTCAATAAAACAAGTTCAAGAATTAATTTGTCCAAGAACTACTAATGTCCAAATTGTCGACGATAATCGCTTTGTAGAGTAAAATTCAAGAATGATCGGAAGAATATTTCCATGAAAAAATTTGGATGAAGCGCAAATATCAAGGATATTCTACTAATTTCATGGAGTATAGAAGTCAAAACTTTAACCAACCGAGTATAATAAAGAATAGAATAACAAAAGAAATCACCACGCATGCGGTACTGCGCATGAGCGATGGTTATTCAACAGAATACTAAATAACGGAACCAGTCGACGAAATTACGCAAGGCTGGATGTTCCAACAAAATAATAAAGAATGGAATAACAACAAAAATCACCATGCATGTGGTTCTTCAAGACATGACGAGTTATTCCAATGAGAATACTAATAAGGGCGGAATCAGTCCCAGGCGTAAAACGCATGCAGACGAGGATATTCCAAATGTAATAATAATAAAAAGGCGGAACTAGGTCCCGCAGTAAACGCTTGAGCAGGATATTCTAAGCGAATAATAAAGGCGGAATCAGTCCGGCGTGAGAACGCATGACAGGATATTCCAGCAGAATAGTAAAGGCGGAATAATAGAAGAATATCACCAAGTATAGGGTGATCACAGATATCAAAGTTATTCCAACAGAATAATAAGCAATGGAATAACAACAGCTCTCTTCATGAATAAGAAAGAATAACACCCCTTACGAGTACAACAAATAATATTCCATACCTTAAGAAGAAGAATCTTGGATATATAAGTAGTGAAGTAGCGAGAATACTTTCTTCTCTCTCTCTATAGTTTATCTACAGAGTTCGGTGAATTAAGTAAAAAAATAATGAAGGAATGAACTTCTATTTATAGAAAAATGGATCGTGATAATAATTAACTCATGAACGGTCCAGATTGATTTACTTTAATCGACGATCCATATTTAAAGCAAAATTATTTAAATAAAATATAATATATTCTATTTATAATCTAATAAAACGAATAACTTTATAAAAGATTTTACTATGCAAAACACTACGCAGGCCTTATATACAAACACTATGCATAATAAAATATAATATATTCTAATTATTGTCTAATAAAGCAGATAGCTTTATAAAAGTATTTTGTTTAATATAAAAAGATTTAACTATGCAAAACACTATGCAGACACTATGCAACACTATGCATAATAGAATATAATATACTCTATTTATAGAATAACTTTATAAAAGTATCCTGTGAAACCCTAGATTTTATGAATAAAGAATTAATTTTCTCGAAATAATTTTTTTATATTATTGTGTGAATTTGAGATAATGTTATAGTTGTGGGTAATATTTATAAATTTTGCAAAGTATACAAGTTGTCATATTATATATTTACCTGTATACGCTGGCTACCCTATACTTGGTGACATTCTTCTATTATTCTGTTTTTATTATTCTGTCAGAATATCTTGTCTGTGCTATACGCCAGACCTGGTTCCATTTTTATTATTCCGTCTTTATTATTTTGTCGGAATATCTTGTCTGTGTTATACGCCGGATCTGGTTCCATCATTTATTATTCCGCATTTATTATTCTGTTGGAACATCCTGTCGGTGTGAATTTCACCTGACCTGGTTCCGTTATTATTATTCTGTTGAAATAACCGTCTATGCGAAGTACCGCACGCATGGTGATATCTTTTGTTATTCCATTCGGTATTATACTCAGTTGATTAAAATTTTGACTTCTATACTCCATGAAATTAGTGGAATATCCTTGATATTTCGCTTCATCTAAGTATCTTTCGTGGAAATATTCTTACGAGCATTCTTAAATTTTACTCTACAAATGAAGATCGTGTTGACAATTTGGACGTTATTGGGTTCTGGACAAATTAATTCTTGAACTTGTTTTATTGAATTCTTATATCATTGTCATCATCCTCATGTTTATATTATGTTGAAAGTCATCGTATTCGTGTAGTGCATAGATGGACTTGGTATGATTATGATTAGGGATTATTCTAAGGTATTATCATGACCGTAATGTTACAAATGATGTGGGAAAAGTCCTCATTGGCCCGTAGAAAGGCATTGATGGACGTTTTTGGTATGATTATGGCTATGGATTCTCTTGACCAAGGGTGCAAAGATGAATTATTTTATGGCATGATCAGACTGGTTGATGAAAACACGATTATCTTTAAATTTCGTAGAGCATGGATAATTCGTGGTCGTGATAGTAAAGAATATCCTCGGCCCAGAAATGGGGGATGATTTCATGATGTGGATTATTTATTAAGTGAGTCTCAACGATAATAGTGATGAAAAACCTTTTAAATCATAAAAGATAGTAGATTTTATTTTCTACTTGACACTTTTAATGGATTGCTTGTTTTCCGCAGCTTAAACTTGATGTCTATTATATTTTATCGGTTTAACATTGTTGGGGATTAATGATAATTTATTCTCGCATTATCTTAGTCATAATATTTCTTCTTTGGGCTAGTTGAGCTCACCCTTTCTTTCACTTTATTTCGTGAAATGAGAATATATTTGGGACGAAAGTCTGGGGAATGGAGTGATGGTCCAAAGGATAGCATTAGTAGTCCTCACTATTTTGTGAAATAGTGTGATAATAATTGTAATGAGGACTCTTTTTGAGTTTGTATAATCTCTAAGAGACAATAATTGTATTCAAACTCACAGTTTATGTTTTGTCGTATCATATACTATAGTTGTATTAAGTAAGTTGTATTTAAATTCGCACTATATATCCGGCGCACCCAAGTGGGTGATGTATACCTAATTTTGGGGGCGTCACAGTTGGTATCAAATCTTAAGGATATGATCCCTGACTAAGATGTGAGACAAGAACTAGGAGAGGAGAGACGGGTAATTCCTTCGCTAGTATGACCAACCTAAGTTTATTTGGTATTTAATTGGTCGGTCAAAGTATAGGGATAATATGTGATATGTTAATTAACCCTTGTTATGTGGCAGTGTTTGAAAATGGCATCCGAGAATGTTGAGATTATCAATGGAGCACAGGAGACCGTTGAGTCTCCACAGATCAATAATCAGGATAATGTGCAACCAGAGGACAATACTCCTCATGAAAACAATAACACCGATGAAATGGTGAATGATGAGATGGTCAGAGGCTTTTTGCAATTCATGCAACAACGGGCGAAGGTAGCTCCTGTCCATAATGCAGGTGGAAACAATGGTAACCCACGGTTGGTCGTCATCGCTAAGCGATTCAAGGAATTTGGGACCACGGAGGAGTTTTTGGAAAGCCGAACCACTTAAGGCGGAGACATGGATAAGGCGATTCCCAAGATATTTGATGTCTTGGAATGCTCGAGGAAGGAGCAAAAGGTTCCATTCGCCACCTTTATGTTGCGTGAAGAAGGAGATCATTGGTGGGAATCAGTAAAACTTACCACTGGACGACGACTCAAGATGTCTTGGGAGAAGTTCAAAAATTATTCAACGACAAGTACTTTCACGAAAGTATTCGGCGTCACATGAAGGAGGTAGAATTCATCAAGTGGAGCAAAACAATACGACCGTGTCGCAAAGACGAGGCTAAGTTTGCGGAGTTATCCCGATTTGCATCCTATTTGGTCAATAATGAGGAGCGAATGACGTGAATGTTTTTGCGAGGTTTGAAACCCGATATACGTCAATACCTCATTTCTCACAAACTTTGTTTATATTCAGATGTTGTGAATAGGGCTCAGTTATTGGAGCGCGATAATTAGTCAAGACAACCAAAAGGCAACGACCAACAACACGATAATAATCATATACCGGTGGTGGCGATCACATCGAAAACAACGATAACCATCGTGGGGATATTATCATGCCAAGAATGGTAACCATTTCGGTGGTAATCATGGCCAAGATAATAAGAATGGACATTTTAAGAAGAGAAGGTTCAACAATGACGTGAAGACGCGTCGGCACCAATACCTGCTTTCAAAGGAAGAAAAAATGCTCATCTGATTCGTATGTTTCAAAATGCGGACAAAAGGGACACATCTCGTCCAAACTGCATGACGCAACAATCCAAAGCGTGTTTTAATTGCGAAGAGAAGGTCACCTAGCTCGATTTTGTCGTATGGTGAAGTCAAGTCCAATGGGATAGTGATGCCAAAGGATGTCCCGACAAGACAAACCAGCCGGTAGTTTAAGAGAGCGCTTTTTTTCTCGTGACGAGGAACACGAATAAAATTATCATGGGTAAGTTAATCATAAGCTCTTTACGAAGTCTATACTAGTGTTGAACCTGGGTTCTACTCACTCTTTATTTCACCTAGTTGTGTTCAATGTTTGTACTTAACTCAGGAGAAGTTAAACTTTGATTTATCTATTGAAACTCCATTGGGAGAAACCTTCGTTACCTCCACTATTTATAAATCTTGTTTGATTCAAATCGACACTTTCACGTTACCTGTCGATCTTATCTCTTTGAAAATACTTGCCTTTGATGTGGTTTTTTTTTGAAACGATTGGTTAACTACTCATCATGTTTTTCGTAAGGTTGTTAGCTTTCATATTCCTAACCAACCTATTATGCGAATTCAAGAAACCAAACCACTAAATTCAATCACTGTCATATCAAGCCATAAGTAAAGAGCCCCGATCCTTTTGTTGATGACTTCCTGATGTGGAATGCACCGAAGCCAGATTTTCTGTAGGCGACGTCGTGAATGACGATGACAAGTTGATAAGTATCATTGTGAGGTAATATCTAGGTTAAGGGATAGAAGTCACAGTTGGTATCAATGTGACGTACTATCCAAGTCTTGGATGAGAGTAACAGTTTTGAATGATATTTCTATCATTAATAAATCTCTTGACGTATTCCTGAAGACTTCTTATCCTACCCCAGAGCGTGAAATCGAATTTTGTATTGACACCAGTACAAAACCCATTTCTTAAACCCTCAAATATTTCTTCAACCAAAACGAACGTATAATGCGCCAAAGACGTTGACTCGAACTATTGAAGAATACGATCGTACCATTCAATATCATCGTGGAAGAGCGAACGTGGTAGCTGATGTGTTGAGTAGAAGATCGTATGCGTTTACAAGTGCAATGTTGTTAACACAAAGACTCATTTCGTATAACTTGCAAATGATGAAGATTGAGTTAAAGACTCTAGGGACCCACGTGAAGATAACGAATATATGAGTAAAATCGACTTTAATCGATAAAGTTAAAGACGCCAAGCTACATACCCGAATCGATGAATGTGAAGAAGAAGGTTCAAGAGGCGTTATTCTAGAAGCAAGAGTTCTTTGAAGAGAGGAAATCTCAACCCTCGATTTAATTGGCCCATTTGAAATCCTCGATTGAGTAGGAACCGTGGCTTATACACTCGTTTTACCGCCAAGTATGTCGGCAAGTGCTCATAACGCTTTTTAACGTATCAATGTTACGTAAATATGTGGACGACCGAACCACATTATTAATTTAGAACCAAGACGAGATAGCAGAAGATTTAACGTATGAGGGAGATACGTGTTAACATCTTGGATAAGAAGGATCATATTCGACGCCAAAGGTTATACCTCAAGAGTTAGAATTTGAAGTGAAGTCAAGGTATCCTCACCATTTTAAGATACCAGTATCGTCACGTAAATTTCGAGGGCGAAATTTATAAGGAGGGAGATTGTGAAACCCCAGATTTTATGAATAAAAATTAATTTTCTCAAATATAATTTTTTTATATTATGGTGTGAATTTGAGATAATGTTATAGTTGTGGGTAATATTTATAAATTTTGCACAAGATGCAAGTTGTCATATTATATTCGATTGGTCGGGTAATATTTGTTTTAAAACAGAAATATTCGCATGCGACAGCACAATCATTAAGTGGACCCCATAACGGAATTATTGTCGGATCGAGAAAACGAAAAAAATATTTTATTGAAAATAACGGCGGAAGTTTTACCGTTGACACTGTTGAACTACTCGGTAGTAAAAGTACAGTAATACACGTTGTTGCATAGTAGCATACGGTATTGATTATTGATATTTATGTGAAAAGTCACTCAGTTTTGTTCAATTATTGCTACAATAGTAGCTGCATAGTATCTCACATTATTTGATTCAATTATTATTGATTTAGAAGTTTTGTTTTATTCACGTAATAAAATAGAAACATCTTTTTATATAAAATGTAATACTTTATTAAAGTTATTCTATAAAAGTAATATATTATATTACTATTATACATAGTGTTTTGCGTATAGTAAGATCTTTTTATATAAAACATAATACTTTATTAAAGTTATTCTATAAATAGAATGTTTATATTTTATTATGCATATTGTTTGCGTAGTGCTCAGATAAGTGTTTGCATAAAAAAAATCTTTTTATATAAATAGAATATATTATATTTTATTTAAAAGATTTTTCTTTAAATATGGACCATCGATTAAAGTAAATCAATCGGACCGTTCATGGATTAGTTAGTATGCATTCCATTTTCCTATAAATAGAAGCTCATTCCTTCATTATTTTCTTACGAATTCATTCGAACTCTAGAGAGAAACTATAAAGAGATAGAAAAGACCCCAAATTATTAATAAATGAAATTTATTTTCCTCTATTTATTATTTTGAAATAGTAAGGGTTGATTTGATTAATGTGGATAGTTATGGGTAAAAATCATAAATATTTTGAATAAGCAGTGGTTATAAAATATTCATTATTATTTGGGGAATATTCGTTTGGTGGTGGAATATTAAATTGTCGGGGAATATTAAATGCTGACGGCCTTGATCTTTTTATGGGCCCCATGTGAAGCGATTGGATGAAGAAAGCGACAAATATAAGTTGTTTATAAATACTTGGCGTAGTTATTCACAGATTATCTTGTTGGAATACGGTGGTTAAAACACACTTGTCTGGCGTTGTTGAGCGAGTAGCTGCGGTATTGCACCAATTATTGATTCTTACGTGAAGGCACTACTCGATAATTATTCGATAATTCTTATTCGATTATTTTATTTTATTGATTTGATAATTGTTGCGTTGATATTTTATATTCTTTGTTGTTTGATAATTGTCATTCTGCGGTATTTTTTATTATCGAAGCAATAATTCATATTATCTGAATAATATTATTAGATAACATTATTGGCGATGTCTAGAAAGTTACATCAAGGAGGTTTGGTCACTAATTGCGGTAGATAAGGAGAAATTCTTATTGGAAAGCCCCCTGCTCACAGGGCTGCTGGTTGTCGATAATGTGATTACGTAATATTATTTGTGAATAATTAATTATTGATTTATATGATGAGGAAAATATTGATTTTATGTGGATATAGATGGAGAAAATTTTTAAAATGACAATTGTTGAAAATTAATATTTTATCTTTTACGATAAAATAATTCGTTTAAATATATTATTTTAATAATATATTAGCGGTGATATTTTACAATGAATGTGGGATATATGAGTATCTGAGGAGGAAGAGTATTTTTGTTGCAATAAATGTTTTAAAACATGTTAAACATGTCGATTGGACCCCATTTCTTATTTGAAATTTGATTATAGCTTGTAAAATTGTCAGGTATGTGGATTTGGTCGATTTACATTTGGAATTTGGAAAAACTTTCTTACGCAAAGTTGTAGAAATTGAATTTCCTATAAAAAGTCATGAGATTGAATTTTACGATAAAATGGCTATTTATTATGAATTATTGAAGTTACGAAGTTAGAAATAATTGATTTTTGGAAGTTTTATTTATTTTTATTAATAAAAACGTTTTTTATATGTTGTGGGCATATTTAACATGTGCATGGTGGCTGAATTCAGATTCAAGATGTGGGCGTATGAATTTTGTTTATATATAATATTATTATATTGATTTTTACGCTTTGGTGTTGTTAGCGATTTTTCTATAAATAGGGTCTTGGGTTAGAATTGAAAATCACACGAAGCTGAAGTTTTCTCTCTCTATATTATCGGCGTATTCTTGTGAGTATTTTGAGTATACTTTGAGTATTGCTATCTGGTCTGAGTTCAAGTCATAGCCTTTATATCAGGTGTTTATTTAAAATCTTGTCTTTCGAGGTAAGGGATGTTATTTTCTTCTCGAATGATATTATTTCTTGATATCATTATCTTTGAAATATTAGTTGGAACTTTTTATCAAATTTGGAACTTTTTCATCGGGGTTCTTATTATGAGTTCTTATTCTTATTCACGAGTTCTTGATTCTTATGAGTTCTTATTCACGATTCTTATTCACGAGTCTTATTAAGTGAAGCGTGAAGATGTTTTTTGTGGAATTTCTATCTTTTGGTGTCGAGATTCTTATTCACGTATACGACCTTTATTCACGTATCTGACCTTTATTCACGAATCTGACCTTTATTCATAGAAAATGAAAATTTCTTCTTTTGTCAAAATATCTATTACGGATACTAGCTTTGATTGTATCCGTGTTTTGATCATTCTTGAATTTTACACCACTTATGATTATTTTTGAGGTATTTTTGGACGTGGATAAAACAAATACGAATCCTTAATCCTTAATCCTTGTCGTTTTGTTTCCTTTGGATTCGTTTCTTTAAAATATTTTTCATCATCTCGGTCTTAAATGATGATATTATTGAATATCTTTGGCTGTAGTGCGAAGATGAATGATTTCTTGATGAATATCTTTCGTAGTGAATGAAGTGTTGAGATGAACATTTGTGATTAATATCTTTGGCCGTAGTGCGAAGATGAGCAGTGTTTAGATGAACATGACCCGGTGATGAATATCTTTGGCTGTAGTGCAAAGATGAATATTTGATTCGGATATATATTGATTGATGTTCGGGGATAAAATATCGGCGATGAACTTTTAAATTCATATATAGAAGATAGTAGTTTGCATTCTCTCTTAACTCTTCTTAATGAATTATTATTTCATTGCGAATATTGATTTAAAATTTGTTGTCTATTGTATTACTATTAGATTTTTTCCTGTTGAAGACTAACGATAATTTGTTGTATATTATCTTAGTCGTAATATTCTTTCTTGGGCTAGTTGAGCTCACCCTTTTCCTTGTTGTTCCATTTTTTCTTCTCGGGAGGCGAGAATGTAGCGAAGTCTTAGTCGGGGTATGGAATGAAGGTTTAGAGAGAGTTGTTTAGTAGTCCTCACCATTTTTGTAAAATAATGTATCAATAATTATGATGGGGATTTATTTGCGTGTGGATATTATGCAGATGGCAATATCGTATTTAAACTCATGGTTTATATGTTGTAATAATAAAGTTGTAGTTATTTACGTACCATGTATTTGGCGACTCGAGAATGGGTTGGATGGAATGGACCTATTTTGGGGCGTCGCGGTTGAGTATATCGAGCTTAGGGATATGATCTCTGGCGGAGATCGGGGAATAGAACTAGGAGGAGAGGCGAGTAAATCCTTATTTAGTGTGTGTCTACTAAGCTTATTTGTTAGTTAGTAGTATATAGGGATATTATGTGATATATTGATTTCCTTAATTAACCCTTGTTTTATGGCGGTATTTGAGAATGTCGAATGAGAATATTATAATGATTGGAGTAAATGAGGCAAGTGGAGATGCTGTACTTACCAGCGAGAGGAGAGCGTCTGTGGTGTGATGTACCTCTGTGAACAACACCCTTGCGGAGATGATGAGCGAGGGGATGTTTAGAAGCTTTTTGCGATTCATGCAAAATCGAGACGAGGAGACTTCGTGTTCAAAATCTGAGGAGGAAATGATAGCGATTCACGGGTTGTCGCGATGAGCGATTCGAAGTTGGGACCGAGAATTTAAGGAAAGCGGATCCGATCATGCGGCGAAGCATGGGTCAAACAAATTACAAGATATTCGATGTCTTGGGATGCGCGGAGAACGAAAGTTCCATTCGCGCACCTTTATGTTAAAGTGGCGAGGCGGATTCTTGGTGGGAATACGTGAAGCGTACCCATCGGTTTGCTTTTCGGCGTATGTGGGAGAGCGTTTGAAGCAGTTCGATACAAGTACTTCCACGAAAGTATTCGTCGTATGAAGGAAGTGGAGTTTATTAGCTGGGCGAGAATAACATGGCGGTGTCGATCTGGCGAAGTTAGCGGAGTTATCGAGTTGCACCTCATTTGGTGGAGAATGAGGAGCGTATTATGGCGGATGTTTAGAGAGGTTTGAAACACGGCGTCGTCGGTATCTCATTTCTCGTAAATTTTCTCTCTGACCGGATGTTGTCAGCGAGGGGCTCGGTTGTTAGGCGAGAGATAGCGATACGTTCAATGAGGGACCATAACGAGGATCATCTAGAAGATAGCGGTCATCGAATAACGATAACCGGCGGAGAAAGAAGAATCTGAGACAAAAGCGGTAACCACTCTGGTGGTGGTAATCGTGGCCGTGAAAATAGAAAAGCGAGTCGGGAGGAGATTTTAAAGAGGAGATTCAACAGCGACCATTTGAAGGCGTCGGCGCTTGATGCAACTAGTTCGAGGAGGAGAAAGACCACCGGTCGTATGTTACAAATCACGGGAAAAGAGGACATATCATTAAGCGCCCTAGCAGTTTAAGGTATCTTTATAATTGTGGAAAAGAAGGACATATCGCTCGAGTTATGCGATATCGAAACCGATCCGGTGGGAATGGTGACTCGAAAAGGATGTCCCGGAAAAGTCGAAAGTCAGCGGTTCTGGAAGGCGTTTGTCGTGGCCGGTCAAAATCACGAGAAACGACGAAGTTAGCATGCAGGTTAGTTAATTATAAATTCTTGCGAAGTTTATACCTTCTTGAATCTGGGTTCTACCCATTCTTTTATCTCTCTTGCTTTGCGCTCAGCGTTTGAACTTGACTACGGAGAAATTAGACTTTGACTATTTATGGAGACTCAGATTAGGAGAAACTTTCATTACATCAGTTGTTTAGAAATCTTGCTTGATTGGGTTGGCCTTTATCACATTACACATTAACCTTATTTCTATAGAGATATTTGCTTTTGATGTGATTTTAAGGTTAACTACTCATAAATGCAGAAATTGATTACTTTCGTAAGGTTGTTAGTTTTCATATTCCTAAGCAACTTTGTTATTGAATTCAAACAATCAAACCATTGTAGTCAAACATTTTCATATCAAGCCATGAAGTCGTTCGTTTATTACGGATGTCGAGTTTTCTTAGTCCGTGTTATGGATTTGAATAAAGACACGTCGATTTGAATAATATTCTGTTGTTATTGATTTTTCTGGCGTATTTCTGAAGAATTTCTTGGTTTACTCCAAAGCGATATTAAATTTTGTATCGACTTTGAACGTACAAAACTCATTTCTAAAATCTCATATCGAATGGCTCTATTGAACTTGAGGAGTTAAAAAATCAACTATAAATTTGGTACTGAGCCTTTATCTGGTGACTTCCTTTGTGGAATGCTGCAAAGCCGGACTCTCGTGGGGACACCATATTCGATGCGATAGTAAAGCGATAGGTGTCATTGTAGCGTCTTATCGAGGTTGGGATATGAGTCGCGATTGAGAACAACCTAAGTCGGTAATCGAAATCGTAGCTTTACAGAGGCTTAGTTGGTTATTATCGGAGATTAGTTGAAGGATATTCTCGAATCGCTATTCCATTACTTGGTGACTCGTAGAGATACAAAATTCGAATGGAAGCGAGGAATGTGGGAAGAGCTTGAAGAACTCGAGAGGAGACTCATTTAACGTATTACGACCGTGCCATCTGGAAAAGCGAGCGTGGTAGGCGGCGTGTTGAGTAGAAGATCGTATACAAATCTGAGTGCGATATTATCAAAGACTCATTTGTATAATTTACAAATAATAGAGATGGAGATGAAAACTCTAGTTACCCGCGTGATGATATCTGAGTATAATCGACTTTAATCGATAAAGTTAAAATTTATTGAAGCTACTGGCGGGTGATGAATTTGAAGAAGGAGGTGCGAAGTTGTTATTTCAAAAGCGAGAATCGGTGAGGTGAGGAAAGCTCGAACCTTGATTTATTAATCCATTTGAAATTCTCGATCGAATAGGAGCGTGGCTATAGACTCGTTTCTGCCAAGTATATGGCGTGTTCATAGCGTTTTTCACGTGTCGATGTTACGTAAATATGTGGACTGACCCGAACCACGTCGTTGAGTTAGAAGCCGGACGAGATAATAGAAGACTTAACGTATGAAGAGAGGTACTGTCAAGATTTTGGATAGGAAAGGGCATGTCCTATGTCAGAAGGTTATACCACAAGTTAAAGTTTTGTGGAGAAACCATCTTTATTGAGGAAATGACACGGGAGTTGGAAGCGGAAATGAAAGCGAGGTATTCTCATCTTTTGAAACACACCGAATGCGTCGTCGTCGATTTAGAGGGCGAAATTTCATAAGGAGGGAGGTTGTAAGACCCCAAATTATTAATAAATGAAATTTATTTTCCTCTATTTATTATTTTGAAATAGTAAGGGTTGATTTGATTAATGTGGATAGTTATGGGTAAAATACATAAATATTTGAATAAGCAGTGGTTATAAAATATTCATTATTGTCGGGGAATATTCGTTTGGTGGTGGAATATTAAATCTTTGTCGGGGAATATTAAATGCAATGGCGCTTGATCTTTTATGGGCCCCATGCTTGAAGCGATTGGATGAAGAAAGCGACAAATATAAGTTGTTTATAAATAGCAGGCGTAGTTATTCACAGATTATCTTGTTGGAATACCCGGTGGTTAAAACACACTTGTCTGGCGTTGTTGAGCGATAGCAGCTGCGGTATTGCACCAATTATTGATTCTTACGTGAAGGCCTTACTCGATAATTATTACGATAATTCTTATTCGGTATTTTATTTTATTGATTGATAATTGTTGCGTTGATATTTTATATTCTTTGTTGTTTGATAATTGTCATTCGGTATTTTTTATTATCGAAGCAATAATTCATATTATCTGAATAATATTATTAGATAACATTATTGGCGATGTCTAGAAAGTTACATCTAAGGAGAGGTTTGGTCACTAATTGCTTGGCGGCGATAAGGAGAAATTCTTATTGGAAAGCCCCCCTCTTTCTGAGGAGCTGCACGGTTGTCGATAATGTGATTACTGTAATATTATTTGTGAATAATTAATTATTGATTTATATGATGAGGAAAATATTGATTTTATGTGGATATAGATGGAAAATTTTTAAAATGACAATTGTTGAAAATTAATATTTTATCTTTTACGATAAAATAATTCGTTTAAATATATTATTTTAATAATATATTAGCGGTGATATTTTACAACGAATGTGGGATATATGAGTATCTGAGGAGGAAGAGTATTTTTGTTGCAATAAATGTTTAAAACATGTTAAACATGTCGGTGGACCCCATTTCTTGGTGAAATTTGATTATAGCTTGTAAAATTAATAAAAGTATGTGGATTTCGGTCGATTTACATTTGGAATTTGGAAAAACTTTCTTACGCAAAGTTGTAGAAATTGAATTTCCTATAAAAAGTCGCGAGATTGAATTTTACGATAAAATGGCTATTTATTATGAATTATTGAAGTTACGAAGTTAGAAATAATTGATTTTTGGAAGTTTTATTTATTTTTATTAATAAAAACGTTTTTTATATGTTGTGGGCATATTTAACATGTGCATGGTGGCTGAATTCAGATTCAAGATGTGGGCGTATGAATTTTGTTTATATATAATATTATTATATTGATTTTACGCTTTGGTGTTGTTAGCGATTTCTATAAATAGGGTCTTGGGTTAGAATTGAAAATCACACGAAGCCGAAGCTGAAGTTTTCTCTCTCTATATTATCGGCGTATTCTTGTGAGTATTTTGAGTATACTTTGAGTATTATTGCTATATCTGGTCTGAGTTCAAGTCATGCTTTATATCAGGTGTTTATTTAGAAATCTTGTCTTTTCGAGGTAAGGGATGTTATTTTCTTCTCGAATGATATTATTTCTTGATATCATTATCTTTGAAATATTGGTTGGAACTTTTTATCAAATTTGGAACTTTTTCATGTATGGGGGTTCTTATTCATGATTTCTTATTCACGATTCTTATTCAGCGATTTCTTATTCATGATTCTTATTCACGATTCTTATTACGATTCTTATTAAGTGAAGCGTGAAGATGTTTTTTTTGTGAAATTTCTATCTTTTGGTGTCGAGATTCTTATTCACGTATCGGCCTTATTCACGTATCTGACCTTTATTCACGAATCGGCCTTTATTCATAGAAAAATGAAAATTTTTCTTTTTTGTCAAAATATATAATACGGATACTAGCTTTGATTGTATCCGTGTTTTGATCATTCTTGAATTTTACACCACTATGATTATTTTTGAGGTATTTTTGGACATGGATAAAACAAATCGACGAATCCTTAATCCTTAATCCTTGTCATTTTGTTTCCTTTGGATTCGTTTTTCTTAAAAATATTTTCATCATCTTCGGTCTTAAATGATGATATTATTGAATATCTTTGGCTTTTGTAGTGCGAAGATGAATGATTTCTTGAAGAATATCTTTGGCCGTAGTGCTGAAGATGAGCAGTGTTGAGATGAACATGACAGGTGATTAATATCTTTGAATGCAAAGATCAGTGTTTAGATGAACATGACCGGTGATGAATATCTTTGGCTTTTGTAGTGCAAAGATGAATATTTGATTCGGATATATATTGATTGATGTTCTACGGGGATAAAAATATCGGCGATGAACTTTTAAATTCATATATAGAAGATAGTAGTTTGCATTCTCTCTTAACTCTTCTAATGAATTATTATTTCAGCTGCGAATATTGATTTAAAATTTGTTGTCTATTGTATTACTATTAGTTTTTTCCTGTTGAAGACTAACGATAATTTGTTGTATATTATCTTAGTCGTAATATTCTTCTTGGGCTAGTTGAGCTCACCCTTTTCCTTTTTGTTCCATTTTTCTTCTCGGGAGGCGAGAATGTAGCGAGTCTTAGTCGGGGTATGGAATGAAGGTTTAGAGAGAGTTGTTTAGTAGTCCTCACCATTTTGTAAAATAATGTATCAATAATTATGATGGGGATTTATTTGCGTGTGGATATTATCAGATGGCAATATCGTATTTAAACTCACGATTTATATGTTGTAATAATAAAGTTGTAGTTATTTACGTACCATGTATTTGGCGACTTCGAGAATGGGTTGGATGGAATGGACCTATTTTGGGGCATGTTTAAGAAAGTTTCTTCTAGAAGGATTTTGAGGGAGGCGATTGATTCTAATTAACAACGATTCTGGCGTTGTTGCGATTAATGGAGATATCCTTATTGAAAGCCCTACTATCCTCGAGCCGCTTTGGTTATCGATAATGTGATTCGTAATATTATTTATTTACAACTAAGTTGGGCCTCATTATTTGATTCAAATAATTTGAGATCGAATTTGTTATTGAGAAGGTGGGCTAAGGAAAATGTAAAAAATATATTAATATTATATTCAATTTTCTACATTTTGGTGTTTTAAGCATTTTCCTATAAATTAGGGTGCTTGGGTTAGAATTGAAAATCACACCGTAAACGCGTAAGTTTTTCTATTATTTCTCTCGATTTAAGCATTTATCATAAATAGGTCTCGTATTCTTGTGAGTATACTTTGCGATATAGTGTTGTTATTGTGAGTATACTTTGCAAGTTCCCTTCAAGTAGTGTATCCGGTTTTTCGGATAAATAAGATACCGTCTTTGTAGGTAAGGGATGTTATTTTTTTCATAATGATGTTATTCTTTTCAATATCGTTATGTCGAAATATTGATCGAAAATTTTATCAAATTTGGAACTTTTGGTGCTCGGGTTACTATTCACGTATACGACCTTTATTCACGAATCTGACACTATTCACGGAAAAAGTTAAATTTTTATTTTTTGTCCAAAATATCTATTATGGATACTAGCTTTGATTGTATCCATGTTTTTTGTCATTCTTGAATTTTACTTTACTATGATTATTATTGAGGTATTTTTGAATGAATAATACCAATTATTTAATCCTTAATCCTTTATCCTTGTCTTTTATTTCTTTGGATTAGTTTCTTTAAAATTATTTTTTCATCATCCTGGGTCTAAATGATGATATTCTTGAATATCTTTGGCATGTAGTGCAAAGATGGTTGATTTTCTTATGAATATCTTTGGCCGTGTAGTGCAAAAGATGAGCAGTGTTGAAGGTGAACATGACCCGGTGATGAATATCTTTGGCTGTAGTGCAAAGATGAATATTTGATTCAAGATGTATATTGATTGATGTTTGATTGGGGAGGATAAAATATCGATGATGGACTTTTAAATTCATAGATAATAGTAGAATTCATTCTCTACTTAACTCTTTTATGAATTATTATTTTTTATGCAAATATTGCTCTAAAACTTGTTGTTTAATGTATTCTCTCGATTTTTCCTGTTGAAGACTAACGATAATTTGTTGTATATTATCTTAGTGGTAATATTCTTCTTCGAGCTAGTTAATGTGGCGCCCCAAAATTAGGTATACATCACCCATCTTGGGTAGTGAGATCGTGATGCGAATTTAAATACAACTTACTAATATAACTGTAGGTGTACAATCGACATAAAGCTGTGAGTTTGAATACAAATATTGTCTACTAGATATTATACAAACTCAAAAGGAGTCCTCATTACAATTATTATCACCACTATTTCACGAATAGTGAGGACTACTATAACTATCTCTACGGGCCATTACTTTCGATTCCCGAGGCTAAGTCCGGCTATATTCTCATTTCACGAAGAGAGCGGTGAAAGAAAAGGGTGAGCTCAACTAGCTCGGTAAGAAATATTATGACTAAGATAATGCGAGAATAAATTATCATTAGCCTGTGATAGTTAAAGCGATAAAATATAATGAACATCAAGTTTAACTACTGAATGGAACCAATGATCCATTAAAAAAGTCAAGTAGAAAATAAAATCTACTATCTTTTATGATTTAAAAGGTTTTTCATCATCTTTGTTATAAATTTGAGACTCGGCTTTTAATAAATATTCACATCATTGAATCACCCCTTGCACTTTCTGACCGAGGATATTCTTTAGTATCACGACCACAATTATTCATGCACTTCACGGGCCGAGAATATTTGTGTATTCATTAATAGTCATGATCGTGCCAACAAGCGTCCATCGATGCACTACTGACCCTTTGAGGATTTTTATCACATCATTTGTAACATTACGGTGCGTGATTACAGAATAGTCTCTCCGGTCATAATCATACCAAGTCCATCTATGCACTTCTGAGCCATAGATGACTTTCAACATAAATATAAACATGAGGATGATGACAATGATATAAGAATTCAATAAAACAAGTTCAAGAATTATTTTATCCGAGGAATTATTAATGTCCAAATTATTAACATGATCTTTGTTTTGTAGAGTAAAATTCAAGAATGATCGGAAGAATATTTCCATGAAAGATTTGGATGAAACGCAAATATCGAGGATATTCTACTAATTTCATGGAGTATAGAAGTCAAAGTTTTAAATTTGGGTATAATAAAGAATGGAATAACAAAAGAAATCACCATGCATGCGATAGAACCCATACAGGCGGGAGTTATTCAACAGAATAATAAATAATGGAACTGGTCGGCATAAAATGCATGCAAGACAAGATATTCAATGAAGAATAATAAAGAATGAAACCGGTCCGGCGTAAAAGCGCATGCAGAGGATGTTCCAGCAGAATAATAATAATAAAGGCGGAACCGGTCAGGTGTAAAACACTGTGACGAGGATGTTCAATAGAATAATAATAAAAAGCGGAACCCGGTCAGGTGTAAAACACTGCTTGAGCAGGATGTTCAGCAATGAATAATAGAAGAATGTCACCAAGTATAGGGTAAACCACGTATACGAGGTTATTCCAACGAGAATAATAAGCGATGGAATAACAACAGTTCTCTTCATGAATAAGAAAGAATAACACCCCTTACTTTTAGTAGGAGATTGAATCTTTGAGTGGTGTAGTAACAAAATACTCTTCTTCTTTCTCTCTTATTCTCTATACTTTCTCTCTATAGCTTGAATGAATTCGTGAAAAAATAATGAAGCACTAGGCCTCTATTTATAGAAGATTTCTGGCTTAGCTTTGCCGCTTATTGTGAAAAGCGAGTGAAAGCAGCGGTAGTGATGTGAAAAGAAAAGTGGTTCGAACGTGACCTTTTGTAATGTAAAGCGACAAGTGGTTCGGCGCTGTAATAATGAAGCGACAAGTGGTTCGACGCTTGTAATGTGAAGCGACAGGTTCGACGTCTGCGGTAAAGGTAATTACTATTGACGAAGGTAATTACTATTCACAAAGGTAATTATTTATCGATTGTGAAGGTAATTCTTTATTCGTAAAGAGTAATTACTATTGTGAAGGAGACTCTTAGATGATGACATATGGGCCCCCATAAAATAATCAAACTTACCACAAATGTCTCATAGCGGACTCTTTATATACATCAAGGATTGAATAAATATTACCACAAATCATTTTATTTTAATCAACACATATTTAATCTTTCAACAATTATTAATCATTTATAACTTGTCGTCTCAATTAATAATATAACATATTATATCGAGATGATCTTGTGACAATAATTGAATCAATAATATAAGAGATATGATGCGGCAATCATCGTAGCAATAATTGAGTATATTTAAGTGACTTCTTACGTAAGCATCGATAATCAATACTGAGTGTCTTCTATGCAACGACAGCGTATTCTTGTATTTTTTACCACCGGGTAGTTCAAGCAGTTTTAACTTTAACATCTCTTTAGTTATTTTATAGAAAGATAATTTTATCGTTTTAACCCTTGACAATACTTAGTTGTGGGGTCCTTTTTGATGATTGGCCGTCGTCTGAATATTCCAAACAAAAAGAATATTCCAGAACCAAACGAATATTTTATAACAACTTGCTTACTTTACAAAATTTATAAATATTACCCATAACTATAACATTATATCAAATTTATTCCGAATATTCAAAAATAATATTTATAGAAAATTCATCTTTATTTATAAAAGTTGGGGTCTTCTGACCTCCCTTCTTATGAAATTTCGCCCTCGAAATTAGGGTACGTACCTGGTATGTCGAAGAGGTAAGGATACCTTGATTTCATTTTAAATTCTAACTCCCAAGTCATTTCCCCAACATCGTGGTTCCTCCATAAAACTTTGACTTGAGGTATAACCTTGGAGCGTAGAATATGTTCCTTCTTATCCAAAATTTGAACAGGAACCTCTTCATACGTCAAATCTTCCGCTATTTCGTCCGGTTCTAACTCAATAATTTGGTTCGGGTCTTTCACATATTTACGTAACATGGATATGTGAAAAACATTATGAACACGAGGCATATTTGGCGGCGAAAAGCGAGTCTATAGCCTGATTCCTACTTTCGATCGAGGATTAAAATGATAGATGAATCGAGGATTAAGTTTTCCTCTCTTTCCAAATCTTGTAAATCCTTTCCATGGAGCAACTCTTAACAACACATGATCTCTATATCGAATTCCACGTCCTTTCGATGAAGATCAAGATAACTCTTTAATCGATTTTGTGAGGTTTTTATACGTTGTCGGATCGTTTGAATCTTTTCCGTAGTCATCGTATCCAACTCCGGTCCCAACAACGTTGCTTCACCACCTCATCCCGGCATCTTGGAGAACGACACTTTCTTCCATACAACGCTTGAATGGAGCCATGCAATACTTAACGATAAGCTTGTTGTTATAGGAAAACTCCACCGATGGTAAGAACTTGGCCCCAACTCCCCTTGAAATCAAGGACCGCGAGTCTTAATAGATCTTGAGAGTTTGAATATTCCTCTCCATTTGTCCGTCCCGTCACGAGGATGATATCTGCAAAGCTAAATCAGAAAGTCCGTGCCCATAGCTTTTTGCAAACTAACCCAAAATGAAGTGAATCTTGGGTCTCGATCGAAACTATGGATCTGGCGTACCATGCGATCTTACAATCTCGCGTTTATGCATATCTGAGCAAAGGCGTTCGAGTGTATAAGTGTATCTGACCAAAATGTATAGCCGAATATCATGATACATTTTGGTACTCCCGAGATAGATTGCAAATGGTGTGTTGTGCGCCTCCATCGGGCGATATTATACTTTAAATCGTGGTCGTTAGGAACACAAAGTGCAGAGTTGACTTGAAGTATTCTTTCTTCATCGTTTACTTGCTTGAGTAGCGCACCTTTGCACTTTCTTCCTCATACGCATCACCTGTGATTCTCGGTGCATGGCTTGGCGAATTTTTAACTTTATCGATTAAAATCGGTTACCTACATCGTATACTTTCCTTATCGTCACATCGTCCACAGAGTCTTTAACTCTATCTCCATCCTTTTGCGAGTCACACAAATGGGCCTTTGCGTTGACAATAACGCATTCGTTGCGTACAGATCTTCTACTCAACGCGTCGTACTACCACGTTCGCTTTTTAGGATGGTATTGGATGGTATGATCGTAATCTTTCAGCAGTTCAAGCCATCGTAAATGGTTGTCGCATGTTGAGTTCTTTTGGTGAAGAAATATGTAGCGACCCCAAAATAGGTCCATTCCATCCAACCCATTACGAAGTGCCAAATACATGGTATGCGAAACAACTACAACTTTATTATCACAACAATAAAGCTGTGAGTTTAAATACAAATATTATCTTAGACAATATTTATACTCAAATAAATCCTCATCACATTTATTGATACATTATTTTACAATAATGGTGAGGACTACTAAACAACTCTCTCTAGAACCTTCATTCCAGTACCCCATTAGTACTCGCCTACATTACCGCCTCACGAGAAGAAAAATGGAACAACAAGGAAAGGGTGAGCTCAACTAGCCCGATAAAGAATGTTATGACTAAGATAATATACAACAAATTATCGTTAGTCTCCAACAGGGAAAAATCTAATAGAATCTGATAGGCAACAAGTTTGGATCAATATTATGCGTGAAATAATAATTCATAGAAGAGTTACGTGAGAATGAAATCTACTATAATCTATGAATTTAACGATCCATCATCAATATTTTATCCACTGTAACATCAATCGATATTCATCTCAAATCAAATATTCATCTTTTACTCTGGGCCAAAGATATTCATCAATCGGTCATATTCATCTCAACACTTTGTTCATCTTTGCCTTAAAAAGGCCAAAGATATTCATCGATCGGTCATGTTCATTTAAACACTGCGTTCATCTTTGCACTACAGCCAAAAGATATTCTTCGAAATCATTCATCTTGCACTACGTGCCAAAGATATTCTTGAAATCATTCATCTTTGCACTACGGGCCGAAGATAGTCAATAATATCATCGTTTAAAGGTGAGGATGATGAAAATATTTTTAAAGAAACGAATCCGATTGAAACAAAATGAACAAGTATTATGGATTAGTACTTTTAAACAATCCGAGTTCAAAAATACTTCATAAATAATCATAGTGGTATAAAATTCAAGAATGATCAAAACATGGATCTGATCAAAATTTAGTATCCGGAATAGATATTTTAGGACGAAAAGAAAAATTTTCATTTTTGAATTGAATAGTAATCGATATCGTGAATAGTGCCGTATCGTAAATAGTCCAAGATATCGTGAATAGTCTGAAGTATCGTGAATAGTAACTCAGAGCACCAAAAGATAGAAATTCCACAAAAAAACATCTTCACTTAACCGTAGATAGTACCGTGAATAGTAACTTTCGTGAATAGTAACTTCATGAATAGTAACTTCGTGAATAGTAAGCTCATGAATAGTAACTTAAGCGTGAAAAAGTTCCAAATTTGATAAAAAGTACCAACCAATATTTCAAACATAATGATATTGAAGAATTAATATCATTTGAGAAGAAAATAACATCCCTTACCTCGAAGAATCGATTCTTGGAAGGAAGGTCGGGAAGTGATCTTTGAATGAAACTTATCTTGAGCAACAACTCTCAAAGTATCTAAATACTCACAAAATACGCTCGATAATATAGAGAAAAGAGAAAACTTTGTTTACGGTGTGATTTTCAATTCTAACAGCCCTCTATTTATAGGAAAATGTTAGCTTAGAAGCAGGACTCGACTTCTTTACGATGGCTTTACACTTCTTATTGCCACCCACCACATTTGAAATAAAATTATTTTTTTTCACCAACCACAAGTGGGGCCCACTCAATTCTAGAATTTTCCACCAAAATCAATTATAAACCTAATTTAGAATCAGGCACCTCTTAAAATTCACAACAAATCATTCGTGCATTTTTAACGGTTCAAAATTTGTGGACATATACTCAACTTATGTATGTATAACATATCCAAAAATTACAACGATCCAGCGGTCGGATTAAAAATTATAACCCCATGATATATCTCTAAAAACCCACGATTTGATTTTAATACCTCAATCCAGATAAAATCTTGATAAAACACCTCAACAAATTTTCTTCATTTATAACCACATAAATAAATCCATCATTTATATCCACATAAAATAAATATTTCTTTATCATATGAATCAATAATTAATTATTCACAAATAATATTACTGAATCCATGATTATAATGACGGTAGTTCGAGGAAAGAGGGGCTTTCGATAAGGATCTCTCTTCTTGGCTGGCTGTGATTAGGTGACCAAACCTCTCCTTTAGGCGAGAACTTTCTAGACATTGCCAATAATGTTATCTAATAATATTATTCAAATAATATGAATTATTGATCCGATAATGGGAAATCTTGCAGCGTTGACGATTATTGAAGCAATGAATAATATAAAATACCAATATGCAATTATTGAATCGATAAAATAAACTATTGAGCGATAACTCTTTTGTGAAAATTATTGAGTAGTGTATGCTTACGTAAGGATCAATAATTCAACAATCTTTGTCTTGATCGGTAGTGTCTTCTTTGTGCGACAGCGCGTATTCACGTATTTTAACCATGGGTATTCCAGCCCGGTCTTACTTGGTAACAACTTCTGTGAATTATTTTTAACCAACTTATATTTGTCGCGTTTCTTCGTCCAATCGCTTTCAGTTATGGGCCCACACACGTTCGCTACATGTCGTCGATACGAATATTCAGAAGCAATCTGAATATTCCACGACGAAACGAATATTCCATGACAAAAATGAATATTTTATAACCACTTGCTTATTTTGAAATATTTGCGTATTTAACCCTTAACTATCCACATTAATCAAATCAACCCTTACTATTTCAAGATAATAAATAAAGGAAATTCCTTTTTATTTAAAAAAATTTGGGGTCTTCTGACCTCCCTCTTATGAAATTTCGATCCTCGAAATTGGCGTACGATACTGTGTGTTTCAAAAAGGTAAAGATACCTCGCTTTCATTTTCGTTTCCAACTCCCGGGTCATTTCCTCAATAGCATGGTTTCTCCACAAAACTTTAACTTATGGTATAACCTCGGTACATGGGTAAGTATTCTTTCCTCTACAAAATCTTGTGGTACCTCCTCCGCATGCGTTAAGTCTTCGGTTATCTAAATGGGTTTAACTTTCAATAGCGTGTTTGGTCGTCCACATATTTCGTAACATCGATGCGTGAAAAGCGTTATGAACACGCGTCATACTTGGTGGTAAAGCAGTCATAGGCCCGCGGTTCCTATTAGATCGAGAATTTCAAATGGATTAATAAATCGAAGGTTTGAGCTTTCCTCACCTCACCGATTCTCGCTTTTAAAATAACAACTTCTTGCACCTCCTTCTTGCCCAAATTCATCACTCCGTGTGTGGCTTGAGAGCTTTAACTTTATCGATTAAAAGTCGATTATACAATATATCATCAACGTACTTTCGTATATCATCACGTGGGTACCAGAGTTTTCATCTCCATCTCTATTATTTGTAAATTATCGAAATTAGTCTTTGTGATATAGTAATTTCGTGCTTGTATACTGATCTTCTCACTCGACACGTCGAAATTTCACGCGTTCGCTTTTCCGAGGATGGCATGGTCCGGAACATGTCTTTGAAATGAGTCTCTCTTGAGTTCTTGAAGCTCTTCCCACATTCCTTGCTCCATTCGAATTTTGTATCTCTACGAGTTAGCTACGTTAATGGAATAGCGATTGAGAATACCCTTCAACGTATCTCAGATAATAACCATTAAGCCTAGAAAACTCTCGCATTTTCGATTAACTGGCTTAGGTTGTTC